>JASEVX010000014.1:15141440-15346440 GCA_031761405.1 Serripes groenlandicus | reverse complement strand
CTTTATTAGTTTAATCTGTGCTAAAAATTGTGCTCAAATAACTATCTGATTGGTAAGAAACAAAGTCGTTCTTCAAATTGACCATTCAGAAGTTGGAGCATGGAGTTAGTTTCTAGGCACAGAGAAGGTTTTAAGAGTTTTAAAGTGTTTAAATACTACATATGTATTGAAGACTTTTACACAACTATAGATGAGGACTTCAATTGTAGAATTTACCATTTCCAATATACACCAAATCTCTGCAGCTGACGACTTTAAACACACGGGGAAAACAATGTGAAAAAGGCTCTACATGTATAAATGAAATCATGCTTATTAAATACAGCATTTGTTGTAGATTCTGTTTTGTCACACTGTTTTCTAAAGTCGTTTGCTACATATGCATCAAAATGCGTCTGTAAGTGAGAAAGGGCTTTGCAGAAGATAGATTGAGACTTTAACAAGTGACAGATGACATTCACAAGTGACAGATGACATCTACGCAGCAGGCGACATGTTCAAACATTGACGGAAAAGGTCTTGTTCGTTTGTTTCAACAGTATGTCATAGTACGTCACGGAGCTTTATGGATATTTTACCCTTACTATAATGTCATAGTACGTCACGGTGCCTCATTGATAGTTTAACTTTACATATATGTCACAGTATGTCACAGTGCTTCATAGATAGTTTAACTTTACGTATATGTCACAGTATGTCACAGTGCTTCATAGATAGTTTAACTTTACGTATATGTCACAGTATGTCACGGTGCTTCATAGATAGTTTACCATTACTACCACGTCATAGTACGTCACGGTGCCTCATTGATAGTTTAACTTTACTACCATGCCATAGTACGTCACGGTATTTCATGGATAGTTTACCATTACTACCACGTCATAGTACGTCACGGTGCTTCATAGATAGTTTACCATTACTACCACGTCAAAGTACGTCACGGTGCCTCATGGATAGTTTACCATTACTACCACATCATAGTACGCCACGGTGCCTCATGGATAGTTTACCATTACTACCACGTCATAGTACGTCACGGTGCTTCATAGATAGTTTACCATAACTACCACATCATAGTACGTCACGGTGCCTCATGGATAGTTTACCATTACTACCACGTCATAGTACGTCACGGTGCTTCATGAATAGTTTACCATTACTATCATATTATAGGACGTCACGGTGCCTCATTGATAGTTTACCATTACTACCATGTCATAGTACGTCACGGTGCTTCATGGATAGTTTACCATTACTACCATGTCATAGTACGTCACGGTGTCTCATGGATAGTTTACCATTACTACCATGTCATAGTACGTCACGGTGCTACATGGATAGTTTACCATTACTATCACATCATAGTACGTCACGGTGCTACATGGATAGTTTACCATTACTACCATGTCATAGTACGTCACGGTGCTTCATGAATAGTTTACCAATACTATCATATTATAGGACGTCACGGTGCCTCATTGATAGTTTACCATTACTACCACGTTATAGTACGTCACGGTGCTTCATGGATAGTTTACCATTACTACCACGTTATAGTACGTCACGGTATTTCATGGATAGTTTACCATTACTACCACGTTATAGTACGTCACGGTGTCTCATGAATAGTTGACCATTACTACCATGTCATAGTACGTCACGGTATTTCATGGATAGTTTACCATTACTATCACATCATAGTACGTCACGGTGCTTCATACATAGTTTACCATTACTACCATGTCATAGTACGTCACGGTGTCTCATGGATAGTTTACCATAACTACCATGTCATAGTACGTCACGGTGTCTCATGGATAGTTTACCATTACTATCACATCATAGTACGTCACTGAGCTTCATGGATAGTTTACCATTACTACCACGTCAAAGTACGTAACGGTGCTTCATGGATTGTTTACCATTACTACCACGTTATAGTACGTCACGGTGCTTCATGGATAGTTTACCATTACTACCATGTCATAGTACGTCACGGTGTCTCATGGATAGTTTACCATAACTACCATGTCATAGTACGTCACGGTGTCTCATGGATAGTTTACCATTACTACCATGTCATAGTACGTCACGGTGCTTCATGGATAGTTTACCATTACTACCATGTCGTAGTACGTCACGGTGCTTCATGGATAGTTTACCATTACTACCACATCATAGTACGTCACGGTGCTTCATGGATAGTTTACCATAACTACCATGTCATAGTACGTCACGGTGTCTCATGAATAGTTTACCATTACTATCATATTATAGGACGTCACGGTGCCTCATTGATAGTTTACCATTACTACCACGTCAAAGTACGTAACGGTGCTTCATGGATTGTTTACCATTACTACCACGTTATAGTACGTCACGGTGCTTCATGGATAGTATACCATTACTGCCATGTCATAGTACGTCACGGTGTCTCATGGATAGTTTACCATTACTATCACATCATAGTACGTCACGGTGCTTCATAGATAGTTTACCATTACTACCATGTCATAGTACGTCACGGTGTCTCATGAATAGTTGACCATTACTACCATGTCATAGTACGTCACGGTATTTCATGGATAGTTTACCATTACTACCACGTTATAGTACGTCACGGTATTTCATGGATAGTTTACCATTACTATCACATCATAGTACGTCACGGTGCTTCATAGATAGTTTACCATTACTACCATGTCATAGTACGTCACGGTGTCTCATGGATAGTTTACCATAACTACCATGTCATAGTACGTCACGGTGTCTCATGGATAGTTTACCATTACTACCATGTCATAGTACGTCACGGTGCTTCATGGATAGTTTACCATTACTACCATGTCGTAGTACGTCACGGTGCTTCATGGATAGTTTACCATTACTACCACATCATAGTACGTCACGGTGCTTCATGGATAGTTTACCATAACTACCATGTCATAGTACGTCACGGTGTCTCATGGATAGTTTACCATTACTACCATGTCATAGTACGTCACGGTGTCTCATGGATAGTTTACCATTACTACCACGTCATAGTACGTCACGGTGCTTCATGGATAGTTTACCATTACTACCATGTCATAGTACGTCACGGTGCTTCATAGATAGTTTACCATTACTATCACATCATAGTACGTCACGGTATTTCATGGATAGTTTACCATTACTACCACATCATAGTACGTCACGGTGCTTCATTGATAGTTTACCATTACTACCATGTCATAGTACGTCACGGTGCTTCATGGATAGTTTACCATTACTACCATGTCATTGTACGTCACGGTGTCTCATGGATAGTTTACCATTACTACCATGTCATAGTACGTCACGGTGCTTCGTTGATAGTTGACCATTACTACCATGTCATAGTACGTCACGATGCCTCATGGATAGTTTACCATTACTACCACATCATAGTACGTCACGGTGCTTTATAGATAGTTTACCATTACTACCACGTCAAAGTACGTCACGGTGCCTCATTGATAGTTTACCATTACTACCATGTCATAGTACGTCACGGTGCTTCATTGATAGTTGACCATTACTACCACGTCATAGTACGTCACGGTGCTTCATTGATAGTTTACCATTACTACCATGTCATAGTACGTCACGGTGCTTCATTGATAGTTTACCATTACTACCATGTCATAGTACGTCACGGTGCTTCATGGATAGTTTACCATTACTACCATGTCATTGTACGTCACGGTGTCTCATGGATAGTTTACCATTACTACCATGTCATAGTACGTCACGGTGCTTCATTGATAGTTTACCATTACTACCATGTCATAGTACGTCACGGTGCTTCATTGATAGTTTACCATTACTACCATGTCATAGTACGTCACGGTGCTTCATGGATAGTTTACCATTACTACCATGTCATTGTACGTCACGGTGTCTCATGGATAGTTTACCATTACTACCATGTCATAGTACGTCACGGTGCTTCATTGATAGTTGACCATTACTACCACGTCATAGTACGTCACGGTGCTTCATGGATAGTTTACCATTACTACCATTCTTACTGATCCCGACTCCGACGAATAAGTCATGCTTCTAACTTCGCAACCTTGAACGTGAAGAAGGGGAACCATTACGGCCGTTTTTTAAAGTAGTCTGTACGCTCGGACCAGGGATCGATATATGGTTTTCCGCTCCCAAGGACGAGTCTCTAAACACAGAACAACTTTAAACATAGCTGAAAACAGACAATTTCTGCATTTTCCACACTATATAATGATACTTTCAAAGACATTGCATGTTTATTCTCAAATGCAATTAATCATAACCCCTGTATAAGATGTTATGCATCTGCAGCAGGCGGTTTGTTTACAACGAAGAGGCAACAGTAAAGAGAGATTGCCCATTATGAGAAATATTTCCTATTGCAACAATATTTTTAACTCTGTTCAATGATTTAACTCTCAACTATGGAGCTTTCTAACACTCATGGCAATGCAGATCTCTAGATAAGGAGCGTTTGTCATGCTCTTAAATCCTTATTTGACCTCCAAAACCTATGTTGTGGGTACTCAAAAGAATCGTCTCGGTGAGACGATTATTTTGAGTACCCGAAACATAGGTTTTAAGGAGTGTTAAGAGAGATATCATATAAGAAAGACATATTTACGCCTCCTTATCTAGACCACTGACAATGTGTTACTAAAGTCGGCACTTGCAGACTTGTTATTACTGAGAAAGAGTTAAGTAAACGACGCTTCACCCTTTCCAATAGAGAGATGATCTCTTACGCATCTGCAGCAGACGTCTGTTGAAAACATTGTGGCAATAGATGAAATTGCAAGAATGTTTTCAACTCTTTTCAACGTCGAAAGTAGTAGTTATTTGGAAGAATGTTTAAAACTCTTTTTAACGTATAAAGATGTAGTTTGCCATATTTTTATCATATGTTTTAATGTCGTCTGCTGCGGAATAATATTAGCAGTGTTGTCTGTGGGCAAGGGTTGAGTTAGACGACTATTGACCATTTCCAATATGTAACAAATCTGCAGCAGACGACTTTCAAAATAACTTGAGAAAAATGTGAAATATCTCTATAAATGAAAGTTTGACTATTGAAATAATTCGAAAAAAACGTGGCTCAACAGAGAAGATGCTCATCTTTCAAAAGTCGTCAGCTGCAGAGACGTCTGAAAGCGATTTTATGTTGGAAAGGATTTCAATGTCACGATAGATAAGATGAAAATGCCTCAACTGGTTTATGTTGGTCCTCGTATAACACAGAAATAATCACGTCACGAGAAAACCCACAGTTCGTTTTATTCACAGTATCTCTCTTATTACTGGCTGTCAATCCAGGGGTTGTGAGTTCGAATCCCGGCTCGGCCAACTTTCTTTCCGACGTTTGACAAAAGTCATTGCAACATGCGTCATTTGTCTTCCACCAATGGGCTAAGTCTATGTGGAAAAGCAGCCAGTTGCTTGGGAAGATTGTTATGTGGAGTACTGGAGTGAGAAAACCAGGAAACACATGTGTAGGTGAACTGGCCGCCGTGATATGACTGACAAATTGTTAAAAACGGCGTTAAACCCCAATCAATCAATTTCTTATTACTAAAAAAAACCTCTATAGCTACGGGAAGTGAACAGTTGTTGTATACACAGTATCTCTCTTATAATTCAAATAAACTCTATAGCTACGGGGAGTGAACAGTTGTTGTATACACAGTATCTCTCTTATTACTCAAATAAACTCTATAGCTACGGGGAGTGAACAGTTGTTGTATACACATTATCTCTCTTATTACTCAAATAAACTGAATAGCTATGGGGAGTGAACAGTTCTTTTATTCACAGTATCTCTCTTATAACTCAAATATACTCTATAGCTACGGGGGAGTGAACAGTTCTTCTATCTACAGTATCTCTCTTATTACACAAATAAACTCTATAGCTACGAGGAGTGAACAGTTCTTTTATCCACAGTATCTCTCTTATTACTCAAATAAACTCTATAGCTACGAGGAATGAACAGTTCTTTTATCCACAGTATCTCTGTTATTACTCAAATAAACTCTATAGCTATGTGGAGTGAACAGTTTTTCTATCTACAGTATCTCTCTTATAACTAAAATAAACTCTATAGCTACGAGGAGTGAACAGTTCTTTTATCCACAGTATCTCTCATATTACACAAATAAACTCTATAGCTATGTGGAGTGAACAGTTCTTCTATCTACAGAATCTCTCTTATTACTCAAATAAATTCTATAGCTACGAGGAGTGAACAGTTCTTTTATCCACAGTATCTCTCTTATTACACAAATAAACTCTATAGCTATGAGGAGTGAACAGTTCTGTTATCCATAGTATCTCTCTTATTACTCAAATAAACTCTATAGCTATGAGGAGTGAACAGTTTTTTATCCACAGTATCTCTCATAATTCAAATAAACTCTATAGCTACGAGGAGTGAACAGTTCTTTTATCCACAGTATCTCTCTTATTACACAAATAAACTCTATAGCTACGGGGAGTGAACAGTTTTTTTATCCACAGTATCTCTCATATTACACAAATAAACTCTATAGCTATGTGGAGTGAACAGTTCTTCTATCTACAGTATCTCTCTTATTACTCAAATAAATTCTATAGCTACGAGGAGTGAACAGTTCTTTTATCCACAGTATCTCTCTTATTACACAAATAAACTCTATAGCTATGAGGAGTGAACAGTTCTTTTATCCACAGTATCTCTCATAATTCAAATAAACTCTATAGCTACGGGGAGTGAACAGTTCTTTTATCCACAGTATCTCTCTTATTACTCAAATAAACTCTATAGCTACGAGGAGTGAACAGTTCTTTTATCCACAGTATCTCTCTTATTACACAAATAAACTCTATAGCTACGAGGAATGAACAGTTCTTTTATCCACAGTATCTCTCTTATTACTCAAATAAACTCTATAGCTATGTGGAGTGAACAGTTCTTCTATCTACAGTATCTCTCTTATTACACTAATAAACTCTATAGCTACGAGGAGTGAACAGTTCTTTTATTCACAGTATCTCTCTTATAACTAAAATAAACTCTATAGCTATGTGGAGTGAACAGTTTTTCTATCTACAGTATCTCTCTTATAACTAAAATAAACTCTATAGCTACGAGGAGTGAACAGTTCTTTTATCCACAGTATCTCTCATATTACACAAATAAACTCTATAGCTATGTGGAGTGAACAGTTCTTCTATCTACAGAATCTCTCTTATTACTCAAATAAATTCTATAGCTACGAGGAGTGAACAGTTCTTTTATCCACAGTATCTCTCTTATTACACAAATAAACTCTATAGCTATGAGGAGTGAACAGTTCTGTTATCCATAGTATCTCTCTTATTACTCAAATAAACTCTATAGCTATGAGGAGTGAACAGTTTTTTATCCACAGTATCTCTCATAATTCAAATAAACTCTATAGCTACGAGGAGTGAACAGTTCTTTTATCCACAGTATCTCTCTTATTACACAAATAAACTCTATAGCTACGGGGAGTGAACAGTTTTTTTATCCACAGTATCTCTCATATTACACAAATAAACTCTATAGCTATGTGGAGTGAACAGTTCTTCTATCTACAGTATCTCTCTTATTACTCAAATAAATTCTATAGCTACGAGGAGTGAACAGTTCTTTTATCCACAGTATCTCTCTTATTACACAAATAAACTCTATAGCTATGAGGAGTGAACAGTTCTTTTATCCACAGTATCTCTCATAATTCAAATAAACTCTATAGCTACGGGGAGTGAACAGTTCTTTTATCCACAGTATCTCTCTTATTACTCAAATAAACTCTATAGCTACGAGGAGTGAACAGTTCTTTTATCCACAGTATCTCTCTTATTACACAAATAAACTCTATAGCTACGGGGAGTGAACAGTTCTTTTATCCACAGTATCTCTCTTATAATTCAAATAAACTCTATAGCTACGAGGAGTGAACAGGTCTTTTATTCACAGTATCTCTCTTATTACACAAATAAACTCTATAGCTACGGGGAGTGAACAGTTCTTTTATCCACAGTATCTCTTTTATAATTCAAATAAACTCTATAGCTACGAGGAGTGAACAGTTCTTTTATTCACAGTATCTCTCTTATAACTCAAATAAACTCTATAGCTACGAGGAGTGAACAGTTCTTTTAATCACAGTATCTCTCTTATTACACAAATAAACTCTATAGCTACGAGGAGTGAACAGGTCTTTTATACACAGTATCTCTCTTATTACACAAATAAACTCTATAGCTACGGGGAATGAACAGTTCTTTTAATCACAGTATCTCTCTTATTACACAAATAAACTCTATAGCTACGAGGAGTGAACAGTTCTTTTAATCACAGTATCTCTCTTATTACACAAATAAACTCTATAGCTACGAGGAGTGAACAGTTCTTTTAATCACAGTATCTCTCTTATTACACAAATAAACTCTATAGCTACGAGGAGTGAACAGTTCTTTTAATCACAGTATCTCTCTTATTACACAAATAAACTCTATAGCTACGAGGAGTGAACAGTTCTTTTAATCACAGTATCTCTCTTATTACACAAATAAACTCTATAGCTACGAGGAGTGAACAGGTCTTTTACACACAGTATCTCTCTTATTACACAAATAAACTCTATAGCTACGGGGAGTGAAAAGTTCTTTTATCCACAGTATCTGTCTTATTACTCAAATAAACTCTATAGCTACGGGGAGTAAACAGTTCTTTTATTCACAGTATCTCTCTTATTACTCTAATTAACTCTATAGCTACGAGGAGTAAACAGTTCTTTTATTCACAGTATCTCTCTTATTACTCAAATAAACTCTATAGCTACGGGGAGTAAACAGTTCTTTTATTCACAGTATCTCTCTTATTACTCTAATTAACTCTATAGCTACGAGGAGTAAACAGTTCTTTTATCCACAGTATCTCTCTTATTACTCAAATAAACTCTATAGCTACGAGGAGTGAACAGTTCTTTTATCCACAGTATCTCTCTTATTACTCAAATAAACTCTATAGCTACGGGGAGTAAACAGTTCTTTTATTCACAGTATCTCTCTTATTACTCTAATTAACTCTATAGCTACGAGGAGTAAACAGTTCTTTTATTCACAGTATCTATCTTATTACTCTAATTAACTCTATAGCTACGGGGAGTGAACAGTTCTTGTATCCACAGTATCTCTCTTATTACACAAATAAACTCTATAGCTACGGGGAGTGAACAGTTCTTTTATCCACAGTATCTCTCTTATTACTCAAATAAACTCTATAGCTACGGGGGAGTGAACAGTTCTTTTATCCACAGTATCTCTCCTATTACACAAATATACTCTATAGCTACGGGGGAGTGAACAGTTCTTTTTTCCACAGTATCTCTCTTATTACACAAATAAACTCTATAGCTACGGGGGAGTGAACAGTTCTTTTATCCACAGTATCTCTCTTATTACACAAATAAACTCTATAGCTACGGGGGAGTGAACAGTTCTTTTATCCACAGTATCTCTCTTATTACTCTAATTAACTCTATAGCTACGAGGAGTAAACAGTTCTTTTATCCACAGTATCTCTCTTATTACTCAAATAAACTCTATAGCTACGGGGGAGTGAACAGTTCTTTTATCCACAGTATCTCTCCTATTACACAAATATACTCTATAGCTACGGGGGAGTGAACAGTTCTTTTTTCCACAGTATCTCTCCTATTACACAAATAAACTCTATAGCTACGGGGGAGTGAACAGTTCTTTTATCCACAGTATCTCTCTTATTACACAAATAAACTCTATAGCTACGGGGGAGTGAACAGTTCTTTTATCCACAGTATCTCTCTTATTACTCAAATAAACTCTATAGCTACGGGGAGTAAACAGTTCTTTTATTCACAGTATCTCTCTTATTACTCTAATTAACTCTATAGCTACGAGGAGTAAACAGTTCTTTTATTCACAGTATCTCTCTTATTACACAAATAAACTCTATAGCTACGGGGAGTAAACAGTTCTTTTATTCACAGTATCTCTCTTATTACTCTAATTAACTCTATAGCTACGGGGAGTAAACAGTTCTTTTATTCACAGTATCTATCTTATTACTCTAATTAACTCTATAGCTACGGGGAGTGAACAGTTCTTTTATCCACAGTATCTCTCTTATTACACAAATAAACTCTATAGCTACGGGGAGTGAACAGTTCTTTTATCCACAGTATCTCTCTTATTACTCAAATAAACTCTATAGCTACGGGGGAGTGAACAGTTCTTTTATCAACAGTATCTCTCCTATTACACAAATATACTCTATAGCTACGGGGGAGTGAACAGTTCTTTTTTCCACAGTATCTCTCTTATTACACAAATAAACTCTATAGCTACGGGGGAGTGAACAGTTCTTTTATCCACAGTATCTCTCTTATTACACAAATAAACTCTATAGCTACGGGGGAGTGAACAGTTCTTTTATCCACAGTATCTCTCTTATTACACAAATAAACTCTATAGGTACGAGGAGTGAACAGTTCTTTTATCCACAGTATCTCTCTTATTACTCAAATAAACTATATTGCTACGGGGAGTGAACAGTTCTTTTATCCACAGTGTGTCTATTATAACTCAAATAAACTATATCACTACGGGGGAGTGAACAGTTCTTTTATTCACAGTATCTCTCTTATTACACAAATAAACTCTATAGCTACGGGGAGTGAACAGTTCTTTTATACACAGTATCTCTCTTATTACACAAATAAACTCTATAGCTACGAGGAGTGAACAGTTCTTTTAACCACAGTATCTCTATTATTACTCAAATAAACTATATAGCTACGGGGAGTGAACAGTTCTTTTATCCACAGTATCTCTCTTATAACTCAAATAAACTCTATCACTACGGGGGAGTGAACAGGTATTTTATCCACAATATCTCTCATATTACTCAAATGAGTATTTTATAGGCGTGCAGTGAAGATCCTGGTTTGACTGCGGTCAATTATCATGAGACGTGGTAAGTAAGCATAAACGATTATACGCTGCCATTAGCATATTTAAAAAAAAAAAAACACGAAAGCATTGTGAGAAAAAAGATCAACTTTTTAAAAGGCGAAGACAAAATGTTTACACAAATCTGCTTCAGATGCGTAAAGAAACAAAAAAAAAACGTCTGCATGTTTGAAAAGAAAACGTCCTCTTTTCGGAATGGCGGTTTCCCCCTAACAGCATTATAAACGTCAAGTTGCCTGTCATAAAGACGTACAGTGGATGGTTTGACGCAGCCCATGAATCAACGCTTCAACTGCCGAAGACTGTGCGCATTGTCTTACGTGACAGGCCCGTTATTTCCGAAAAACCCTACGGCAATTTTCTGACGGGTTAATCACGAACACACAATTATACACCTCGGCTGAACTCGGTAAATTCCGTACACTTTCAACGTTGACGTTTGATTCATTGAAAAATGTTCGGTATTTTCCGTAAAGCGTTTTCAAAACGCTGACGCATTCGGAATATCTCGGTGATGAATGCTTCACCAATGAATGATGATGAAGGATTACGGAATTACCCGAGGAGTTCCGAATGACGTTGACGTGTACATATCCGAATGGCTTTCGTTCCATCTGAATGGACGGCGATAATTGACGAATACTGACGGAAACTTGAATCTTACTTCAGAGAGAAGTGAGGATTTCGGCAGTAAGGACAGAAAGTGTTTGTAGCATTGCAGATTTATTGATATTGAAGTTATAAATAAATTATCGATGGGAAACTTTCTATAGAAAATTTACTGGATTTAGCTGTAATAGAAGGAAGCGTAAAGTCCGATTTTAGGACTATTTTGAACTGTTCCGTCGTTTCCATACATAAAGCATGAATAGCTTTTTGTTGGCTGCGTTATTTGGTAAGGCTACTTTGTTTTAAATCTACGTAATGGTAACTTTATTCATGTTAAGAAATGCATTCATACACGCGGTTTTGGGTGTGTATTTTTACTCAATATACAGAGGTTTGTTTAACATAACATTGCTTCACATTAAACAGTCGAATGATACTAGTAAAACAATAATTCAATACTTTTTTTCTAAATCAGTAGGCGCAAGCTGGTTTTTTTTATGAACAATGTAGATTCTGATTTACCATGCGACATACTTGTTTTACTAGCTTCTGTCAACTTATGTAAATGTTCGAAAAAATATTTCATTTTTTTTTTCAACGTCTTATATATTATAGAGTTTAAGATAAGTGGGGTCCTGCATGCACTAACATCCTTATCCTCTAACTTTATGTTGTGGGTACACAATTGGACGATTCTTTCGAATGCCAACATCATAGGGTTTTTGGTTGGATATTCAAAGAGATTGTGTGCACAAAGAGAGATAGCTGTATGGCCTGCCTTAGCTCTCATGTTATTTAAATGTACTGAACTGCATCTGCTTCCTTTAAGTCTTGTTTCAAAAAATCGTGCACGGCGTCTTTGATAATTTGCATCAATATTCGTCTTGTTAATAATAAAAAAAACGCTATTCCTCGCTACCAGATTTCACGATCGCGTATGAAGAAAACAGCTGTCCAGCAAGAAAACCAACATTATGGCTTCTGCGTAATGTATCGATCCAGATCAGCCTGCGCAGTCCGCGCAGACTGATCCGGGTCGACACATTCCGACTCAGGGGGATAGAGGTATAGATTAATGATTCCTGAAACAGAAAATCCACAGGAGGCGAAAAGTGTCTGTCCGAGTTAGCCTTGCGCGGCATGCTTAGGCTGATCCGGGTCGATACTTTAGGCAGAGTCTACAATGTTGGTTTTCTCGCGGGACGATTCAACTGTTAGAAGTGACTCCCCTTCCTGGTGATCAGTATCGCTAGGTTAAGCTGAAATCTGGACGACCTTATAATGTAACTGAAATTCTGTTGAAAGTAGTATTATCAAACATCAAATGAAATAAAATGACAAATAAAAATATGAGCCGTCCCGTGATAAAACAAAACATTGTGGACTCTGCGTAAAATATCGACCCGGATCAGCCTATTCATGCCGGGCAGGTTAACCCGGATAGACATTTTTCGCCTCCTGAGGATTTTCTGTTCAGGAATCATTACTCTATATCTCTATCGCCCTGAGACGGAATGTGTCGGCCTGGATTAGTCTGCGCGGACTGCGCAGGCTGATCTGGCTCGATACATTACGCAGAGGTCATAATGTTGCCTTTCTCGCGAGACGGCTCATATATTGTTTATGCATTTACTTATTTTCAATATTCAAAACAAATCGAATCTTATAGTCTACAATTGATAATCACAGATACAATGTACCAGTATGGTAGGAGGTAAAACAATTTTCTCTCTCACATTTTACTATAAGCTAGAAGATCTCACTCGTCCATGTTGAAATTTGAACTACTCCATGTTTCGTCCAACAGGAAATTTGGTAAAGTGTAATGTTAAAATAGCCAACAATGCAGATTTCAAGAGAGGTAGCTCTTTACGAGCTGTCTCACATGATTATACACTGTTTGCATTAGCCTTTAATTGCATTTGGCAGCGAAAAGATTAATTGCAAAAAGAAAATTCCCTATTTTGTTTTCTTCACATTTTACTTTTAGTTGATGTGATAGTAAAATGTGAAAATAAAGTTAAGGATTACTTTTGCAATTAAATATTCTATGTAATAGAAGATCTGATTTTGTTTAACCTCTAAACGATAATGGTATCTGTTTTAATAATGGCATGCTGTTACATTGTAAATAACTGTAAATAGAACAATTCGGTGCAATATATAAATTATTAAATGCACGACAACGATATTATTATACATACTATATTCTATTCTGTTTTTATTTATTTTTTCCAGGATCACTGGTTATCCAGTTAGGTAAGTGTTGCTTCGTTAATTAATCGTGTAACCTTTCTACATCTGCAACAGACTACTATGCAAACAAATCATTGTGACAAATGCAGACATTGCTCATCACGAGCAATCTTTCCATTGGTCGCAATGTTGTCAAATCTAGTCAATTATGATACTTTTATGCATAGAGATGTTCCATTACTTTGTTTGAAGATGTTTCCGAAGTCCTCTACATAGTTTGTTTTATATTGATGGTTCAGCGCAAAACTGATGTAACTTCTTATTAAATAGCATACAGTTACAACGGTGTTGTATATGAGAACAAGTATACTGTCCAAAGGTCAAATATTATAAAGCAGCCAGTTGCTTGGAAAGATTGTTGTATGAAGTACTGGTGTGAGATAGCCTAGAAACGTATGAGTAGGTGAACTGGCTGCCGTGATATGACTGAAAAATTGTTGAAAACGGCGTTAAACCCCAATCAATCAATCAATCAATCAATCAAATATTATAATCAATAAAGAGTTCAGACATCTGATATAAGTTTCTGATGTGTCAATGTAAACATTATCCTTGAGAAATTCATTTCACAAAAAAAGCATTTTTTTTCGGGTGGTGTTTTACGACGATTTCAACATTTTTCTGTTATATCACGGTGTTTCCTTGATAATTCACCAGTACTTCTGGTCCTTTTATCCTGACACCAGCATGTCAGTCGTAATGCTAAACGCACAACCCTTAACGCCAAGGGGGAGAAAGCCATTTCTACCAATGTTTAAAGTATTTTCCAAGATGTACACTGTTAACAGGTTGACTGGTTGATCTAGACTGATCTGCGATTTATTATCTTTGTAAATTCTACTCTCGCTCCACGATCACATAACAATTCCAGTCTACATTGAACTATTATAGAAAATAGACCTGTACAAGTCTAGGCTAGTGAGAGTAAATGGAACTTTGTCCAATAAAATATTACTGATAAATTATTTAAAACCTATGTTGTTGGTATAAAAAAAAAATCGGTTCTTTTGAGTACCCACAACATAGGGTTTAACGATCAAATAAAGCTTTAAGCAAGTGAATGAAATACGCCCCTTGTCTAGAGCTTTGCTGCGTGACTTTGTTATGTATTCGTGTTTACACCAGTTCCAGTTACTCGGTCAATGCACGTTTCTTTATGAGAAACTGAGACTGGTTTTAATTTAAACTTTATTTACAAAGGCAGGGTTGTGAGGATTACCGATAACTAATTGGTTGAGTTGTTAGCGTCGGACGTTTTAAAACTGGGCGTTCCGGGTTCGATATGCATTCGTTGCGGTCATGGGAAAGCGTCTATTGGCAACAACACATTTGCTTGTCTAGTACTTGTTTGTTTGTAAACACAAGGATCGTGAGGAAATGTTTTGTAGCCTTGATAACATTGAAATATTATTGAAACAGACGTAAAACTCATATTCAACAGCATCATATTCTCGAAAAGGTCGCCCGTTGCTTATGTAAATCTCCGTAATGTTACATGTATCGGTCAGTCAATTATGGCGAGAACAGGGGACTACCTCGTAAACTACACGTGTTGCTATTAATAGAAATGTTTATATGCGATGTTGACGTTTGTGACAGGCCCGTCACGACGGTAAAGGTTTTCGTTTTTATGAACCGCGCCGTTCGCAAACAGGTCCTTTTTCGAAATCATTGTTGAAAAAGGATTCCTCTTTGAAAATAAATCTATAAAATAGAGTCATGTCTTCCTATATTACTGAGATAAGCTAATATGGAGATATCTCTCAATCTTACAGAGATATCTCTCAATCTTACAGAGATATCTCTCAAACTTACAGAGATATATCTCAATCTTACATAGATATCTCTCAATCTAACAGAGATATATCTCAATATTACAGAGATATCTCTCAATATTACAGAGACATCTCTCAAACTTACAGAGATATCTCTCAATCTTACAGAGATATCTCTCAATCTTACAGAGATATCTCTCAATCTTACAGAGATATCTCTTAATCTTGCAGAGATATCTCTCAAACTTACAGAGACGTCTCTCAAATTTACAGAGTTATCTCTTAATCTTACAAATATATCTCTCAAACTTACAGAGATATCTCTCAATCTAACATAGATATCTCTCAATCTTACAGAGATATCTCTCAATCTTACATATATATATCTTAACCTTTTCCCTTAAATACAATGCACAGGACATTGGCCGACTCATATTAAATTATATAGACGTTTTCTGATGCCTTTACAGCAGACGTCTTTTGAAAACTTTGCGACAAAAGAAGAAATTGCTCAAAATGAGCAATTTCTTCTTTTGTCACAATGTTTTCAGCTTTGTTCAATAATTATCCTTTTATTTATAGAGAGTATCCATCTTTTTGCATGAATGTTTTCAAAGTCGTATGCTGTTTATTTGTTGTATGTGGGAAAGGGTTAAGTAAAGATAACGAGCTCCTTTAGTGAGCTAGCTATCTCTTTAACTTAATTCAATTCAATTCTTTATTTCTGTATTTCAGGCCACCGGCCCATATACAATAATATATACACTACCTAAAGTGCAATGGTAGGAATAATAGTTATATACTATTGTTACCTTACAATTATTCCAATTCAACCAATTATGATACGCCTAAAAACTATATTATGATTTATAAGAAATCATATTTTGAGTCAATTTAGATGAACAAAAAAAGGATTTAAAATATATATCACAATTCATCTAAACTCACCCCAAATATTTCTCTTTTTATTTTTTATTTACTGTCTCTGCATATCAAAATTGGTTTATGATAGTATCAATCGTATACAGAACGTCGAGATATTGATATACATGTACATAACAATTAATCTTTCCAATCAAAAAGTCATTTCTTTGTTTGAATGCAAAATATATATACATGTCTACATGGCAAGATTTCGAATTGCTTGTGCGTTCTCGGTAGACATCTAATTTATGAAGCTATAATGACTTAAAACTCTTCTGAAAAGTCTTAATTAGTCTGCTACACGTGCTGTAAAAAAAAAAGCAGCTCAGGGCCAAAATGTGGTTAGTCGCTTTTGCCCATCAGTCAAACTTTACTTTAAACATATTTTATTGCCCACAAAATATATATACAGAATAAACTTTAGACTTACAAATATACATGTTATAGGCAAACGGGTCTGGCCACAAGTTCTCACAACTAAGATACGGCCATCCCCTTTTGATAAGTATTACAAACAATTTTTATTTTTGTCTCTAAATACGACTTTGATTTTTTAAGTTTTTTGTAGCTGACAAAACTTAGTCCGGTTAGGCCACATCAGTCAAACACACGTTTTGTATTTAATCGTTCATTTATCTACTAATGTATCTGGTTTTCAAACCTTATATACATATTAGTATCTTACTGAGTAAAACTAGATTCACTATTCCAGGACCATTTATTTAACACCATGTATCAATCTACTTTATTAGTTTACTTTGAAAGAATGAATGAATGAATGTATATTGTTTTATGGCGCATCGACAGCTAAGGTCATTTAGCGCGCAATTAATTTTAATTATTCATGATCCCTGGGTAAACAAACCAGTACTAGGCTAGAAAATGTGCCTTGCCCAAGGGCACTCCACCATGACCGTAGTGCCGCGACTGGGGATCGAACCCGGGACTTTGAAAGAAGATGAATTGAATGAGAATTACTTTCATTACAATGTCCGATTTACATACAAATAACAAAATATATCTACGGGTCTCCTAAGTTTGTGATCATAAACACTAAAATAAACTACATCGTCAAGTACTAAATTAATCTCTAGACATCAGAAAATAGTCTTAATTGATATTTATCACATAACTTCCACTCCAGGAGTGACATAAAGCAGTGACATAAATATCATATGTAACTAGTTACATAAATAGCCGACTCACAGCACGTATGTGACGTCACTCCAGTATGACGTCACTTTAAATGACAGCATATTGTTTACAATTGTTCTGAATTTCGGCATTTATTAAAAATATTGTTTAAAGAGAATAAATCCCGATAAATGAAATGTTATAAGTGCCGTGTTGCTAAGTTTGTATAAAATCAAAAGGTTACTGATAGGGCCTACTTTTTACAGTGGAAGTATGCATTAGAACTTCGGGGTGAACTTCGGTCACTGTTTATATGAGGACGAAGAAAGATCGATTTAAAGATTGAAAACAATCTATTTATGGTGTTATGTGATAAATAGAATCTTACATTCGTGTTTATTTGATATTGTTTTTATGAAACTCGTCGACTGAAACGAATATGACGCTCGGCAGAGCCTTGCGTCATATTATTTCAGTCCACTCGTTTCATAAAAACAATAACAAATAAGCACGCATGTAAGATCCTCTATATATAGGATCTGACATGAGTTGTCATTTCATATAAAGTTTTATTAAACGAGTTCAAGATTTTTTGTTATTAAGCGAGCCTGTTGAACTCGTTTAATCAGATTCTTTTTATCACATGATGAAACACACGAAGAAAATCGGGTTTTCCAAAGCTATTTTAATTTCGTCAGTAAACCGTATAACAATGCCACACATAATTACTCCGAGGTCATATTCAGCTTAGTTTATTAAAAGTAATAATAATTAACACTCATGAGATATTATATCTATCTCATAAAGTGACTTATGAGGCGTATTTCGATAAAAAATGTACTTAACGTTTACAATATTTCTAGATGAAATTTACGGGTTTTGGCGGCAAAGTGACTGACGTATGACGTCAAAACGCTAACGTGACGTCATTTTCCTAGTATTAGGTCATGTTATATTACACACGTTGTATATAAAGAAATACGTAATGGGTATATTACATGAGATACAAGCAGCGTCTTGTGATAAATACGGAATATTACGTTGCGGGAGCGATAAAAGGGTTTGAATTGCACTACAAGTAGCGTGGAAAAATCGGTATCTTACGAGACCGAAGGTCGAGTAAGATATGGATTTTCCCACGCTACGAGTCGTGCAATACGAACACATTTATCGCTCCCGCAACGTAATATTCCTTTTATTATATACCTACAATCTATGAGCAGCGAAAATTTATTTAGTTTACATTTTATTAACCGTAAAATTAAGATTATGAAGGGCGGATGAATATCGCTCCAATGATGACGCCACGCCCCATAATGCATTCCAATACGTATGCCCCGCCCAATATCATCATCAAACCGGTCAACGTCACTGTATGACGTCACAATCTTGTATTTACACCGCATATAGATACGGAATTTTAATCTGTCGTGGTGTATTTGCGCATGTCAATCTGTGTGTATTTCCACCGGAAAATAAACATGCATATAATAAATACGGAATATTATGTTGTGGGGTGGATACATGAGTTCGTATTCCACGACAAGTAGCGTGGGAAAATCGATATCTTACGAGACCGTAGGTCGAGCTAAGATATGGATTTCCCCACGCTACGCGTCGTTAATACGAACTCTATTATCCACCCCACAACATAATATTTCTTTTATTACATACCTACAATCTATGAGCAGCGAAAATTTATTGAGTTTACATTTTATTAATAGTAAATAGTACTAATATCGTCATCAAACCGGTTACGTCACTGTATGACGTCACAATCTTGTATTTACACCGCATATAGATACGGAATTTTAATCTGTCGTGGTGTATTTGCGCATGTCAATCTGTGTGTATTTCAACCGGAAAATAAACAGGCATGTAATAAATATATATACAAGGTTCACGACGCAGTAACGTCGTTTGACTGTAACGTCTAAACGATAACGTTATTTTAAGGCAGTCCCTAATTTTACTCCTTCTCGAAGTATCGCCCGTTGCACTGTACACATTATGCGCGTACTGCGCAGGTTGATCATGGTCGATACATTACGCAAACACCTTAATGTTGTTTTTTCTCGTGGGATGGCTCACATATAGTTGTACTACATGAGGAAATGATATAGTAGGCCTACAGGTCAAAAATAATTGTGTTGTAAATAAACGTATGTTCTGTTATGTTATGTTCTGTCATCCACGTTTCCTCCAATCTCATTAAAATCATCTCCTATTAACGCTTACATTTGGTTAGATCGTGTACTTTAGTCAGATTGTGTTTCCTCGGGCTGTGTTCTTTCGACATTGATTGATTGATTGATTGATTGGGGTTTAACGCCGTTTTAAACAATTTCTCAGTTATATCACGGCGGCCAGTTCACCTACTGATGCATTTCCTGGTTTTCTCACACCAGTACTCCACACAACAATCTTCCCAAGCAACTGGCTGCTTTTCCACATAGACTTATCCCATTGGTGGAAGACGAATGACGCATGTCGCATTGACTTTTGTCAATCCTCGGAAAGACTGTCGGCCGAGACGGGATTCGGACTCACAACCCCTGGATTGACAGCCCGCGTCGCTACCGACTGAGCTACCGGGGCTCGGCTCTTTCGACATTGAAAGAGAGCTACATTTGTTTCATTTTTTTATTCTTAAAGCGTTCATTTAAAAAAAAGAAAAGCCTTTAAACACTTACTTTGTTTCAAGCAAAATCATATAGACAGACATACATAAACCATTTGTTAACAAACGCAGTAAAGCGATATCGACTTCCTTCTATGCAAGATTTTGCGGATGTAAATACACAAACATAATTGTGTAAAGCGTCAGGTTAAACTGTGGTATAACTGAATAAAAGGTTGAAAGCGTCGTCAGACACAAATTAATCAATCATTCTAACACTGTTGACAATTTCTCTTCTATATGCAAAGAAGGATTCGAGCGTGATCTAAATGCAGTATATCACTCTAAATTTCCGGAACTATTTTTGGCTGTTGAAATTCCCTCCCGAGTATTTTTCATACAACGTTTTTTAGAGCGCATGCGTTACTACATTTGGCTTGACATTTTATGAATGAAGTCACGAGCTTTTGTTGTAAATGCCGTTTGGAATTTTGAATTGTAACGGTGACGTAACTGTTTTAAATGACGTCATTCACGTGCTTTACCAACATTTTTGACGCGGTCGAAAACCTTGTGTTAGAATGAGACATGCCCATGATGAGTTTAAGAACAATTGAAAAAGGTATAATAAAAATAAAATGTTCATAGACTGTTAATAAAACTGATTTCAAAATGTTAAATCGAATATTTCCAAAACAAATACAATGGGGAGTAAAGATAGAATAGTCTACACGTGATTTTATCAAGGAAAACAACGTCATGTCAAAACCTAGTTCCCCCTTAATTTGTATCCCTTTAAGTTATAAACAAGTGCTAGAATTGAATGTCGTTCAGGTGTGTATAAATGAATCACTCAGGCCATTCGGCCTTCGTGATTAATTACTACACACATGAACTCCAAATCGTGATATACGAGCCGGTATATCACTCAAAATGAGATCTATTTACTAAATATATCAAGTAATTTGTTCGTGAAAACCGTGTACGCATCGCCGCTATGTGAGACTTCACGTTTAGCAGTAAATGATTGACACAATTGAAAGCTAATACGCTTTGCTTTACTACTTTGCTTTATCAGGAAATAATGTGAAACCTGCGAGAATATGTTTTGGGGAAAGGACACGATTGTCGTTGTTACCATCTTTTCCCAAATACGATTTTTAAAACAACTCAGTTTAAACTTATTTATTTAAAATCGATTTCTAATCCGGGCCGACACATTCCGTCTCAGTGGGATAGAGGTATAGATTAATGATTCCTGAAACAGAAAATCCACAGGAGGCGAAAAGTGTCTCTCCGGGTTAGCCTGCGTGGCATGCTTAGGCTGATCCGGGTCGATGCCTTACGCATATTCCACAATGTTGGTTTTCTCGTGGGACGGCTGATTTATAAAATTTCTATGATTGGATGAACTTGTATTATTACAAATATTGATAGAAAAGATGAAACTGCTAGCCGTGGATAACAAGTACTCTGAAGGTTACAGCCACGGCGTTGTAGTGGTAGAGCGTTCGACTCGGGGGCCACGGGTTTAATCCCCGGCAGGATCATACCGATAAGTGTTAATAATTGTTTTCCCCCCTTGGTGTTCATGATTGTGGGGCTAACATTTCGACTAACTGGCTGGTATCAGGATAAATGGTCCAGTAGTACTGGTAACTTACCCCAAAACGCGCCGTGATATTATTACTCAATATCAATTCAATTCAATTCAATTCAATGTCTGTATTTGCATACAACATGTTACATGTTGTAGCAAGAAAATCAACATTTGTAAAGTATTATATATAGTATATCTTTAATAAATGTCATAACATTTGAGAAAAGTGTAATTAGTTAAGTAAAACTTAGATTAGTTATTATGTGAATCTAAGAATTCGTACGGCATTTTTACAAAGCTGTAATAATTTAGGCCAATTTGACTTTAACTCTCGAATGTGGCGCGAATTTTATTTTATTTTTCTTTCCGGCCGGTTCTGCCTTATTTCTGCTGATTCTGAATAAGTGCGACAAGCACCTTGTTCAGATTTCTACATTGTGGATAATGGTGTAAAATATCATAGAAACACATTAAGGTTGGGTTTCCTCTCACGTTCCAGTATTTCAAGTACGTTAATAACACCATTAAATAAAACAAACCGACACGTTTCTGTCATAGGACATTAATTATAGTTACTAAGACAACCGACGTCATCGTGATAAATGTGTGTCACTTAGTGTCACGTGATCACATTAAGCGAACGTTATAGATCGACCAATAGCAGTATGATCGCCTCTGGGTACACTGAACAACAATTCAATTCAATTCAATTTTATTCGGCAAATTCATCATTTTACACACCTTTGGCCAATATAATTTTTTAACAGTGAACAAATATGGCTAAAGAAACAACACTTACAAAGAAACATTTACGTACACACATTTTGAGAAGACTGAAAAAAATCATTTCATAATCATATATTACAACCTGGTTTAGTGTTAACTGGGAGTTTACAATGTTGTAATAGCATTCTGTAATTTTTCATTACGAATACTAAATCGATCTCGTAAATACTTGGCAATTTTAAATATCATAACAACAACAACAACAACAACAACAACAACAACACTTTCACCACTGAACGGAATACGCCGTGGTCGTGTGTTTAGCGTCGGGGATTTGAAACCGGGCGTCCCTGGTTCGATCCCCAGTCGCGGCACGACGGTCATGGTGGAGTGCCCTTGGTCAAGGCACATTTTCTAGTCTAGTACTGGTTTGTTTAGCCAGGGATCATACATAAGTGAACTGTCGCCGTGATATAACTGAAATAATGTTGAAAACGGCATAAAACCCCAATAAATTAAACGAAACTGACCACTGAACACTGAACTGAAATTTGCAAGATTTTCGTTAGTTTGTACGATTGGCTGTATTGTATTAACGGCGGTTGTTTAAGACTCATTTTGGCGCTTAACAGTTTCTCCGTCAAATGAGTATATGAGTACATCTGAACAGATACAGGTTAATATTTCCGAACAGTGTAGATTCAGGTCATCTTGTCCATCTACTAAATGTGTGGAAGACGGTGATGCAGTGGTAGATTGTCGACATTGTGTACCAAAGGTCTTTGGTTCGAATCCCGTGATGAGTGGGTTTTGCCTTTTGGACTTTTCCACAGAAACGGCGCGAGTACTTGTTAAGTCTCCAGGAAGCAGATATCGAGCGTGGTTAATATAAGCTAAAGCTAGTTTTGAAATTGATGTAAAATAACAAAGTTTAAATTAAATGTTATCAGAAATTATGTACTTTGACAGAATCTTGTTAACAACTTGTGTACTTAATATGTGATTCGTGTATATTGTCATGATTAGCCTGTGCGAATGCACGGACAGAGGTAGATCTATACTGCTCAACAAAACCTTTGTGTACCCTTTCTCATGCACTGGTTCATAAGTTATATAATTTATACTTATCTAGCAAGCATGCCGACGTAACTATTTAATAGCGTCAACATTGTATCCGTAAATAACGTAACGAAACACAAATCGAGGGCTTGGCGTGAAACGGTTGTAACTCAAAACCTATTTTGAAAACCCTGGATTATAGGGGGTAATTTTGATCCCTTTGTAAACAATGCAAATTTAGGTGCCATTGCTCAGAACGAGCAATGGCACCTAAATTTCCATTGTTTACCAAGAAAAATGATTTGAACTTATAAAGACTTTATGGCGAGGTAATTAACCTTGGTAAAAAAAAAATACCAATTTTAGTTACAACCGTTTCACGCGAAGCCCTCGAAATGTTAACATCGCATTTTACATGTATACAGACTTAACAGAATACTCATTTAACCCGTCTCATGCCTCGCGCTTTTTTTTTAACAACAATGGCGAACTGTCGGTCGTGTAGTCTTACGAATAATTGCGACGTTTGATTTGAAACGAAGTAACCGTCAGGTGCGGGAGGTCGCGGGTTCGATACCCGGCATAGTCACATCAAAGACTTCTGAAATAGGAGTAATCGCTTTCACTCTTTGGCACTCAGGGTTGTTAGTTTAGCATTACGCCTGACTCGCTGCATCCTCGGTACCCAGGCTATTCATAAAATATATGATACCCTCGGCAAATTGGCTGTACAAAATCTCGTACTTATGAATAATTTATCAGATGAAATGCAGCCTTTTGATTGGCCGCATGACACAAACCTTTTGCGATGCTAAAATTACAGTGTTGTTACGGAGGAAATCGTGGCGCATGCTGTACGAAATTTCGCTAGCCAATTTGCCCAGGGGTATCATATATTTTATGAATAGCCTGGGTACCGAGGATGGACTCGCTGGTATCATGATAAAGGAACCGGTAATATTGGCAACACCGATAAATCACTGAAATATTGTTGAAAACGGCGTAAAACATCGTATAGGTAAAAGTTGCATAAGCGTGACGTCCAATAAGGCTCCGCCCACGAAAACCATTCCAGATTTCGGAAATTATAACTCTACAACACTAATTGGACTGACCATGGGACAAAGTACAAGTTGACATTTGTGAACGGTGCAGATCGAGATAAGCAAATGCAAATTCTGATCAAGATCTACACTGTTCTTATATATATATGCTCATGGCATCTTTTGTAAACTGTGCAAGATGGACAGGTTAATTTTAGATGCCGCTTTTCATATATGCAATTGTGTATCTTTTCTAACGAACATGCTCAAGTTCGGTCGTTATTCGGGTTTAATTAGTGTAGTCGACATTTATTAAGCATTGCTGTCAGGTCGATATGTAATGACCATGGTGACTGATTACGTGACAATACACCTTCATATGTTAGTCACAGAAGGTTTCAGTGAACGTCTGTAAAGCGGTATCCACTTGAGACGTTCCACGAGAAAACCAATAATGTGGACTCTGCGTAAAGTATCGACCCGGATCAGCCTAAGCATGCCGCACAGACCCGGACAGACACTTTCCGCCTCCTGTTGATTTTCTGTTTAAGGAATCATTACTCTATACCTCTATCCCCCTGAGACGAAATGTGTCGACCCGGATTAACTTGAGCACACATTCTGAATTTTCTGAAATTTGTATATTTGTTGAGCCTAGATATGTCTCTGCTTCCTGGGGACATATCCAGGCTCAACAAATATACAAATTTACTCTGAATTCAGAATGTGTGCTCAAGTTTCTGATGAGACAGAATCAACTTCATTCTCTAAGTTGACCAATCATAAGTCTTGAGAGTGACTGACATAAAATCGTCTGCTGCAGATTTAAACAAGATTTAATTTTCTGTGATTTTTTTTTTTCAGTTTCTTCGCAGGGAAGTCGTACAACATGGGCGGCCAATCAGAGCCCAGGTTTAGGTAAGTACCGTCAGTGCTTTGATTCTCTTACAGCTGGTCACGTGTGGTAGTTTCATTCAGTGCTAGTGTACTCGTCATGTTCTGTAACATACATCACAGATAAAAGTATACACATCACTAACTCATAAGTAGTACAGATACAGACAACTGATGCAAAATTCATATCACAGATAATGTTTTGTAACATACGTCACATATACAATTATACACATCGCTAACTTATAAGGAGTACAGAAGAAGTTAAAGGTAGAACACATAACATGATACAAATCACTGATGATATAATACACATTACAGAAAAAATAGTTCGGAGGACTGATGTATCACAGTTCATATAAGTTTATACCATAACTGATACAGTATACATCGCATATATAAGTATTGCCATCGCAGCTTGGGTAACTGAGTCAATGATAACTATAAGAAAATGACAAGACATAACTAAAAATGACTTTCAAAACAAAACATAAACAAATAACAATAACAGGTTCAACCACAAACAAACAAACATGCATTAAACGTCTTTTGAGAAACCCACTTTTCTATGTTTTCGGGAAATGACTTTTTACACAAAACATATAATAATATCTAACTTTATCTAACGTTATCGTACAAGAAGGTTTCTTTTATACAGACTCGGCAGTAAAAGTTGGTCGAGATAGTGTAAATGCAGTACGAGTGAGACATTTGCATTGCCATAACGCAGGGGTTGTAAGTCTGAACCCAGCAGGGCAGTTCATTCCTTCCGATATCGTGTAAAGCGTCATTCGTCTTCCACCAAACGGCATGAGTCGATGTTATAGGCTATCAAGTTGTCTGGGTGATGTGAACCGGTGTAAGAAAGCCTAGGAACACATTGGTAATGTAAACTGGCCGCCGTGATGAAATTGAAAAGACTGTTAACAAGTAATGAGTACTATTTTTAGGGCGTAGGACATTCCTGACTTTTACATAAGATGGTAGACTTCAAATTCTAGTACTAAATGTGTTTGTTCCAAACAAATAAAAACGGTGTTGCATCCCAAGCAATCAATCATCGAATAGATGAAACAGTAGGATATTTAGCGAAATTTATCGATCAATCATATATGATAATATCGATGTTAACAACAGCTATCTTTAACATGAAAAACAAAATACAAATGCACTGATGGTATTATATTATAATCATATTCTAAGGCACAGACATTTTAGAACCGGTTGTGTTAATCAGTAACATTAATTGCTTCAATCCAGGAAAGGTATGAATAGATGAACTGGCCCCCGTTATCAAAACTGAACTACTGTTCAACTCCAGTCAATCAATTACATTTCTGGTAAGGTTATAATATTGTAACGCAATAAGTAAAAACAAGAAATATCTTTAAAAAAGATAAAAGGCGATCAATATGAGAAAACACTAAGAAATGGAACTTGCGCATTCAAGGCCGAGAATACGTCACATGACTGGAGATTACGCGAGACTCCCAAAAGGTATATAAGTTTCAATTGACGATGAATAACTGAAAACTTATCACGTTTCAAAAAAATTAATATTTTGCTCTTAAATATTATATTTTATACATTTTCACTGATTTTGTTCACTAACATTTATTTCTAAATGAAAACAATTAAATGTTAGCATGCAGTACATTTCATTTTAAAACTTCACCTTATTTGTGCCTCTCGTAGGACCGCCAATTGAGGTTTAACAGCTATCGCCGGAAAAAAGGCAATCATCGGGATGGAAGTTGCCCGGATGTTTATATTTTAATTGATTTGTGAGACTAGTTACGGTAATGCATGTTCGATCTTAAAACTCATTTTACAATTAGTTCTGTTTCGTTTCGTTCCATTACTATTTTAGTTTGCGTTAACTGTTACAAATCAGATAAGAAGGAGTTATTAAAAACCATTTTGCAATTCGTCAATGTAATTTACGACATTTAATTAACACACTACAGCTGTAAACATGTCAATGTTCTTTTAAGGTTCAAATAAAGTTTATTGCGCATAGCTTAAAATAACGACAACAACAGCCTCGTTCTGCGTACACCTAATTTACAGTTTATGCATATTGACGTATTCAGAGGAGTTGTGTTAAGGGCGTTCATCTCATACAAGTACCGAGCCCCGGTATACGCGGGCAGTCAATTCGAGGTTCAGAATTCGGACTCCAGCTTGGCCAACATTCTTTCCGACATTTTCTTCCATCAATGAACTAACAATCTATGTCGAAACAAATCTCTTGCTGGAAAAGATGTGTGGAGTACTGGCATGAGAAAGCCTGGAAATATAGTTATGAGTATGTGAAATGGCATCCATGATATGACTGAAAAAGTGATGAAAACGGGGCCAAATTCTAGTAACTTTTGAATCTAAGGTTTATCCGGGAGATGGTCCCTTTTAACGTCATATAAAATGCTTCAAAAATGGTCGTAATATCGTCCAAACATTGCAGTCATAGAGTTTAGCGTCAGGAATATGACATTGGGCATATTATTGAAGTGCCCTGGTGCAAGTCACATTCCCTAGACTAAGTCTGGTATTAGTGTTATTTACCAAGTGATGATGAATAAGTGATAAAACTAAAATAGTGTTGAAACGGCGAATCCTTAACATGAATGCGCATGAGAGTTGTTCTCACCCGAGCGCACTTAATACCCGAAGGTTGTTTTTGTATGCAGCACCGCTCTCAATGTTGATGACGTATTGCGGTGTATTGTAGTTATCTTCTGATTGATGAGGATTGATTCGTGCCCGTTAACGTACTTCTATATTATGTATGTGTGCGCCGTTAATATATACACAAGTACGACGATGCGCAACCACGTATGAAAGGAATATGCCAAGAATGCTGTCAACATCTCCTATGTAAAATTCTCTTCGTCTAAAGATATTCAATATCTCGTTTTTATCTAGAATGAAAGTAGCATGGGTTTTAGGACCCTGAAAAGGAAAAACATATTTTATTAATGCAAAACTTCGACCAAATTATTTTTGATGCGTTACCTTGACAGGAAATGCCTTTTTCAATACCCATATTTGACATAGTTTATGATAAGTATGCACAGATGTTGACAAAATTCGCTACATGTATATCATGACGATGTTTAACCTTGACATCATTTACAATAAATTAGCAACCATGTTAACAACATGTTCTAAATCAAGACAATGCACAACTTTGGAAGAATTCACTTTAAATGTTGAATAGATTTACTACATGTATATGAAAGCATAACTTAAGTAAAATGCGTTCTTGTTGAAGCACAACTTAGACAGATGCACAATATTAATCCACAACGTTGACAAACTTAACCATACTGATGCATAACTAAATAACTGTTTATCACTTAATTACTCAACTTAAAAACAATTTATTTAGAGAAATATACGCGCATAATCTTAGTGGAACGATAGCCAATCGCCTTTGCATAAGCTTACGTGAAGTATTAGTGTTTGGACGACAGAAACATCATAGATAGGTGGACTTGGCACCGTGGTATAAATTAAGCACTATTTAAATCCAAATATAGTTCTAATTAATATATCAAACATGATTTAAACTTAAACATATCGTTACATACCCGGTAGCCATTACATACATGTTATCAATTACATAGACGTTATCAATTACATACACTTTATCAATTATATATACGTTACTCGTAACATACCCGTTTTTAATTACATACTCATTATGAATTACATACATGTTATCAATTACATAGACGTTATCAATTACATACACTTTATCAATTATATATACGTTACCCGTAACATACCCGTTTTTAATTACATACTCATTATGAATTACATACATGTTATCAATTATGTATCATTATAAATTACATACATGTTATCAATTACATATCATTATAAAGTACATACATGTTATCGATTACATATCATTATAAAGAACATACATGTTATCAATTACATATCATTATAAATTACATATAATTATAAAGTACATACATGTTATCACTTACATATCATTATAAATAACATATCATTATAAATTACATACATGTTATCAATTACATATCATTATAAATTACATATCATTATAAAGTACATACATGTTATCAATTACATATCATTATAAAGTACATACATGTTATCAATTACATATCATTATAAATTACATATCATTATAAATTACATACAGAACAGAACAGAACACAAATTTTATTTGGACTTAAACAAGATGTTTCTCGTCCATACATGATTACCAGTTATTTTCAGGTCATAATAATAAGAACATCTATATTACATTAAATTATACACAAATATATAAATATATAAACATGTACATACATACATTATGTCATACACATATACATACACTCACACAAGTGTTATCATGTTATCAATTACATACACGTTACCCATTGCGTACCCGTTATTAATGATAGGCATGCTATCAAGTGCATGCACGTTATCAATTACCGTTATTAATTGTTAATGCGTTATCAATTACATTCAAGTTATCAATTAGAAGCACGTGATCAATTATAAACACGCTATCAATTATATACCTGTTATCAATTAAATACACGCTATCAATAACATAGACGCTATCAATAACATAGACGTTATCATTACATACACGCTATCAATTACATACACGCTATCAATAACATACCCGTTATCAATTATATATACGTTACCATTACATACCCGTTATCAATTATATATACGTTATCATTACATACCCGTTATCAATTAAACACACGTTCACGCAAGTCACAACCATTATCATTCCTTTCTTTAATTCGTTCATTTGTCTCACTGTGTCTCAGCGCGTCTGCTATCACTTCAATCTCTTATCTTTCAGTATGCATGCACATCCTTCCTTAAGTTCTACATGTTTTTATATGTATTGTGTGTATCAATCAAACTCTCATATACTGTTTTTTAAAATCATATATTTGATTAGCACCCTGAGAGGTTTATTTTATCTTTCAGTTATATATTATGATGTATCATGTTGTTAGATTTTTATAATTTTTAAGTAGATAAATGTTAATTTTTTAAACTGATTTTCATTGGCTTTGCACAGGTTAAACTGCCGCGGCACATGCGTTTTTAAAAACAAACAAGCGAGCTTCTGCTGATTTAGATTTATGTGCATAGAACTATCCTGCGTTCAATTGACGTCACGACTGTAAACATGTAACGCAAAAACGCAGTATTTTTAACTGTTTACTAAACGTTTGCCTGACGTTATACTTAAACGTAACGTAGTGGGTGAGGGTGCTAGTAAACTGGTATTGTCCCCCGCAATATTTCTTTTTTTACTCAACAAAACCCTATGATGCGGGTACTCAGCATAATTGTCGAACTGATACGATTCGTTTGAGTACCCACAACATAGGGTTTGAGTTTCAGCTAAGAAATCTAAGAACGTACACATTGCACCTTATCTTCGAGCTCTGGTTATTTAAACTGTTTTACGGTCGTACTGTCAAATGAAAGCGGAACTAGTAAACATTGTTTTTACTCAGAAACTAGTTATATGTCCCATCTGTATTGTAATTCAATATTCCCCACATACAGACGCTTTCCGACGCCTCTTTTGCAAACATTGTTGCTCAAAATGAGAAATTAGTCTAAATGAGGAATTTCTCAATTAGCCAAAATGTTTCCAACTTTATTCAATAATTGTATTTTCATTTATAAGAGAGTATTAATACATTTACCTAAACATACTCGATCACATGACCAGGTCACGGAACTACTTTTGGAAAATATCTTTCTATTTTTAGAATAAGATATATATCATTTCCTTTCACTTTCGATATTCAGAATTCAAAAACGTTGTTTGCTCTTGTTATTTAATTTAACAAATTAATTCTAGAAATTATGAAAACGTGTTGGGTTTTTACATAATTTGTTTTTAATGCAACAGATGATAAACTAACAATGCAATATGATGCTTATTTTTGCCATGGGGATAGTTGGGTTTTGAGTAAAATAAATGTTACCAGTTCACATTGTTCAGTACTAGGTCGATTTGAAGAAACATTCGTGTAATCGGCTTGCGACAAGCATTAGATGAACGAATGAAAAGTATTCATACATACTACCGGTTTAAATGAATATATAATGTAAGCGAAAATAGTTATCAATGCAATCAAACAGAAGATCTACACCACTTTAATATTATTCATTAATTCGTTATCACGGTTGAATTTTCATATGTTGAATAAAAGTGACGTCATTGATTGATGTCAACCTGTGGTATTACAACGTCATTCTTATGTGTTGTGACGTCATTAGGAATTGTGTCGACGGTTGTTCTGATATAATGCTTGTCACACAATTAGTTACACGTGAAACATGCATGTCAGATGAACTTTTAAGATTATCACGGACGCTCGCATAACATTAAAACTTGCTTTTACCAAAATATTTGAAATAACTTGAACACGTTGACTTGCCTGCGCATACGTAGAAACATTACCGGAGTATTCACCCTTCGATTACTATAAACTGTCTCTGTAACATCGATTCTGAGAGTATTTGAAACAACGATTCAAAGTGTCTTTGTTACAACGATTCAGAGTCTTTGTAACATTGATTCAGAGTGTCGTTGTAACATTGATTCAGAATGTCTTTGTAACATTGATTCAGAATTTCTTTGTAACATCGATTCTGAGTGTCTTTGTAACAACGATTCAGAGTGTCTTTGTAACATCGATTCAGAGTGTCTATGTTAGAACGATTCTGAGTGTCTTTGTAACATCAATTCAGAGGGTCTTTGTAACATCAATTCAGAGTGTCTTTGTGACATCGATTCAGAGTGTCTTTGTAACAACGATTCAGACTGTCTTTGTAACATCGATTCTGAGTGTCTATGTGACATCGATACAGAGTGTCTTTGTAACAACGATTCTGAGTGTCTTTGTAACAACGATTCTGAGTGTCTATGTGACATCGATTCTGAGTGTCTTTGTATCATCGATTCAGAGTTTCTTTGTAACATCGATTCAGAGTGTCTTTGTTACATCGATTCTGAGTGTCTATGTGACATCGATTCAGAGTGTCTTTGTAACAACGATTCTGAGTGTCTTTGTAACAACGATTCTGAGTGTCTATGTGACATCGATTCAGAGTGTCTTTGTAACATCGATTCAGACTGTCTTTGTAACATCGATTCTGAGTGTCTATGTGACATCGATTCAGAGTATCTTTGTAACATCAATTCAGAGTGTCTTTGTGACATCGATTCAGAGTGTCTTTGTAATAACGATTCAGACTGTCTTTGTAACATCGATTCTGAGTGTCTATGTGACATCGATTCTGAGTGTCTTTGTAACATCGATTCAGAGTGTCTTTGTAACATCGATTCAGAGGGTCTTTGTAACATCGATTCTGAGTGTCTTTGTAACAACGATTCAGAGTGTCTTTGTTACATCGATTCTGAGTGTCTATGTGACATCGATTCAGAGTGTCTTTGTAACAACGATTCTGAGTGTCTTTGTAACAACGATTCTGAGTGTCTATGTGACATCAATTCAGAGTGTCTTTGTAACATCGATTCAGACTGTCTTTGTAACATCGATTCTGAGTGTCTATGTGACATCGATTCAGAGTATCTTTGTAACATCAATTCAGAGTGTCTTTGTGACATCGATTCAGAGTGTCTTTGTAACAACGATTCAGACTGTCTTTGTAACATCGATTCTGAGTGTCTATGTGACATCGATTCAGAGTATCTTTGTAACATCGATTCAGAGTGTCTTTGTAACATCGATTCTGAGTGTCTTTGTGACATCGATTCAGAGTATCTTTGTAACATCGATTCAGAGTGTCTTTGTAACAACGATTCAGAGTGTCTATGTAACATCGATTCAGAGTGTCTATGTGACATCGATTCAGAGTGTCTTTGTAACATCGATTCAGAGTGTCTATGTGACATCGATTCTGAGTGTCTTTGTAACATCGATTCTGAGTGTCTTTGTAACATCGATTCTGAGTGTCTTTGTAACATCGATTCAGAGTGTCTATGTAACATCGATTCAGAGTGTCTTTGTAACATTGATTCAGAGTGTCTTTGTAACATCGATTCTGAGTGTCTTTGTAACATCGATTCTGAGTGTCTTTGTGACATCGATTCTGAGTGTCTTTGTAACATCGATTCAGAGTGTCTTTGTAACATCGATTCTGAGTGTCTATGTGACATCGATTCAGAGTGTCTTTGTAACATCGATTCAGAGTGTCTATGTGACATCGATTCTGAGTGTCTATGTGACATCGATTCAGAGTGTCTTTGTAACATCGATTCTGAGTGTCTATGTGACATCGATTCAGAGTGTCTTTGTAACATCGATTCTGAGTGTCTTTGTAACATCGATTCTGAGTGTCTTTGTGACATCGATTCTGAGTGTCTTTGTAACATCGATTCTGAGTGTCTATGTAACATCGATTCTGAGTGTCTTTGTAACATCGATTCTGAGTGTCTATGTGACATCGATTCAGAGTGTCTTTGTAACAACGATTCAGAGCGTCTATGTAACAACGATTCAGAGTGTCTATGTGACATCGATTCAGAGTGTCTTTGTAACATCGATTCTGAGTGTCTTTGTAACATCAATTCAGAGTGTCTTTGTAACATCGATTCAGAGTGTCTTTGTAACATCGATTCTGAGTGTCTATGTGACATCGATTCAGAGTGTCTTTGTAACATTGATTCAGAGTGTCTTTGTAACATCGATTCTGAGTGTCTATGTGACATCGATTCAGAGTGTCTTTGTAACATCGATTCTGAGTGTCTTTGTAACATCGATTCAGAGTGTCTATGTAACATCGATTCAGAGTGTCTTTGTAACATTGATTCAGAGTGTCTTTGTAACATCGATTCTGAGTGTCTTTGTAACATCGATTCTGAGTGTCTTTGTGCCATCGATTCAGAGTGTCTTTGTAACAACGATTCAGAGCGTCTATGTAACAACGATTCAGAGTGTCTATGTGACATCGATTCAGAGTGTCTTTGTAACATCGATTCTGAGTGTCTTTGTAACATCAATTCAGAGTGTCTTTGTAACATCGATTCAGAGTGTCTTTGTAACATCGATTCTGAGTGTCTATGTGACATCGATTCAGAGTGTCTTTGTAACATTGATTCAGAGTGTCTTTGTAACATCGATTCTGAGTGTCTATGTGACATCGATTCAGAGTGTCTTTGTAACATCGATTCTGAGTGTCTTTGTAACATCGATTCTGAGTGTCTTTGTGACATCGATTCTGAGTGTCTTTGTAACATCGATTCTGAGTGTCTATGTAACATCGATTCTGAGTGTCTTTGTCACATCGATTCTGAGTGTCTATGTGACATCGATTCAGAGTGTCTTTGTAACAACGATTCAGAGCGTCTATGTAACAACGATTCAGAGTGTCTATGTGACATCGATTCAGAGTGTCTTTGTAACATCAATTCTGAGTGTCTTAGTAACATCGATTCTGAGTGTCTTTGTAACATCGATTCAGAGTGTCTATGTAACATCGATTCAGAGTGTCTTTGTAACATTGATTCAGAGTGTCTATGTGACATCGATTCTGAGTGTCTTTGTAACATCGATTCTGAGTGTCTTTGTGCCATCAATTCAGAGTGTCTTTGTAACAACGATTCAGAGCGTCTATGTAACAACGATTCAGAGTGTCTATGTGACATCGATTCAGAGTGTCTTTGTAACATCGATTCTGAGTGTCTTTGTAACATCAATTCAGAGTGTCTTTGTAACATCGATTCAGAGTGTCTTTGTAACATCGATTCTGAGTGTCTATGTGACATCGATTCAGAGTGTCTTTGTAACATTGATTCAGAGTGTCTTTGTAACATCGATTCTGAGTGTCTATGTGACATCGATTCAGAGTGTCTTTGTAACATCGATTCTGAGTGTCTTTGTAACATCGATTCTGAGTGTCTTTGTGACATCGATTCTGAGTGTCTTTGTAACATCGATTCTGAGTGTCTATGTAACATCGATTCTGAGTGTCTTTGTCACATCGATTCTGAGTGTCTATGTGACATCGATTCAGAGTGTCTTTGTAACAACGATTCAGAGCGTCTATGTAACAACGATTCAGAGTGTCTATGTGACATCGATTCAGAGTGTCTTTGTAACATCGATTCTGAGTGTCTTAGTAACATCGATTCTGAGTGTCTTTGTAACATCGATTCAGAGTGTCTATGTAACATCGATTCAGAGTGTCTTTGTAACATCGATTCTGAGTGTCTTTGTAACATCGATTCAGAGTGTCTTTGTAACATCGATTCTGAGTGTCTATGTGACATCGATTCAGAGTGTCTTTGTAACATCGATTCAGAGTATCTTTGTAACAACGATTCAGAGTGTCTTTGTAACATCGATTCAGAGTATCTTTGTAACAACGATTCAGAGTGTCTTTGTAACATCGATTCAGAGTGTCTTTGTTAGAACGATTCTGAGTGTCTTTGTAACATCAATTCAGAGGGTCTTTGTAACAACGATTCAGAGTGTCTTTGTAAGAACGATTCAGAGTGTCTTTGTTAGAACGATTCTGAGTGTCTTTGTAACATCGATTCAGAGTGTCTTTGTAACAACGATTCAGAGTGTCTTTGTAAGAACGATTCATAGTGTCTTTGTAACATCGATTCTGAGTGTCTATGTGACATCGATTCAGAGTGTCTTTGTAACATTGATTCAGAGTGTCTTTGTAACATTGATTCAGAGTGTCTTTGTACATCGATTCAGAATGGCTTGGTAACATCGATTCAGAGGGTCTTTGTAACATCGATTCAGAGTGTCTTTGTAACATCGATTCAGAGTATCTTTGTAACAACGATTCAGAGTGTCTTTGTAACATCGATTCAGAGTGTCTTTGTTAGAACGATTCTGAGTGTCTTTGTAACATCAATTCAGAGGGTCTTTGTAACATCAATTCAGAGTGTCTTTGTAACATCAATTCAGAGTGTCTTTGTTAGAACGATTCTGAGTGTCTTTGTTACATCGATTCAGAGTGTCTTTGTAACATCGATTCAGAGTGTCTTTGTAACAACGATTCAGAGTGTCTTTGTAACATCGATTCAGAGTGTCTTTGTAAGAACGATTCAGAGGGTCTTTGTAACATCGATTCAGACTGTCTTTGTAACATCGATTCAGAGTGTCTTTGTAACAACGATTCAGAGTGTCTTTGTAACATCGATTCTGAGTGTCTTTGTAACATCGATTTAGAGTGTCTTTGTAACATCGGTTCAGAGTGTCTTTGTAACAACGATTCAGAGTGTCTTTGTAACATCGATTCTGAGTGTCTTTGTAACATCGATTCAGAGTGTCTTTGTAACATCGATTCAGAGTGTCTTTGTAACAACGATTCAGAGTGTCTTTGTAACATCGATTCAAAGTGTCTTTGTTAGAACGATTCTGAGTGTCTTTGTAACATCAATTCAGAGGGTCTTTGTAACAACGATTCAGAGTGTCTTTGTAAGAACGATTCAGAGTGTCTTTGTTAGAACGATTCTGAGTGTCTTTGTAACATCGATTCAGAGTGTCTTTGTAACAACGATTCAGAGTGTCTTTGTAAGAACGATTCATAGTGTCTTTGTAACATCGATTCTGAGTGTCTATGTGACATCGATTCAGAGTGTCTTTGTAACATTGATTCAGAGTGTCTTTGTAACATTGATTCAGAGTGTCTTTGTACATCGATTCAGAATGGCTTGGTAACATCGATTCAGAGGGTCTTTGTAACATCGATTCAGAGTGTCTTTGTAACATCGATTCAGAGTATCTTTGTAACAACGATTCAGAGTGTCTTTGTAACATCGATTCAGAGTGTCTTTGTTAGAACGATTCTGAGTGTCTTTGTAACATCAATTCAGAGGGTCTTTGTAACATCAATTCAGAGTGTCTTTGTAACATCAATTCAGAGTGTCTTTGTTAGAACGATTCTGAGTGTCTTTGTTACATCGATTCAGAGTGTCTTTGTAACATCGATTCAGAGTGTCTTTGTAACAACGATTCAGAGTGTCTTTGTAACATCGATTCAGAGTGTCTTTGTAAGAACGATTCAGAGGGTCTTTGTAACATCGATTCAGACTGTCTTTGTAACATCGATTCAGAGTGTCTTTGTAACAACGATTCAGAGTGTCTTTGTAACATCGATTCTGAGTGTCTTTGTAACATCGATTTAGAGTGTCTTTGTAACATCGATTCAGAGTGTCTTTGTAACAACGATTCAGAGTGTCTTTGTAACATCGATTCTGAGTGTCTATGTAACATCGATTCAGAGTGTCTTTGTAACATCGATTCTGAGTGTCTTTGTAACATCGATTCAGAGTGTCTTTGTAACATCGATTCTGAGTGTCTATGTGACATCGATTCAGAGTGTCTTTGTAACATCGATTCAGAGTATCTTTGTAACAACGATTCAGAGTGTCTTTGTAACATCGATTCAGAGTATCTTTGTAACAACGATTCAGAGTGTCTTTGTAACATCGATTCAGAGTGTCTTTGTTAGAACGATTCTGAGTGTCTTTGTAACATCAATTCAGAGTGTCTTTGTAACATCGATTCAGAGTGTCTTTGTAACATCGATTCAGAGTGTCTTTGTAAGAACGATTCAGAGTGTCTTTGTAACATCGATTCAGAGTGTCTTTGTAACATCGATTCAGAGTGTCTTTGTAACATCGATTCAGAGTGTCTCTGTAACATCGATTCAGAGTGTCTCTGTAACATCGATTCAGAATGTCTTTGTAACATCGATTCAGAGTGTCTTTGTAACATCAATTCAGAGTGTCTTTGTAACATCAATTCAGAGTGTCTTTGTTACATCGATTCTGAGTGTCTTTGTAACAATGATTCTGAGTGTCTTTGTAACAATGATTCAGAGTGTCTTTGTAAGAACGATTCAGAGTGTCTTTGTAACATCGATTCAGAGTGTCTCTGTAACATCGATTCAGAGTGTCTTTGTAAGAACGATTCAGAGTGTCTTTGTAACATCGATTCAGAGTGTCTATATAAGAACGATTCAGAGTGTCTTTTTAACAACGATTCAGAGTGTCTTTGTAACATCGATTCAGAGTGTCTTTTTAACAACGATTCAGAGTGTCTTTGTAAGAACGATGCTGATAAATCCATAATAATGTCTTACATATTAAGATTTATATTAAGTATTCTATGGTACCTTGATACATGCTCTTTTCCCATATATCTCAGTCGATAGCAAGGCGGGTTGTCAACCCAGGGGTTGTGAGTTGGAACCCCAGTTCGGCTTATATTCTTCCGGACGTTTGACAAAAGTCACTGTGGCAAGCGTCATTCCTTTTAACGGCTAACAGTTTATGTGGCAAAAGCAGCTAGTTGCTTAGAAAGTATGTTGTGTGTAGTACTAGTGTAAGAAAGCCAGGAAACATATGAGTAAGTGAACTGGCCGCTGTGATATGACTGAACAATTGTTGAAAATGGCGTTAAACCCCAATCAATGAACCAATTAATATGGTATTGTCCGTCCTATTATTGGAGCGGTGTCTCTGTGAAAACTTCCGTATCGTGATTATTACAAGTGTGGAAAAAGACCTGCCGGCATATTCTTGCTAACAATCCAAAATGAATACTGCTTTGCAGAACGTGTCTTTTAAATCCTATATGGCTATTTGGGGAACAGTGCAATGCCAAGTTAGACTAGTAGCAAGTGCTAGGAAGTTTTCCTGCTAGAAACCTTCCCTGGCTTATCGGCGAACAGTACACAACCAGAGCAAGTGCCTTGCGGTTGTCTTTCTCAGAACGCCGTTCATTTATTTATTTCGAATAACCGTTTGCATTATTCAGCAACTGCATACGCTCTGTGTAAGTACCATACATATATGGTGATACATTTATACAAAGTGACTTCTTTTATTCCATTAAATAAAATAGTAGTATACAAAGTTTCAAATACGAATCGTAATCCACTTCTACAATTAGTAGTTGACCCTTAAAGTTTAACGTTACTCAATTGGTCCTTCGAATTGTATAGTCATTTGTTTTGACCTTTAACATATGCAGTATATAAATTTGCAATACGACGTGTCGTCTTGGCATTACGCTATTCTGTAAATTACGTCACGTGCTGCATGACGTCATGCACGACGACTTTCAAACACCCCTTTCCATGGATAATGCTTTCTGTGTTTATACACGTAATAATACTCAGACTATACACGGATATACATCTGTGTTTGTTGGCTTGTTTAACATTTCAAAATGAACGTTCTGGTATCATGTCATTAATGTTGCTTTAGTTAATCTGTCAACAACGTTGTATTCTCCATAACGAAAGTTATCAGTTTGATAAAATATTTTTTTCATTCATTTTTCATAAGTATTTCAATTATATCAAGACGTTCCAAGGGTAAATACTGCTTATATATTTATCCTAACACCAGTAGACTAGTCGTAATGCTACCGAAGTTGTTTTTGTGTATCTATAAACCTGTTATAAATACAAATAAGAACATCGGATATACACGAATAGGACAAAAGCGTTTGACAACGCCTGTGCCCATGTGTTTTATGATTCAGTGTCACTTTTAATAGCATTGGGACGTTCGTTTGACCCCATTAAACCGTCATTAAAATGTCAGTTCGCACACTCGAATAATGCCATCAATAAGGTTCTATTATATTATTTATATTTTGGATTTGTCATCTTTTCATTAACTTACCCTGCATTTACATTAACTTACCTTGCATTTACATTGTCCAATACCTTTTAATAACCTGCCTATTTATATCAGTCATTGCCTGAAATTAAATCGTTGTGCGTTTTAAACCAATTGATAATTAGTATGACATTTACAAAGCTAATGTAATCGATGAGGTTCGAAAAGACACATGTAACAATTATCTCAATCAACAGAGGGACAAAAATGAAATATTTAGTACTTTTTCTAATATCGGAAGTGAAAGGTTTTGCGTAGATAACATAGTTGGCATTTTTTTTTGTTCAAACTTCGTGATAATAAGATGTATGTGCTTGTATAGCTTTTTTGCTTTTTTGTTGTAGCATTTTGATATATACATTTAGCAGGACCCTTGTTTTAACGCTGGGACTACGTTTTGTATAACAGCAAATTGTATATATGTTTTATGAATAGCTATGATAACGCAATACGCTCACTATCATTGCATATTCGCACCTCGTAAAAGTTAAAATCTATAATGCGCAGCATTTGAGAGCACGGATAGACTGGATTTATTTTTCTGGTTTAACGCGCAGCTTCCTGTATGCTCTATTGCACTTTATTGAATCACGTCCTTTTTCAGAGGGTGTACCGGTTAGCTTATTGGCTGTTCCAGGAAACGCCCCCGGTAAGTGAAAGTCACGTGACACCATAGCTTTTGTTGCGCATGTCTGTTTGCGTTTTTGCACTTTTGTTATGTTTTCTCTGATAGTTTTAAGGTTTCACTTGATTTCTTTAATATATATTTACCTCTCAGTGTAAAATTAAATATTGATAACTCATATCCCGTATTATAAAGATAGAACGTAGGACTATTTTCCCTTCCTGACTAGACGTTTAAACCTTGTAACCCTTAATAACTTAGTTAGATAATTAACATACAATTAACGAACTTCTCTGAATCTTAACATTAACAAAACTATCAAGACAAATCACTTTTACGTTATTTTCTATCATTTAACATTTTTAATATTTTTAATATTTTACCTATCGATATAGAGAAAGGTTATATCATTGATGGGTAGAAGAAATGTTATATCCTTTATGTCAATTAATATAACGCTATAACAGTTACACATTTCTTGTTACGGACTACGTTTGGTTACAAACTCACGAAAGATTAGACATATTGTTATTAAGAGAAATATATGCATTCTTTTTTTAGGCAATTACCTCTTGGCCTCAGATGTTATCAAATCTGTATCAAAATACTACTTACACATGCTAGAATAAACTATATTTTCCTCAGTTGATCTCACTGTTAAAACCTCTTAAAATATAGCGTACCAGTTCGGCGTTCAATAACCACTGACAGCAAAACCGAAGTTTGCGAAACCCCTGCATTACGTTACGGGGTTTTCCGTGAACGCTGAAGTGAGTTTTCGTGCATAACGGCAACGTTTGATGTCTATTGAACGCTCCCCGGGTAAACGGTTACGTTCAATGATACTTAATACAAATGATGTAAATAATTTAATGAACAGGGATGCTTTCCGTTATACCTTTTATATTTACGTGGTAGAATGTATTTTGCGGGGAATGTAATCTTGTTTTATATAATTATTTAACTGTTGAAAATGATATAGGATCGGGAACAGAAGTTCGTGCAAAGCAATTGTTGGCGAGCATTATGCGAGAAAACGACCAAGGTAAAATAACAGAGTCAATGAGCATGACGGCATGTGATCTATAGGCTGAATGATGTTCGAAAATACTCGACATGTATACTGTTATGATACTTTCTGACTTAGCTGTTATTTAAACATTCACAGCATGCGTTCACAGACGGTGCCACTTCAGATATAGCCGGCAATGTCAAAGCCATGTATGCCTTATAAATACACACCAGCTGTGACACGTTTGAAAATACCCGGCAGTGATACTATGACTTGGATAAAAATATATATCGCGGAAAGTGTCTTTTAGGCTGGGAGACGTCCAAAATACCCGACAATTTAAGAGTAATTTATATATTGGCTGTTAGAACAAATATCACTGCAACAATGTATATGTTTCTTTCTTCTTGCCATAAAATGTCCTACAATTCTACCGTAATGCAATTTACTCCTTTGCTGTTATGAAACCTAATCTCCAAATTTATTTATCAGATGAGTGGTACATTTGTATTGTCCATTTAACCGTCGTTCGGCTGCTATTCAAGATGTTCGGCTTCTCATGATCCACGATGGGCCATTGTACTCTAATCTAAATTACTATAAATATTATAATCGACAAAGAATTGTTTTGTTCTGCCAAACTCGATTATTTATTTTAATGACCTAGATAATCTGATTGGACAATAAACGAGAAATATCTTTAAAAAAGATAAACGGCGATCAATATGTAAAAACACTAAGAAATGATACATGCGCATATTATTTGACTTGAATATCAAAAAGGTTCTATGTGCTTACCAAACAAAGGCTAATCGGCCATCTCCATCCAGCTTCAGTTTCTATAAATAGATTATCAAGGCCGAGAATACGAATTATGACTGGAGATTGCGCGAGGCTCCCAAGAGGTGTATAAGTTTCAATTGACGATAAATAACTGAAAACTTATCATGTTTCAAAAATAATTAATATTTTGCTCTTAAATATTATATTTCATAAATTTTCACTGATTTTATTCACTGAAATTTAATTCTTAAGGTAAAGAATTAAAAGTTAGTATGCAAAACATTTCATTTTAAAACTTCATGTTATTAGTGCCTCTCGTAGGATCGCCAATTTAACTATGAACCAATCAAAACGTTTCATTTCCTTTATTTCTTCGAGATTATTCATTAAATACAACATTTGATTGGTCTACAATCTAGATATTTGTTTAACATCTAGGTCAAAAAAACTTCTCGTCAATTAGTTGTGCTGCCTTGTCTGATTCATTTGTACTATTAATATAATGATCAGGTATTCTACGAATTTAGGACTATTGAAATGCCGTCTAATTTAAGCCACGAGATTTACATTTGCCTAGAATTATAGACGATAAATGAGCTTGTTGGTACTGAGCATTACTAAAAACAAACACAATATAAGAAAATGTTACGCGAACAGTTTATTATACAAACGTAACATATCTTGCAATCAAGTCTTAATAGCGTGAATAAAAAAATACAACGGATCCGGAACTCACCATTCGTTCCGCTGCACTCGCAAAATAGGTGTATTCGTGAATGTTCGTTGGTTAACGAATAATCACGAAAGCACTGTGGCGTCTACCTTTTATTGGTGTAAAATGTACCGACTGATGATGTAAGTTATGTCAGGCTCAACACGCTGTCATTTTCATTCCCCATCGTACGTCTTTACGTTATACATATGATCCGTTCCATGAGAAAACCAACATTGTGGACTCCGCGTAAAGTATCGTATCGGATCAGACTAGGCTAACGCGGACGGATTCCTTTCGCCGCCTGTGGATTTATGTTTCAGGAATCATTAGTCTACACCTCTATCCTCCTGAAATCGAATGTGTCGGCCCGGATTAGAACGTGCGGACTGCACAGGCTGATCTGGATCGATACATTACGCAGAGTCTATGGTGTTGTTTTTCTCGTGGAACGCCTCGTATATGATAGACTGGTACAACTTCTTTACAAATATAAAACGGGCGATCTCCTATGTATATATGCTGATTATATAAAGTTGGGCAATACACCCTGGCCGAGTGGTCATACCGGGTTCAATTGGCGGTCAGGGTTGAATATGGTGGAAAAGGCACATCATCTAGGCTACACACAGGGATAACTGGTTTACACAAGCTATAACTGGTTTTACACAGGTATAACTAGTTTACACAGGCTAGATCTGGTTTACACAGGCTAGAACTGGTTTACACAGGGATAACTAGTGTACACAGGCTAGAACTGGTTTACAGTGGCTAGAACTGGTTTACACAGGCTAGAACTGGTTTACACAAGCTAGAACTGGTTTTACACAGAGATAACTAGTGTACACAGGCTAGAACTGGTTTACACAGACTAGAACTGGTTTACACAGGCTATAACTGGTTTACATAGGCTAGAACTGGTTTACACAGTGTACACAGGCTATAACTGCTTTACAAACAGTCTAAAACTGGTTTACACAGGGATAACAAGTGTACACAGGCTAGAACTGGTTTACACAGGGATAACGGTTTACACAGGCTAGAACTGGTTGACACAGGGATCATGGATAAGTGTCCTGTCACCGTGATGTGACTTAAATACTGTTGAAATCGGCATACACCTCTAAATAACAAACATGTATATACATTTGGGAGGCACCGTCCCGCCTGACACAGTATCTTTTGTATCATGCTAGTTGTATTTTTACCAGGACTAAGGATCATGTATAACGCTCTTAAAGCGGACAAAAGAATCCTGGAACTGCTGAAGGCCGGAATCCTATCACCCCTCAGTAACTCGATCGTCCTAATGCCCAGCTCGAAAACCAAAGTTCAGACGACCAAAACTACTGTAGTAGAGACGATGACGTCAGAGTCTGGACTACAGGAGGACAGGACGACGACCATCGTTGATTCTACTGTTCAACAGAACGCACTGCCGGACAGTAATCATTTACCGGAACACAATAGTCAAGGCCCCGGATTGAATATGGATCTATTAAATGAAAGACTTCAAAGGTTAAATATAATACCAAATGCGCAAATTGATATGATTCCCAACACTAACCTGTTAATGAACGACAATACACCAACTGATTTTCTATTGAATAATAACGGACAGTCCGGACAAATACCACAGTTAAACTTAGATATCATTAAACAGCGCCTTCAGGCCATGAATCTCCTCCGCAGTGAGTTGCCCCAGTTTCAGCCTACACGTGAACCGGTACCAGCCCCACCATCGCCTAAAGCTACGTACCGGCCTGACCCGGAACCAATTCAAAATAGCGCAGACGCTCCTCTGATCAATACTTCAGTTGAAAAGCTGGACCAGATGACCCCTAGTTCAGGTCAGATCAATTCGGTTGATACTGCAGTTAAGGCCGTCGTTGAGCCACCAGCGGTTATCCCGCAAAACGTTAATGTAGGCTTAGAGTATGACAGCAAGGCTTTGACTGACACTCTGTTAGTCATGTTGAAGACGATGTACATGATCCAGACTTATATAAAGGATTCTTTAGCGACGACCACACCTAGCCCAATGACAACTACGGTCGAAACGACCACATCTCGTCCTACTACGACCACACCGCGTCCTACTACGACCTCACCTCGTCCTACTACGACCTCACCTAGCCCTACTACGACCACACCTCGTCCCACGACGACCACACATCGCCCGACTACGACGTTGCCGAAGACGACGACGACTTTACTTCCGACTTACCCGACAACAGTTCCCGCGACAACGACTGAGGCAATGACGACGATTGACTATTACGGCACGGACCCTACAACGGAAATGGAAACAACGACCGAGGTTTACGAAATGGTAACATCCGGTAACCCGACGTTATACACGAACAGTACATGGAATCCTGAAATCCTCGATCTTATTCTTTCGTTTAAGGCAGGTGAGACAAGAAAAGAGTTGTCTACCGTGGTTTGTCCCGCTTCTGTGTATTCATACATGTATCTCTCGCTAAATGAGAACGCGTTTCACACATCGACAACGTTTGAGGACACGTGTATATGAGCCGTGCTTCGGTTAAACTAAAGTTCGAGGAACTTCTTCTAGTGTAGACAGATATCTGTCGGTTTATCCGTGTCTTCTGATCCAAATGAACGAGCGCACAGTTTAGATCAAATGTTTCTGGAAATTGTCCGTTGACATTATACTGTATACTACGGTGACTCGCAGATGAATATTGATCTTCATTTGTCAAATAGAAATTATGTTCGTTTAGGGTGATCATGGCTCATATACCCATCTAGAATTAAATTAGGAGAACGTAAACGTAATAATTTTTTTTATCAATGTTTGAAATATAACTACTTTGAAATATGATAATCGCAAAAACATGGCAATAAATTATTAAGAAATAATTACTGGAACTGTTGCTACTTATATACAAATACATGATGAGAAAAGCTTAAGCATTGAATGCAGTTCAAATGTACATGAATATCAAAAGACTTGGGTCCAATTCGACCTTCATAATTTAGTTATAAGTAATTCTTAAATAATTATAATTATAAGCATTTTTGATCAAATTTGTTTCACTAGTATTTTGTAAAACATTATAATGGAAAGTGTTTAACTATATTAAGGACTCAGTTGACATGAACAATTACTTTACTGATTATCAATACTTGTTAAGCAAAATATGATCGTTTGGATTTAAATTAGGGAAACAAAACTGCTGAAGAATGCTTTTAAGGTTTTTAAGTGTTACTTATCACCATGTTAGGTTGGTAGAATTGGGCGCTCTACATGCATCTCTATAAAGGGCAATTTTTTTTAAGAATAATTCTGTTAAAAATACGGAAATCTTTAGATGATTACAAATTCTTCAACCCTTTCCCACATATAACAAATTTGTAGCAGGTGATCTTGAAAACATATTGGCAAAAAACTTGATAAATCTCCATGAACAAGAGTTTTATTATTACAAAGAGTTGAAAACATTGTGACAAAAGGTGAAATTGCTCATTATGAGCAATTGCTCTGTTTGCCATAAGGTGTTCAAAAGTCGCCTGCTTCAGAGGCGTCAACAAGTTTCTGTATGTTGGAAAGAGTTAAAAGATGCATTATGGACCACGACAAGGATGTGTGCTACTACAGTTCTCATTTAGTGCAGTAGATTACCTGTTCCTACGTGCTTCTTGTCTAATAAAATACGTGTACTCAAAAATCGTGACGTTTTGTGTAATGTCAAATAAAATACGTTTCGTCAAATATCGTGACGTTTTGTGTAATGTCAGATATAATTACGTGTAGTCAAAAACCGTGACGTTTTGTGTACTGTCAAATAAAATACGTGTTCTCAAATATCATGGCGTGTTGTGTAATGTCAAAACAAAACCAAAACGTGTCGTCAAACTGGCATGACGCTTTGTGTAAAGTCAATTAATATATCATCCAGCTCCAAAGCGATCAAGACTTCACAAAAAAACATCACATCTCGATAAAAGAACTAAACACAACTAACGTTGATGATAGAAGTGTAAAAAAAAAAAAAAATGTTTTTTTTTTGCGTTCACTCCCGCTTTGCTTTCTGCTTACTTAACATGCTGCATTACACAGTGCTTAATCAGTGAGCTTGTACTTAGTGTAACCCTTAACCTGCTGTATTCACGCAATTATAATCGCCACCCTTAGTTATAGAAGGTGTTTACACATGTATGCAGTAGCTTTTTTACATATGGATACATTTGTTTGCAATTTTAGCTTTCAGTTGCTCAATACATGGTATGCGTTGAAAATAGGTTCGCAATAAGCCTTAAATTTGTCTAAAGACTTTGTTTCAAATGGGTTTACCAATATACCGCCATACTTATCTGAGATTAAGTCAGCGTTCTATCAGACCACAGAGACTGTTTAACAATTTGCCGCCATACTTATCTGAGATTAGGTCAACGTCATATAAGACCAGATTGACTATTTACCAATATACCGTCATACTTATCCGAGATTAGGTCAACGTCATATCAGATCACATAGACTGTTTACCAATATACCGCCATATTAACATGTATCTGAGATTATGTCAACGTCATATCAGACCAAAGAGACTGTTTAACAATATACCGCCATATTTATCTGAGATTAGGTCAACGTCATATCAGACCACAGAGTCACTACTTCACTCTTTAAACATTTATTATAATGGCGTGTCTTTTATGAAATTCGCCGTGGCCGAGTGGTCATCGTCGGGGATTTGCAACCTGGCGTTTCAGGTTCGACACCAAGATGCTCAGCGACGATCATGGTCGTGTGCCCTCGGGCAAGGCACATTTCTTAGCCTAGTACTGGTTTGTTTAAACAGGGATCATGAATAAGTGAACCGTCACGCAGTGATATAACCGAAATAATGTTGAAAACGGCGAAAAAAACCCAAATAAAACAAAAACTATTTCTTGCAGCCTCTAATTTGTCTAATGGACTGCCATTCATGACATTGTTAAAAATAGATAATTGTAGTTCATTGACAAAGCGTTTTAATGGTAATCATACACACATAGGGCGACATAAGTATGTCCAGTGTAATAGCTAATCGGATTATGTTATACACGTACTTTATAACCTACAGAACACACAAGACTACCAGGCTTCATCATTGCGCTGGTCAGTGTCCAGGCGGTTTCACATATGTTCCGATAACTCCTCATTGTTAATGGATTGAAGACTTGTAATCATATACGTTTAACTGTGTCATAATCGACCCGAACCACAAGCGCGAGTATACCTATCGACATGACATCTTAAACTAATCTGGGACCCGGCGTACTATATACAAAGTAAACTATTGTTTGGTACCCGACGTACTATAGTACGTCTGTCGTAAACCAACTATGGCGACTGGATTGGTCGATTGTCCTTATATATCGTCATTGCAAATACATGTATAGTAAATAAGTTAATATACAACTGATTATCGTAAAATCTATGTTTGACCATTACAACTTGATGTTAAAAATCAATACATGAATAATTAATCAAATTAGAGTTTGAATGGTTAACCGGTTGGTCCACACAAAAATGTGTCTGTAAAGCCCTTTATTTGCATAAGTAGTTCCAAAGGGCGCCCGCCATTATTGGTGTATGCCTGGCCGTATAATGTAATGGTAGCAGCAAGGTACTCCGGACTAGGTATGTCGCTACACCATGTCCAAAGGGCGCCGTCATTATTGGTGTATGTCTGACCCAGAAATGTAATGGTAGGGGCAGGTTACTTCGGACTAGGTATATCGCTACACCATGTCCATAGGGCGCCCGCAATTCTTGGTGTATGCCTGACCAAGACATGTAATGGTAGAGGCAGGTCACTCCAGATTAATCTTCAGCTAGGAACCTGACTCACAGTGGATAATTCATGAATTAACATAATGTGTTTGGCACAGAATAATATACACATTGTTATGACAAAAATGTGACACAATTTAAATTTATTAATTGGGACGGATCCATTTTATTAAATGGTTGACTCTTAATACACTCACGTTTCAATATGCACGTAAACACCTGTACTCGATCGATCACGTGGCGTCATCTGAATAAGAAATTACTTGGTTTTGGGAATAGACAATTACTTTAATAAATATCGGGTCGATTAACACTTAATTTACACGGTGAAATTGTTGTCGGGGTAATGTTTCAACCCTTTCCCACATACAAAACATCAGTAGCAGACGTCTTTGAAAACATTTGGGCAAAAATATATAAATGAAAGTTAACATATTGAATATAGTTGAAAACATTTTGGCAAAAGGAGAAATTGCTCATTTTGAGCAATTTATTCTTTTGTCACAATGTTTTCCAAAGTGTCGTCTGCTGCAGAGGCGTCAGAAAGCGTCTGTATGAGGGAAAGGTTTAATATAAGTCGGCCCATGGCCTGTGTATTGTATTTATTTATTTATTTTATTGTCTACTCTTATTCACATATATAACCTCACGTTAGCATTATGTTGGCACACTTTTAAGTTTTAGGGGTGAAGTCACAGAACTAACTATATACATATATAGAGGATCTGACATGAGTTGTCATTTCATAGAAAAGTTTTATTAACCGAATTCAAGAAATGTGTTATTATAAGCGGGCCTTTGGCGAGCTTAATAACACTTTTCTTGGACGAGTTTAATAAACTTTCTGAAATGACAACGAATGTAAGATTCATTTTATCACATGACGAAACACAAAAAGAAAATCGGTTTTTCGCTGTCAGAAAATAGACCAAACATGTAATACTTAATAAAATGTTAACTTATAACACAAACGGCATTTGTATGACCGATAATGGTCACTTTACCTCGTCCTTCGATCGTGACGTCGTTTGTGTTTACCGGATACACGTTCTCAGCCTGTTTGAAAACACTCGCGGATGAATACAAAAATAGCGATTCAGTAATATTATATTACACATGTGACATATATTGAAAAACGTATTGGGTATATTAGATTGGATACAAGCATTGTCATGTGATAAATACAACTATGAGATCTGGCGACAGTTATCAAGTTAGCTCTTTCATGTTCGTATACATCTTTATAGGCACATGTTTATTTTGAGTTCTCGTCAAGTTAGTGCGAATAGTTTATGGCAGTTTATTAGAATAATCTTTGATATTTTAGTGTGAATTATTCATGTCACTTTGGGATGAATAATTGGTGGCACTTTGTTTGTGCATAATTCATATGTCAGTAGTCTTCAGTACTTAAGTGTGAATAATTCATGTAACTGTCTTTTCTTTACAGTATTTCATATTCTTTTTATAAGCTCATTTCGAAATTGAAGTGATAACAGTTTGATGATGCAACAGACACTTAACGAAAACTAATGAAACTTTTTTTATACAAAAAAAAAACACTTGAGACTTGACGACAGTGCATGAACGGTGTTGTTTATTTGTAATATCACATTTAATCTTAATCTATATAATACTTTCACATTTCTAAAATTGGTATCTATGATTTACAACAAACATAATACAAGCCATAGCATAGTTAACACATATCTGACACAATTAACATATATATGTCAACATTAACACACACACAAATGTATAATTATACACTAATCTTAATATACGATAATTTTATATGCCAATATAAACTTCATGATACCAAAACTACAACCGCACATATGCATATCCCTCTTATTGCGCATGCGTCTGCCACCGAATGCCACCAAGTGATTAATATAATCATATCTATTTTTAGAACTTTTCGCTCATCCATGTTTGTAGTGCTCGCAAGTTCGAATGTTAGCGTTTTTATCTGTTTGTAAATGCACTATTCATCCCACCTTATGCGCAACGCAAATCATGCCATTAGTCTGTTGATCTCTCTCCATTTGTTTAGCGATTACCATTGTAAACAAGGGGGAACCAGCTGCGACCGTACAATCTGTGATTAAACCAGCGGTAGCGACAACCATACCGAAGAAACAACAGGAAACAGTTAATCCATTAGCTGTGTTAAATGTAGCAACTCCCAAACGTTTAGTTAGACCCACGAAGGCGGTTCTAGCGATTCCCTCGCTAACGTCTAAGCAGGAACCAACTGCTTCTATGTCCGTTGAGGCTAGCTTGAACATCCGTAGGGCGGGAACCAATGTACCGGAAGTCGCAATGCGATCATCGAAAATAAAGTCAGCAGCGCCATCTGAAGGTAGCCACAGGGTCTCATTTTCGACATATCTGTCACATCTTTCATCTTTGTGTTCGCTTTCAATGTTCATTCTCATATCATCAGAGTTTGCTTTAATCGTGGTTTGATTATTTAACTAACCCATTCTGTTTACATTATTAACATATTCAACATTTATATCAGGTTGACTTTACTTCGTTATTACACTGTTTATATTTCTTTACATATCGACAATGTATATACATACTGTACGTTGGACTTGCACTTGATCAATTCAATCAGGGAAACTATTACATTTTATATCAGTTTTCAAAGTGCCATTTAATTATTGTCGTCATAATAAATGTGCAAGAGGTATACAACAATGACTTCTATTACTCGACAATATTGACCTGATCCTGACCTTTGACCTGAGCATTTAGAAGTATTTTCATGAACATTGTAGTTTCATAAAAAACATCCACGGTGAATTAAATGAGGATCAGTTATATCCGTCACATCTCTAGATAAGAATTTGCGATGGAAAAAGTATCGAAAACAAGAAAATCTCACCGATTATAGGGGTATGTAATATGTCAGTTATCATACTTTAATGCCCCAAATACAAAAATAACACTTATTTTCTTAAAATTGGATTTATTTATTTTTGACAGTTGGGCATCTGGAGTTCAGTCGCTTTAAAGTGAAGCGCTCGTATCATAGTACAAAGGTCACGAACAGGTCAACTTCGTTGAGTAGTAATCGTAAACTGTGCTATAACTTTTATAGTTTAAGGATTTATTTTTAAGATATAGATATTAATTTTATTTTCCATTTTTGAATCTTTACATTATTATAATAGGGACATGGCCATATTCTCATTTCCAATGCACATATATTGTAAATATTTAGAGATTTATAAGAAAAGAGCACCGTTATGTTTAAATCACAACTGATATTTCGTTTTTCGTCCTAGTGCATACGGTACATAAAACACATTGAGTTATTTACCTATTGTCAATGAACATATGTTGTAGATATTAAACGATTAATTAGAAAACGACAAACCGTTTAATCATGACTGATATTTCGTTTTTCGTCCGAGTAAATATGGACACACATGAATCTCGTTAGAAAAAAGGGTCGGTAGCACATCCTCCGTGATGAACAATCACAACTAAAACTTCAGTTATTAAGCTATGACTCTAGACCTTGTTAAGCAGTTAAATAAAATTCTAAATTTATACGGATAGTGAAGTATTTGATGGGACAGCATGATTGTACACAGGCTAGTGTCAGTCTTCACTATTCTCAGATGTACAAAATCTGACGCGCCTCCTATAAATGGAGATCGGAAAGACATTCGTTTAACTAATTTCAACCTGCTGGAAGCTGGACGACCAAGGTAATTATAATATCTTTATTTTTATTTTTTTTGATATCTTTTTTTGATATTATTTCTGTAACATATAACTAACTTAGAGAAAATGTATACGAGTAGTTATTGTGCATGACATTAAGATATATTTCGTTAACTGAAATAATCTCATACATAGTTTATAGTGTGTTAATAGTATAGTGTGTATGAAATATCCTCATGACGCATGCGGGCAAGCGTTTGTTGTAAGATTAAGACCAGTCGAAAGCGGCTCGCTTTAACGCAGCAGAACCGTGCAAAAGCCGATGAAAATCATCTTCAAATAGTCCAATTAAGGTTTTTTCGTCATTTTATTTCAAAGAATTTGAATGAATATGTTACTCTATTGCATTTATAGGCATACGATGGTTTTATTTGTATAAATATTGCATTTCTTACAGGACGTATGACCCCACCCCCTCTCGATTTTAACGAGTACCAAGTCAACATGGCTATCGCTCATGTAAATGCTGCCAAAACCGAAAACCAGGCAGCGTATGCAGCTGCCGCTGTGTACAGTCCGATCCTTGATATGTCTGATGCCGTTCAATCGGCGTTAGAAACAAAAGTCCAACACCTCCGAACTCCAGCGAATTGGCAGCATCACATTCCTCCGCCATTGCCATTCAATTTTGACCCAATGCATCTCGTCTTTGGAGCCTTTTACAAGACACTGGATAGAAATGCACCCCAGACCAAGTTTGGCACCTCCGGTCCTCCCCCGGTGGCAGGTCCCCCAATGGGTGCGGGCATGGGGACGGGCATGGGCACGGGGCCAGGACCGATGCCAGCAGCCATGGGCCCTCCAACTTCCATACGTAGGGGAGGAAGGCCAGGCACACCAGGTAATGCAAGACGTAACCGAAACTTCGGGTCAGCCCGGTGGCAAACCCGAGGTGAAGGTCAAGGTGGTTTGGGTCAGAACGCTTTAAACAGTGCTGGTACCTCAGGAAGCTGGGGCAACCGGAATAACGCAGGGAGCCAAGGTGAGACCGGAATGGCTGGAATAAGTAACGCTTCGCCGAGTGTTCAGGATTTCCCAGCGCCTGCCAGCGTAACGCCCGGGTGGACGAATCCTGCCATCAACGCGAATTCTAACCCAACATGGTGGACTAAATAAACAGTTTTGACTCTTTACGTTTTGAAATTTAATGTTCAATAGGAATACACAGGGTTTTGTCTACAGGGTATAGTTCTTAATTAGCAGTAGATTAATTGTAATGACAAATACGCTTCACGAACAATTCAGAAAGTTAACACGGAAAGTTTAATAGCAAGGAACGAAATGAATTTATATTAACAAGATATGCTTGCTACCGGGCTTTGTTCAAGTATAATGTCAAAGGATATAGTAAAATCATTCTGACTATTTAAACGTGAGTGTGTGATTTCACACCCGATTATTTAAGTTGATTAATACAAGTGTTTCAACGTTTCCTATAATATCATCTGCATGGCTTCTTTGAAAAGTTTAAGACCAATTTAAATAACAAACACAAAACAGGTTTAAAACTGCCTTTCTATCAACGTCTAAAATCAAGTGTCGTTAATAAGACAGTGTGCAGCAGTCTCGACATGAATAACATCAGTATTTTGTTTGACATCATTACGGAAATAAATATAAGTTCACATAATGTATTTTTATTACACTTTGTTTACGATAGAATCTCAGAGACAATAGTCAAAACAAGTGTGTCATCAATGACGTTTTCTCTGTTGGTAAATCAAACACGAAATATTCGTCAACATTTTAAAACTACCACCAGCTGCTCGAGCGTGCGCACTGCGTGCTTTTAATATTAACCGGAAGTGCTAACTGGACAACACTCTACCACAAGCCAATCATAAAACAGAGCATCGTGCTGGTCAGAAAGTATCTTTATTTTAATAGTCTAAAACTAAGCTTACCGCAATTATAAACGTTTTTCTTTTTAAAAAAAGACAAGGTTGCGCATCCAGGCTAACGGATCCAAATGAATAACACGTTACAGACGTTTCTTGAAACCTTCTATGACGATCAGTGCGGAGGAAGATCAGACGATGATCGACTGATCCGAATCTTCAGTGGTCGCAAATGCTGCACCGTTGGTTTTAGCAGAGCGCCACTCCTTAAAACTTGTCTTGACAGTTAGAAAACAAATAATCAAATGGCGTGATACAGTCTGGTTGGTCGTCTTCACCGTGTGAATGTCAATTTGAAAATAAAATCTGTGTTGTCCGAGTTCGAACGTTTTATAGATTGGCTTGAGAAGGGTTTGACCTGGACAATGTTTAAAAATAAAAAAGTCGGTAAAATGATGATGAATATTCACAACTTTCCAACTCTCTTCAGAAATGCTGTCTACTAAAAAAACGAAATTAAAACAATTGATATACATGTAGTTGTATTTTAAAGATTTCTGTAACTCAGCGATCGTTTCATTTATCATTTTACCGACAGTAAGAATGATATATTAGGATATCATTTGTCTTTGAGGTTAGCTTTCATGTACTCTTTTTTATATACCGCTTTTATATACTGCTTTCAAAAATATATTTTGATGTATACAGTACAATCAAATTTACACCTGGAATACACCTCGCTGCCATAGCTATTGCTTATATGAATCTGATGACCGCGTGTTATAGGTCGTTTAAGATTAAACTTTACGACATCCAATCAAAGTATCGCCTACAAAATCGATAGGTATCAACAGTGGAGAAAACCCATTTATACACGAGATACACAATCAGTGACTGTCGAGTGTTCCGATGAAATGAATTTTGACATGTGTAGGGTAAATTTGAGACGACCTTTTATGCGGTGTCTTATCCAAAAACAAACAGTAAAATATTTTGGTCTTGTTTGAATGAAATTGCATACAGCTTATATGTGAATCTTCTTTAATATTTTACCTGAAAGCAGAATTGTTTCAAAGCCGTACTTCTTTATTTGGCTTACTGTTATAAGGCGGAAGACTATCGGAAAAAATAGCTGTCTATCCTTAAAAAAAACGGAAATATACATTTGACAATTCACATGAACATGTTTTTTGTTATCAAAATATCTACAAAAGCATCACTTAATAAAAAAGCACGTGGTGCGCTACTCGTGAAGCAAGCTGATTGGACAAATGAAATCCTTGACATAGAAGCCCATTTTGTCGATCGTGTTTTCAATTATTTCGGTAATATTTTACAATTTATTATAGAGAAGTGCCTGCAAATAAAGTACACCTGTGATAAAAAAAAAAACACCTGAGCGTTGTCTTCCTATAGGTGGTCATTATACGCAGGTTCCACTGTATATATAATACAATCTGTCAGTAACGCATGCTTTGAGATTATGCACAAACTGAACTGATTCCTAACTGTAGGAATATACCTTATGATCTATTAATAGTTCAATTAACCCTTTCATACCCTCAGACGCATCTCGACGCATCTGCAGAAAACGAATATTTGTGGTAACAGGTGAAATAGCTTATAACGAGTAGTTTCTCCTTTCGCTATAAATACGTTCAATTATAGTCTACTAAAAGACATTTAAAGAAGTTCTCAAAGACTTTTGCTGCAGTTTTGTATGTGGGAAAGAAAGATAGGTAATTGATTAAAAAATATGCATTAGGTTGGAGTATAAAACCATCTCGACGATCACTGATCACTGGCAGAATTGGCTTCTATGTTTTAATAAGGGCCTCGCTAACTCGTTCAACAGAGAAGCTATCAATTGTATTTTTAAAACATTCCCTGATCCCTCGATGAAACTTGATCGATGACAGGTGTCTTGATAGATGCTTGTCGTTTTGCAAAGTGTTTGATTACAGTTCGTTGACAACTCGTGGACGAAAACTTCAAATATTAAAAATGGTTTGTTTGAGTGATGACAGATGTTTATTGTTTTGTATAGTGTTTGATTACAATTCGTTGACACGACGTGTTAAATATTAAAATGTTTTGATGGACTGATGTTTGCTGCCACTTTTAACATTATTTTAATTATGGTACTTCATTTCTTGGATAAACTACCAGCTCTTACGGTATTTTATATCTTGACGACGAGACATAATTCCTCTTTCTAACCTGCCCTCCTACAGCCATGAGCATCAAGCCATTACAAACAGTTTATGAACTTCGGTATAATTAGACCTGCGATCAATACGTGGTGTTCTGCTTACGAGGCGGACTCTCTAACCATTACTCAAAGAAAATTATTAAGATATCAAAAACATTTGGATAGGTTTTAGAGAATCATAATATTTGCCAGCAATGTTTCCCACATTTGGTAATATATCTCAGCATTATGAAAAATATAACTCTATTGATAACATTCACATATAATTCATATACACCTATTTTAAAGTTAAGTGATACAACTAATGAAGTCAGGCGTCCAATGTCAATGAATGTCACAGTCACTTGGAATGATAACTGTGATAATATAGAAACCTCACGCAGTTCGTGTAGTAGTAGAGACACGATGTTATTCTTAGTGAAACTTTACTTCCTTACTTATCCTCTTCAGCCCTAGTGGTACATAAGTCCGCAGCAAACAGCCTCCAATTTTCTATGTCCTTCGCCAACCACTGGGCTTGGCCAAAAGTGTAAGTGTGAACATACACTGCAAACCTTTGTATGCCTATTTCACAATTATTGGAAAAGTACACGTCACTTCTCTTTTAACATTTGTACCATTTTGTTTTGATCAGTTTCCAATGTGAAGGTCCGTTTTTTTTTTTTTTTTGTCAACGATGTAATCAATTACTGTCGAAAACACCATACATATAAGATATTGATAAAGATGCGTTTTTTGCCTTCTGTTGAACAACTAACGATTTTCCGCGTCTGTACGCGTATCGAACTGAACTTCAAATTAAGGTAGAACATCCCTCAAGGGATCGGCGATTTCCGTATGAAGTCGGTTAAGATCGGTAATCTTCGTAGACTTCGGGACATCTCACAGCGATCTCTTACGACTCCAGACGGAAATCAATGAGTCTATAAACTGCTTATATATTAAAAGAAACCCGACTTCGTACGAAAATCACCGATCCCACAAGGAGTGTTCTACTTTAAGTACGCACAGACCAAACCCCCAACACAATCGAACATGCAGATGTTTCAGTTTGGTTTGTTTTTCGGAATTTCACTGACACCTCTGACATAGTCTTGCCGCCTGTTCACCGTGGGAAGAGTGCCGACTTCCGGCTGAAAGGTCAATGTACCTTAGTCCGTGATGTGGGGCTTTTCATACGTTGCATGCAATAGAACCCCCGTCGACCTTGGACATGTATGGATATGATTGTCTACTAGTTAATATTAAAGACAATTTCGCGGCGCGTGTAATCCTGCTTTCATACGATGTGTCTGCATGTTTGTGATATATTATGATACAGTCAGCCATGTTGCCATGTCTTTAGAAGGTGAGTACGTCTTTATATCGCTTTAGATATATTAGTATGCAATCTGAAGTGTTTACACTTATAGTGCCTTGCTACAGAGCTAGTATTTGTGGCCGAATATTCGCATTCAAACCTAAAGGCCAACAGTTAAGATAGTCGACTTGTCGGACATTCTATGACCGTTGCAAAGGTGTCTAGTGTAGACTACATAGGAAAGCATACAATAACTGACCAAATACTTTTTAAGTTTTCTGAAATTCAATGAGGGGCTTATCCTGCCTTACGACAGAGCTAGCTTCCACAGCTTTCAACTTCGGATCTAGGGGGTCAAGAATCGTGCCCCGATGGGGTCGATCTTTGGTAATTGTTATATGTTATTTTAAATTTCATTGAACATAAACGTAAACGTAAAAGATTGTCTTTTCCTCTCAATTTGCAATCATTTAACATCTGTTTAGTGTTACAAATTAGTTTACGAAACTATTGAAAACAAATCGAAAATGTGATATACCAAACCCATTTTTCTTTTTTTACGGAGCAATTTCAAATAAGATACCTCGCCTGCATATCTCTACGTCATCAAAAAATATAGATCATCAGAAGTGTTTAGAGATTTTTGGATCTTTATTATCTATCTATTCAAAACATCTTTTCTTTTTGTATAAAATATTATCGTTATTTACAGGATCCTTATCCTTTTCTATACTATCTTGTCATACATAAGTTAATTTTGCATTGATACGTTTACGTCTGTAATTATTTGCTTAACCATTTCTATTTGCACCTACGCAAGTATCGCTGTCTTTTCATGAATATCATTTCTCTTCGAATTCCATTTTTCTTAATCTCTTAATTACTGTTCAAGTTCCCATAAGTTCCCTTTTCTCACCGCAGTTATTCTTTTCCTGCATAAGTATTGTTTAAATTCTAAAGATTATTCGTTAAAAAATATTTTCTTCATTTTACCACCACACTTCCCATCCTTTACACCTGTGATGTTTTACCTCTTTCTACAGGCTTTGCAGGAGGCATGTATATGCCGTACGAACCCACGCCATGGGAGGTGGACAGTGCGGTACACGCCATTAACGCGGCCAAAACACAGGCTGGTGCCGTGAAAGCCGCAGCAGGCGTTCATCGAATCGGTCTCGACCTCCCTGACATTGTTCACAGTACACTACAAGAAAAGGTCGTACGGTTAAGAAACTCGAAAGGAACCAGACGCGGTCAACCTCCGCTTTCGCGGGGAATTAATGTACTGACTTTGGTCATGCGGGAGCACCAAGATATGATGCGGGTCCAACAGGCGAAGGCGAAGGCTGAAGCTTCAAGGGCTGCTCTAAAGGCTGCCAAGGCGGCGAGGAAAGCGAAGAAGGCGCCATCCCCGACTTCACGTATGTAAAAATTGCTTGTTTTATATATTGTTTTCGGCATATAAGAAAAGTGTTATTGGCATATATTGACACATGGAAATGAAAATGATAAATACACATAGCTAAATAATTTAAAACTAAGAGTTTTATCTAACCGTTATACGGCTGTACGCAATTGTAAAAGAATCCGCCGGGGCAGATTGGTAAGCTTCGGGGACGAAACTTGGTATTCACAAACTCTAATCCAGTTTCAAACCTGGTCAAAATACTAGATATGATAAAATCAAACATTTCCATTGCATTCTATACATATTTACAATGAATTTAAACTCAATATTCAATGCATTCTTTTGAAGGTTTAGACTAACGATTTAGTTAGGGACTATTTGGATGCAGATCAGCTCGTCGCGGATGTATTTGGCGTAATATGACATTTCATTGGTCAATACATGTGTATGTTATCAGAGTAAAATCCTGTTAAAAATCAGGCATGATCTTTTCCATTGTAGGAATTCAGCTATGAAATATCCGAAATATGAGTTCAATGATAACCTTTATCTCCGTACCTATGATGACGTCACGCTTTATTGTTGGACAAAAACAGTTACTGAATTGCCTTTTTTTATAAAAGTGTTACATTCATTGTGTTGATAAGCTCCGGGAATAATATGTTAATTTTCCATGAGATATTAAGCTTTGCGTTCATTAAGATGCAAACTCGCCTACACTGGCGGTAACAAATCTCGTTGGTTTTTTTCCAAATACGAGCATTGGTTCTTATTTCATAAGTAAAAACGTTTTCGAAAATAAAATAAAATGTCGATATATGATGAAATGGATATCGAGGCGATATATAAAACACATATGAAAGTAAATATTCTCCCGGGATTGATATCTATTTTATCTAAAGGTGCAACCTATTTATGACGTAAAAACGTAAACGTGTTAGAAAAAGAAAATCATATTTTATCTAAAGGTGCTACCTATTTATGAAGTAAAAACGTAAACGTGTTAGAAAAAGAAAATCATATTTTATCTAAAGGTGCTACCTATTTATGAAGTAAAATGTAAACGTGTTAGAAAAAGAAAATCACACAGCAATACTATGACCATAACTATCGATTAAAAAAACTATTGACTAGACGATGATTTATTTTGCATGACAGCGATATACTTTAATCTCGTATTGTTACCGTCTATTATGAGCTACAGAAATAAGAATAGTAAATATACATAATATATTGTTCCCCCTGAAGGTCATTTTTTTAAAAATATTTCATAAAAACTCATCTATCCATAAATATCGATTTTGAAATTAACTAGACTACGCTAATTGTCAATACATGTTTATAACATTATCGGTATTTAAAACATATCCAAAAGGTTATTGATTTTTTTTCTTGCGTGGTTTATTTTACCTTTGAACGAAAGAAATACATATCTGGTTTGTTTCGATATAATTTGCATTCGTTTAATTTTCGTTGGTTCAAACATTAGTCTTATCTGGCTATTTTGGGATATTGTTGCGACAGCGCACAGTTAAAAGTCTTCACTGTCAGTCATAGATGCATTTGTGTAGCAACAAAAGAAAGCAATATGAGTACGCAAAACATATAAGCCGTTTTACGAGAAAATAAACATTAATGACGCTGCGTAAAGTATCGACCCGGATTATTATTGTTGAAAAAGATGTTAACCCTCATTCGATCACATTTCAGGACCGAGTCCACCTCATTCAGCCCCAAAACGGCCAACACCGCCAAAACGACCGGCTGCACCACAACCGACCTGGCACGCTCCACCGCCGCAAAAACAGCCCGTCAGACCGACGCCAACCTGGCCAGCACCACCAAAGCGGCCTGCTGGGCCACCACCGACCTGGCCCGCTCCAAAGCCAAAGCGGCCCGTTCCACCGAAGCCGAAATTGACCGCTCCTTCGACTCCAAAGAGGCCAGCTACGCCGGAGCCAAACTGGCCCGCTTCACCACCACCACCACAAACAAGCAAGAATCCACAGGGAGATTTCATGTCTAGCTTTATTCAAAAGAGTCGACAACACAGACAACCACCACCTGTCCAGAGATTGTTTACAAGACCACCACCGATGCAGTTTACAAAGCCACCGTTAGCACCATTGCTGTTTAACAAGCCCCCTGTTACCAATCCACCAGGGAACATCAAACAGGAAGCCCCCAACACGCCAAATGATCCAATACTAAGTGAACAAACCTTCCGCCCATTACCCAAGCAAGACGCCTTCCGACCGCCATCGAACGTTCCAACTCCACTCAAAATTAATTGGAAAACAAAGCCAACTAAAACAGATACACTGCCCAATGCTGCACCTGCAGGACAATATCAACCAAGTGCAATACCTCTAGCTTCGAGCGGTCAATCTGCATCGTCCTACAATTCCCCATCTGCTTTGCCGGGTGAATTCAACCCAAAGCTACCAAAAGCTATTTCAATACCTATGAGGTTACCTAAAGCAAACCTTCCACCGGCTCCAAAAAGAGCGGAATCAAGTCGTCCAATGTCACTATTCCCAAAACGAAACACGGGTCGGCCTAGCGACATTCCAGGAGAGGTACTGTCGTCGGAAACGATTATCCGAAAGCGAGATCCTATTACAAGTTCCAGTAAACCAACAGTACCGACACCAAGTCCACAAGAAAAAAGAATGTTTAACAGGTATCCAGGATTGTTTGGGCATAAAGCTGAACTCCGCGCTGCTGCGCGTCCTCCCAGAACGCCAAAGCGGAGAGCAGTAGTACCAAGCAGTGCCGTGCAAATGCCTCCACGACCTCCACCAACTTATCAATCGTTGCCTGTTATACCTGCCATACAAGAGGTAACAAACCACCCCGTATCACTACCAGAATATGAGACTACGAAAGTTGAACCAAAAATAGTTAAAACTAGCAAGATTTGGTCTCCTCTTGGCAATCTCGGATCTAACATAAATGAAATTCTTAAATTTTCAATTGGTGGACCCGCGGAAAGTGTAGTTATTCCAACAGCGCGACCTCCCCCTAAATCCACTACGGCCGCTCCCACCACCACCACTACTACTAAAAAGCCAGTTACTACGGCACCAGTGACACGGGCACCAAAGATAGTCCGAATCGCGCCCAAAAGGAAGAAATTAGTATCTATAAAACGAGCTAAGTCGACGGCTATTGGTAAGAGTTGAGATTCACGTTTGGCTGTTTGATTGTTTGGTTGTGTGATGGTTTGGCCATTTAATGGCTTTGCTGTTAGACGGTTTCAATGTATGAGTGTTTGTTTGTATGACTATTCGTTTTTTATGAGTGTTTGTTTGTATGAATGTTTGCCATGATATTGGGTGAACATGTAACGTAATGCTTGTCCCACTCGTGCTCCTACTTTCTCTATGTTCACATATAATGGAACCTGAAAGCCTTGTACATCTGAGGGTGTGTAGACATTAACATTCAGGTGCTACACATACACTTATCTCGAAGAAACATAACGATTCTTTCGCAAATGTATACCACTTACATTGAAAGTCCAAATTGCAATGTTTTTGCCATTGAAAATGTTTTCAAATCGAAGCAACATAAAACAGAGCGTGAAACATTAAAGAAATGTCCTTGTTGCTTTTCGAGTATGAGTATTCAACGAACTAATGTTAAGCTTAACTGTATGAGAAAATATGAGTTTACTGAAAACGTAGTTGCATCCCGAACTTTCAAACGTTATTGCCTGGAATAAATTGGTAGATGGTAAGTATTCTACGTTAACGTAATTCGCACACAATTTTCGCGCATTTACTTTTTACTAATTACCAAATAGCAACAACAAAAAAGTCATTTCTAACACGACTCGAATTATTTTTTTCAATAGAGAAGAATAATTAGACGGTAAAAATCATACGATAATTGAATATATCAATCAGGTAACAGTCTTATTTCGGTAACGAACTACAGAAAGCAATTTCGGTTGACAAAAAAAAACATAACGCGCAATTACTAATGCAGTTATCAATGGTAAGTATAACACCTATATACCGTTTCAATCTTTCAATCTGCGATGTAAAATATTGGCGAAATGTTAACGTTTTAGTTTGATTTTGAATATGCGGAAATAACAACTATAGTCAGAACAGAAATGGCAATTCCGCGTGATGTTTACGGTGATTTTTAATTGCAATGTTTCGATTAGCCAATGTAACAAGCCGCAAACATTAGAATAATGGTAAATTGACTGAAAAACGAAATATCAGCGTGATGCATATATATGACTTTAATCGTTAATATCTACACATATATATGACTTTAATTGTTAATATTTACAAATATATATGTCTTTAGTTGTGATACACTGTATATGGCCATATCTTAGTATAATATTGTTGTTTTTTTGTATCGTTAAAGTTTAAGTCGTAATTTTCAAATATGATTATTATATTTAAGTCTTTCAGCGGCAATGGCGATATTGAGCTTTTTGCAAACAATAAAGATTCCCAGGTGAGACAGTTCGTAACGAGCTGTCTAACCTGAGATCAGCATTGTTTGCCTTTACGTTATCAAACTGTTACCGAACTCTTATTATACGAAAAATGAAGTCGCCCGATTTAAACATGGACGAGTCCACATTAGAAAAGTCGGCGCTGACTTAGTTAAATAGCAAATGTCCCTTTTTTGTATTAACATGCTGTTTGTATATTTAAGTTAACCGGGCCATGTTTTATTAACCCGTGGCTATTATCTGACATATTTGCCAGTTTATAATGTTTTACAAGAGGTATGATTGCACCCATAAATGCACCAAAACGCCCCTGAAATGGGATGGTTTGTGTGGTGTGTGAATATATTGTAATACAGATACACCAAGCTTGTTTTCAATTTTTAATAAAACAGCTATATCCGGAAAACCAAAACAAAATCCAAAGAAACATGCGGCGCCACCTAGCGGTACTGACAAGTTGAACCAGTTACAGGGTCTTTTAGGTAAGCTACACTTTTGATTACGCAGTTTTAGTGACAAAGGTTAACCAAAAACAGGGAGCGTGGGTCAATTGTATCTGCTCATTCAATGTTATACTACACTGAACTGTTCTTTGAGAATGTCTTCCAAGACTTTTTGCTACAGTTTTTGCTTAGAGATAATTCATAATTCGTTTTGTATGTTAATATCAACATTTTCTTTTGTTGAGTTGATCTACTTCATCAAATTTTCTTTGATAAAATAAGTATTTCTGTGACAAAATAGTCGTTTCAAACTTACCCTTTTACTCTTTGTTTCGGTCGAATATCGAGGGCTTGGCGTGAAACGGTTGTAACTAAAAAAATGTTTTCATTATGTCTTTATAAACGTTAAAAACAAAATATTTGGTAAACAATGGAAATTTAGGTGCCATTGCTCGTTCTGAGCAATGGCATCTAAATTTGCATTGTTTACAAAATGGTCAAAATGGCCCCTAAACTAGGGTTTCCAAAATAGGTTTTTAGTTACAACCGTTTTACGCCAAGCCCTTGATATGCGAATGAAAAAAAAAAACTGCGAGTTGTAGTTATGTGTAAAAAGTCTACTTTTCAACGATGTTTGTCACATAGCTTGATTCTCTGCAGATCTAACGATATTGTTCAGGTAGGTTGGGTGTACTAAAATTATTTTTTCTTTTCAATCCAGTTGTTAAATATAACATTTATAAGGCTATATTGAAATTTAAAAGATGAAAATATAATTATTTATTTGCTTTTAAAATGTTTGACTTTTTCGTTTTAAAAATCTTGAAGAATTTAAATATTGTTCAATCTGCTAAAAAATATAAGATAATTTAATGCCTATAAAAAAAACGAATGGCACGTTCCTTTCACGTAGCTGTAATTCGTTAGTGTGAACTTACAAATCTGGGTCATTGCACAGACACTCAATCTCAGATGAAATACGACTAAAAATGTCAAGGCCAGCCTCACAGGTATTCACGTTGTAATAGCAAGTATTTGATAATAATTATTGAACGTATCTTTTTACAGAGAAAATTTCACCATAACAACTTGTAATAGCAAGTATTTGATAATAATTTTGAACGAAAATGTCACCCTCACAACTTGTAATAGCAAGTATTTGATAATAATTTTGAACGAAAATTTCACCATCACAACTTGTAATATCAAGTATTTGATAATAATTTTGAACGAAAATTTGACCATCACAACTTGTAATAGCAAGTATTTGATGATAATTTTGAACGTATCTTTTTACAGAGAAAATTTCACCATCACAACTTGTAATATCAAGTATTTGATAATAATTTTAAACGAAAATTTCACCATCACAACTTGTAATAGCAAGTATTTGATGATAATTTGAACGGTTATTTTACCGAGGGAATTTCACCATCAAAACTTGTAATACCAAGTATTTGGTGATAATTTGAAGGTTTTTTTTTTACAGAGGAAATCTCTCCATCACAATTTGTAATAGCAAGTATTTAATTATAATTGTGAATGTACTTTGTATTACTGAGGAAATTTAACCTTCACAACTTGTAATAGCAAGTATTTAAATATAATTGTGAATATATTTTGTATTACAGAAGGAATTTCACCATCACATCTTGTAAAAGCAAGTATTTAATAATAATTTTGAACGAATTTATTTTTTACAGAGGGAATTTCACCATCACAACTCCAGACCCTAGTGGGTAAGTTCGCACTGTGAATTTTTATAGCATAACCCACCACACAGCCATTAACAAACCCTTATTCTGCTGTACGCGACGTCAAGCAACATGTGCGTATCCTGTTACACACATCATCAACCCTTTCGATCTTACAACACAATCTGCAACAGGCGAATTTGACAAACATCTCAGCAACATTATGGAAAATCTCAATAAATTAATTGAATACAGTTGAAATATATAAATTGCTCAATGATTTCAAAACATTGTCTGCTGCAGATGCGTCTGTAATTCGGTGTGGACCTAGTTTTAGACAGCCCATTCATGCAGTCTAATCAGGGTATGCATTGCTAGCTGTTTATTCATTTATATCAAGTCCATACCTACTTGCCAACACCCAGTGATAATGATAGCGGTGAATTTAGCGGGATAAGTGTTTTTATGAATGGAAGTCGATTTATAGACTTTAGTCAAAAACGTTTACATTACTAATAGTAACAATTATCCTTAGTTTCAATAGATATGAGTGGAGCTGCCAGAAAAAGAAAAAAAACATTGGCATAATTATTGCAAGTAAATATGTGATACAGTCTACACAGCCATTTATAATCTCATTTAAATGAACAATACTTGCTAGAATAGTATTGAAATCCTCTGTACCTAATGGACGACCAGTAAAAGCCCCAGATCGGTACGCGATAGCTGACCTGGATGTACACTGGTCGAACATTGCTTACGGTTGGTTTTCGCAGAGCGCCACTCATACATGTTTTTTTAGCATTTTCTACATCGAGTTTAACACGTATTTTTGTGTAGTATTCTATAGCATGTACATGAAATGTTGTATTACTTTTGGTCCTGTCCTAGATAACAATTAATTCGAGACATATGAGCCGTTCCACGAGAAACGTAATGGCTTCTGCGTAATGTATTGACCCACATCAGCCTGCGCAGTACGCGCAGGCTAATCCGGGCCGACGCATTTCGTCTCCGGGGGATAGAGGTATAGAGGAATGATTCTTGAAACAGAAAATCCACATGAGGCGAAAAGTGTCTGTCCGTGTTAGCCTGCGCGGCATGCTTCGGCTGATCCGGGTCGATACTTTACGCAGAGTCCACAATGTCGGTTTTCTCTCGAAACGCCTCATATATAAAGGTAAGTTTTCGTATGGCCACTATCTTCTTTTTTTATCACCATATATATTTCTTTATCAAGGGGCAATGAGACGAAAGAGTAAGTATCATTTACGAAGGCGTGTCACATGATGATGAGTTGTATGACGTCACTTGTTACGTCAACAAAAGCGAGAGTGACGTCATAATCTTTGATCTTGGTCTGTCGAAAGACTTATAAAATGGAGCCACGTCACGCGAAAACTGACATCGGCAGGATTTTTCTAAGTTAGACTACGGCAAATAAAAGTACATGAAAAAGACCTGACCAATCAGACTGGTACCATGCGCAGGCTATCCTGATCTTTGACTGGTCGCTAAATCCCGATTGTAATTATTCGCATGACGTCATTCATTTAAGCTGGTTGTCTTTAAGACGGGTGTTTACGTCAATTCTTGAAGGATGCGTGATGCTTAGACCATTAGACAATTCGCATTTAATTGGCACCAATGTTTCTGAAAAAATGAACTTTCTGTCTTGTTATAAGTACAGTAGATGTTAAGGTTTGGGGAGGAAGGTCATTCAGAGCAATTAGAATCGATATGCAAACACTAGCATTCGGAATAGATCAGCTTTAAATAGTGTCCTTGTAAATTATATTGCCGTTTGACGAAAACACACACAGAAAGATCAGTTTATAATATATAACTATGTAGTAAACTGACTTTGTCATGCTTTCATCATGCGGTTGAATTTACTCGGACAATAACGCTATGCTTACAGGAACGCGTCACGTGATAACTATATGTCATTTCAAACGTTTGCAACACGTCACGTGATAAATACATGTCATTATAAACGTTTGCAACACGTGATATATAATTGAATAGTACTTTATGCACCGGAAGTAGTTGAGCCGTATTTATTTTGTCATGCTCTCCATGGTAAAACACAATACAAATACAAAACAAGGTAAATTTATTATATAGTTTGTTTGTAAATCGACCTTGTTTAGTATTCATCTCGATTAAGTAAACACTAGAGAGAACGTGGGTGGCAGTCACTCGATGTAATTTATTGATTGGAGATTTAAGACGTTTTCAGCAATTTATCAGTCATTTCACGATGGCAAGTTCATCTAACACATGTTTTCTTGCTTTCAAACACCAGTACTCAACACAACAGCATTTCCAAGCAAATGGCTGCTTTTCCACATTTTACCGCATTTATGGAAGACGAATGACGCTTGTCGCATTGACTTTTGTCAAACGTCACAATGTTGGCCGAGCTAGGGTTCAAACTCAAAACCCCTTGGTTGACAGCTCGCGTCGCTACCGATTGATATATACCATAGATATACCATTCTTTGAAAATATATATAAATCAATACAATAAACTACGGGCAATGGTGCACTTTTATTTCAAAGCAATTGCGCAAATCTTTGTAAATTATATTATGGAAGTTTTGAACAATATTAGTGAGTTGGAAATGAGGTCGCAGACACGGTTAAGGTGCTACAGATGGACAGCTTTGCATTGTTTTCGTTTATACATAGCTCCAACAGCTGCAATTATTATCCCCCTTGTCTGCCATTTTGATATGTAAATATTATGAGCAGTAATAGAGAATATTAAACAATATATGTTTATTAGGAAAAAAACAAATGAATTTGAGAATAACGACACCTTATGTCGTTGATGCATTTTGCATGATCTGATTATATCGATTACTTGAATTAATTTTTTTTTTACATGCAATTGTTTAATTTAGTTACATTTGTTATTTTCTCTATTCAACGTTTAGTAAATTTGCCTATCAAAATGGCCGACAAGGGAAATAATTATTGTAGATGTGTAAACTATGTTTTATGTGGTTAGCGCCAGCCAAAGGTTTTGAAACCAATCATTATTTTGATAGATCTGCATTATATATAATTGCTTTAAAGAGCCCTCCTGGATGTTTGTACCACTGTATGGCGAACAGCGAAGATAATGATCAGAGTGTGCGGTTGCTATGTCTGTTCCTAATTTTTTCTTGTCGCAACGTCATAAATGTCGGTTTTCGCATGACGTGGCTCAGTTTCTATGGAAAAATATCGAAATGAAAAGTTAAATAATTATGTTTAAATGAATATTTCATTCGCTATAACTGTTTATATTTAATATGCCTCAATATTGTATTCACTTTTATTTATTCAATTTCTCAGGTCACATTTAGCTATTTATAGAAACAGACCTCTGTATATTTATCTGTCACTTTTTGTACATATATGAAATAATGTCAATCAGGATTGACCAAATAGTTATCATTCCCCATGTGCACGGTTTTTATTTTGACCCACAAGATCGGAAACCATTTGATAAGTATTTTTTTAAATTACGTCATAGGTCATGTTTTAGTTTACAAGTTGAGCCAATAAGGTGGATAACATGGTAACTCAGTACTTGCTAAAATCCTATAACGAAGGAAACATGGATAGATAAACTTCTGTTTCAGATTTGATAAAAGCGAAGGCAAATGAAGGAAAACCGAAGAGACCAGCGCCAAAACCGGAGCCATTGCCACAGCCCAGACCTATTTTCATCCCTCCACCACCAGGTATAAATAGACTTTTGAACAATAGTTTCTCAACCATCTATTCGACTCCCTGTTTCCCTCAGTGTTCACAGTTTTCACTGCATTCATATCTAATCCGTTCCCACATATAACGAATGTGCAGTAGACGACTTTAAAACAAACAATTATATAGGCAAACATTTGTATATATCAGCTATAAATGAAAGTATAATCATTAAGGTTGAAAAGGTACTGACAAAAGAAAATAATACTCAGTCAGAGAAATATTTTCTGTAACAGTTATTTCTCCATTTGCTAAACCTTTTTAAGGGTGTCGCCTACTGCAAATGTTCACGCAACTTCTTCATGTGGGAAAGGATTAATGACTTCCAATCGCCGTAACTTGTTTTGGCAATTAATTGTTGGACTAAAACAATTAACAAACATTGAGAATAAGTAAAACAATTAGCGGTTCACGTCCTATGTAAAATGTACAACGGTACCAACATTTCGAACGATATTATATTTCATGTCATCTTTGTATATTTTTGAAATGAAGGTTTAAAGATACATAGGTTCAAAGGTAAGATAATGGATGCACGTACAATGTACCCTACTACCTACATATTTCGTTTCATTTTCATCATGTTTCATCCACAAACAATTTGCACTGCGATATCATATCACAACCGCTAAGCACTTTGTCCTTTCGCTGCCAAAAGGCAATTAAAGGCTTTAGCAAACAATGCAACTTCGGGTGAGTAAAGAACTGCCTCTCCTGAAATCTGCATTGTTTGTCACTTGGACATTACATTTTACCAAATGTCCTATTGGACATAAAATGGTATGGTCTAATGTTCAACATTGATGAGTCTACTTTGTGAATTTCAACAGAGAAGGAGTTAAATAATGCAAAAGAAACATTCAGAACTCAGAACTCGGAATTTTCATAAGTACAGAACGCCCTCTGGCCCAAAAAAACCCATAACATTTGGATTTTAAATCCAATATTCAAACAATATTGTTATGTCCTTGACTATTCAAAAGTATTAACAGTTTTAACACAAACATTTCAAACATATAGAAAAGAGCCAAACACTTTGACTGATAGAATGGAATTTGTGATTCCAAGTCTCGACCACCAGCATCTCCTCCGTTTACCAAGTCTCTACACTGTTTGCTGTTCAATTCCCCCTGTGTATTCCTAGCTTTGGCTATAACCTCTTCCAAATGTAAGGCTGAATATATTTCAGAAACTCAGCATTGAACGGGTGAATCGAAGGAAAACTGTATGCGAATTGTTTGAATATTTGCCACGGGAATGTTGTTGTTTTAAAATGAAAATATGGCATTTTTAAACCGAAACAGATAATTAACAATTAGTTCCCATATCAAGCGGAAGTTATTAAGCGTTCCCTTTCGTTGATTTTAACGTTGCATTTAAAGCACATGTGAGTTAAAACTGCTTCAATGCGTCAATTGCACATTTTATAGCCGCTTCAGCTGATGATTCCGCCCTGCAAGCGTAGACAGGCGAATTCACTCATCACTTTCACCCATATATAATGACACATCTATAACCGAATTGATACACAGCTTTTATGATTGCATTAACAGTCGAATTGGACAAAACGATCTTTAAATTTAACGCTGAACCCAAGCTATGGGATTTCTATTAAAATGAGAGTATCCCTGCGCCAAAAGACGTTAAAAAATAACCTATGCGTTATATGCATGTGTGTCTTTAATACACAGACTGAACTGGTGTTTTTTTGTTTCTTCACATGGGGCGTATTCATCGAGCATGTGCTAGCTGTGTCAACCAAGCAAACTACGGCTTATAGCTAGGACTGCTCGAGCACTGGATTTGTTAGAACAACTTGAATACGATCCCGATGGAATTAGCTAAGCAAGTTTTGTTGTTGTTACCCATAGTGATTTCTTTTCATTTAGCTAATATTGTTAGTATTTAGTCCGTGCATGGCATTGTATATGTAAATGAGCATCGACTAGCGATAAGTGGTCTTAATAATTGAGCCATTAGTACGTGCTCAGTCGAGTAGGTGCATACGTGTGTATACCAGTGTAGGTCTAGATCAGCCAACGCATCCAAACATTCAAAGTAAAATCACACTTTACTGACACAAGCGTGTTAGAAGATTATGTAAGCTTGTGTAGTTTCTATTACGACGGAGCAGATGCGCAGGCTGATCTGTACATAGACTGTTGAGATGTTGATGCACAGGCTCGCCTGAGTTGTCACTGTACGCAGATGCATTGAGACCTCAAACCGTTTAACACGGCTCATTTATAATGCCAATATTATAAAACAAAAAGGGTCAGAAAATTCGGGCCCATCTCGAGAGAATAGAGGTGGGGCAGGGATCGCCACAGGCCCGCAGGGAGCTAGGCAGGGACCATTCGGACCTAATAGAGATTACGGACCACCCAAGGATAACCGAGGAGCACCCCCACCAGGCTGGAGACGAGGGCCGGGCGGACCACAAGGAGGTATGTATCATTCATTAATTATACCCCATTTGAAGAAGAGGGGGTATATAGCAGTCAATGTGTCGGGCTGTCTGTCGGTTGGTCGGTCGGTCGGAAGCCATATTTTGTCCGGCCTATTTCTTACAAACCACTGGGTCTTCAGTGATAGTTCTAGTTTGAATTGCATTTAACGCCGCTTTTAACAGTTCAATTTTAGTTTTTATAGCAAATTACCCCACCCACGTTTTTCCAATATATCCCGAAAATGGTCGTAGAATTCAAACCAAAAGTATGCATGTGAAAGGACACTTTACGCATAGTTAATCCCTCAATAAACACATTAATTGATACCCCGAACCCTCATCTTTCGATATTTAAAACTCAATATAATCACTTTATATGATCTATCCAATGTAATCGTTCCCCACATACAACACATATGCTACATGCGACTTATAAACAAGTTGTCAAAATTGAAAGATTAATTATTGAATAAAGTTGAAAAGATTTTGTTTAATAGAGAAATTTCTGTTGTCAAAATTGAAAGATTAATTATTGAATAAAGTTGAAAAGATTTTGTTTAATAGAGAAATTTCTGTCGTCAAAATTGAAAGATGAATTATTGAATACAGTTGAAAAGATTTTGTTTAATAGAGACATTTCTGTTGTCAAAATTGAAAGATGAATTATTGAATAAAGTTGAAAAAGATTTTGTTTAATAAAGAAATTTCTGTTGTCAAAATTGAAAGATTTATTATTGAATAAAGTTGAAAAGATTTTGTTTAATAGAGAAATTTCTGTCGTCAAAATTGAAAGATTTATTATTGAATAAAGTTGAAAAGATTTTGTTTAATAGAGAAATTTCTGTCGTCAAAATTGAAAGATTTATTATTGAATAAAGTTGAAAAGATTTTGTTTAATAGAGACATTTCTGTTGTCAAACTTGAAAGATTTATTATTGAATAAAGTTGAAAAGATTTTGTTTAATAGAGAAATTTCTGTCGTCAAAATTGAAAGATTTATTATTGAATAAAGTTGAAAAGATTTTGTTTAATAGAGACATTTCTGTTGTCAAACTTGAAAGATTTATTATTGAATAAAGTTGAAAAGATTTTGTTTAATAGAGAAATTTCTGTCGTCAAAATTGAAAGATTTATTATTGAATAAAGTTGAAAAGATTTTGTTTAATAGAGAAATTTCTGTTGTCAAAATTGAAAGATTAAAATTATTGAATAAAGTTGAAAAGATTTTGATTAATAGAGACATGTTTCATTATGAGCAGTTTCTCCCTTTATAACATTGTTTCCGAAGATTCGCCAGAAAGCGTCTGTATGTGGTTCATTAAAGTTAACTGTGTTCTTTAATAGGACCTGGAGGTATGCGCGGGGGCCCACCAGAGGGTATGAGAGGGGGCCCACCAGGGGGTATGCGAGGAGGTCCACCAGGGGGAATGCGTGGAGGCCGTCAAGGGGGAATAGATGTAAATAATCCACAAGTAGCACGATTGATAAGAGGTAAGTGACATATTGTTAATGATAACATTTTACATGAGCGGCCCCAGGGGAAAGGCATATTTCACTTTTTTTGTTTCCCTAATATTTTTGTTAAACATGATGGGTGGTACGTATCTAAGTATATATAGATGACGAGAAGTTGACATAAATAGCTTCCTTGCTCACTAACAATACCTGTTAAGAAATAGAATATTAAGGTATTTTTTATTAGGAAAACGAAAATGATGAAATATGCCTTTAAGTTTCTAAGTATTACTTAGAGCTAAATATCGCATACTTTTTTGGGTTTTAATGATCTAATAGATTGAATTTATGCAAGTCGAGTCGTGCATATTAGTAGCATATTTAAATTGTATAAATGAATATTGAAAATTGACAAATAATGGATAACATTTGAAAACACCAAAAATATACTTTTTCCGAAAAGAAAAAAAAACTTATTATTTTTATTCATAAATTCCCAATTACTCCAAAGGGGGATTTTCTCTTGAGTTTACCGTAGTCTTGGCTCACCAAGGTTTCAATACTGTTTTATACGCGTGTAATAATTCCACGTCCTTTCTGGGTCTTCACCGTTGGATTAGAAATTATGGGCCAACAGTTTATGTGGAAAAGCAGCCATTTGCTTGGAAAGTATGTTGTGTGGATTACTGGTGTAAGATAGCCAGGTACCGCATGAATAGCTTAACTGGCCGCTGTGATATGACTGAAAGATTGTTTAAAACGGCGTTAAAAGCCAATCAATCAATAAATCAATCGATTCCAAATTAAATAAATAAGCATCGAAGAAGCCCATGACATACAGTGAACATTGACAGCATTCCACGCTGGTATTTTATTCTACACTGTTCAAAAATACTCTCAGATTTATGTTATTCTAAACTGGTCAAAAATACTCTAAGATTTATTTTATTCTAAACTGGTCAAAAATACTCTCAGATTTATGTTATTCTAAACTGGTCAAAAATACTCTCAGATTTATGTTATTCTAAACTGGTCAAAAATACTCTCAGATTTATGTTATTCTAAACTGGTCAAAAATACTCTAAGATTTATTTTATTCTAAACTGGTCGAAAATACTCTAAGATTTATTTTATTCTAAACTGGTCGAAAATACTCTAAGATTTGTTTTATTTTACACAGGTCAAAACTACTCTAAGATTTGTTTTATTTTACACAGGTCAAAACTACTCTAAGATTTGTTTTATTATACACTGGTCAACAATACTCTTAGATATGTTTTATTATACACATGTCAAAAATACTCTTAAGATTCGTTTTATTATACACAGGTTAAAAATACTCTAAGATATTGTTTTTCGTAGAGCACACGTCTCATTTGCATGTGGGAGACAGTGGTGCAGAGGTAGAGCGTCGGTTCGTACCAAAAGGTCTCGAATTCGAACAGAGTGATGGATGGATTTTTTCCACACAAATGGCGAGAGTACTGGTTATGTCTCCAGGAAGCAGACATCGAGCGTGATTTATATAAGCTTAATGTTTGTTTCGCAATCGATGTAAACTAAATAAAGTTTAAAGTAAAACATTAGCATGTTGAATTTCTTACAGTCATGAAAAACAAACGGCAGAAGAGTAAGGATAATAGACGCGGGTTGTTGCCCGTATTGTTATGTTTGCTTACGAGAACAGAGGATAAATGTCTTTATGTGTTGTTACAATGCACAGGGACTGTGCTCCTCTAAATATAGATGTGACCCTATCTATGCATATATATTGGCCAAGTTCACGACGAACCCGAGTTCCGATAAGAGTTACACGGATTCCTCATGAACGGCAAGAGTTTTAACCCTAGTGACGTCATACGAACTTCTGACGCCGACTATTTGCAACACCTGCTTCGAGCGAGAGTTAAAAGAGTTCCAAAATGGCGGAGGGTGGCAATTCTTGATGTTGGTGTGTAAATAATCCTAAAATACGAACCTCTGAGTTCAGTAATCAGTGATGTTTTTATTTGTAAGGCAGATAAATAAGGATTTGTTTAATTTGGCCTTGCTAATAATTGCGATCCGTAATTTAGACAACAAGAAAACGAGCTTTCTGGTGTCGATAATGAAATAAATGGATACAAAACACGGAGGCTTCCATTTTTAATCTTGACTCCAGAGTTCACGAGAACCAAGTGTCTGCGCATGCGCCATCGATACACGTGCCACCTGACCCTACCCTCATTCAGTTCGTCATGAACTTAGCCTATAGTAACGGTATATGCATAGCTAGGGTCATATCTATTTTTAGAGGAGCAAGTCCCTGTGCTGTATGTTGGTGAACATGGGCTTTATGTTGTTCTTGTTGTTGTTTATTACTTCTCGAGTATCGTCTGCTTTGGAGATTTCTGAAGATTTGTTGGTTAACCCTTTCAAAAAATCTGCATCAGACGATTTTGAAAATGTCTACTCAAAAATATGGCAAATCTCTATAATTGTAGGTATAATTACTACTGAAAACAAGTTGAAAACATTGTGGCTAAAGGAGGAGAAATTGCTCGTTTTGAGCAATTTCTCCTTTTGTCACGATGTCTTCAAAAGTCGTCTGCTGCATGGAAAAGGGTTAAATCGGACAACAAAGTGTTGTTTTAACTCTGAAGAGTACACTGGCTGTTGATAAGGGGAAATTGCTGAATACGATGTTTTCAAAAAAATAAAATATTGCATAGGCGTCAAATGCCGTAGGTATCATGGAACATATTACATACGGACCGGACCGTTCAACGAGAAAACAAACATTGTGGACTCTGGACTCTGCGTAAAGTATCGACCCGGGTCAGCCTAAGTATGCGGCGCAGGCTGGTCTTGGTCAGACAATTTCGCTTCTAGTGGATTTTCTGTTTCAGTAATCATTACTCTATAACTCATTCCCCCTGAGACGGAATGAGTCGGCTCAGATTAGCCTGCGCGGACTGCACAAGCTGATCTGGGTCGATACACCCGCATAGTACATAATGTTTGTTTTCTCGTGGGAAGGCTCATATTATATTTCTTAGTCGTGGGAAGCTCTTTGATATAAATCGAAGTGGAGACGAGATCAGAATATGTTTGTTTATGTTTGGATAAGAACACGAATACTCTCTGCGACATATTTGTTTGCTTACGACTAGTTTGTGTGTGCGTTTGCTGCTTTATATTACATTTATTAGGACGTTTAAAGAAATATTTATATAAAGAGAACATTTATGATTTGCCGGTTGGAAATAGCTCCCATGGGAGGCTATCAGTTGCCCGGATGATTTGAAATGACGTCACCAACTTCGCTCGTCGGGAAAGCCATAAACACAGCTCCTTTAATTAAGATATCAACAGTTGGGGAAAAACGCATCAATTGCCATCAATCGTATATGTCATACATTATGTATTTACTATTCGATACTCAAAATTATTATCGTTCGTGAATATGTGCGCCATTAATGCTAGTACCAGCCACCAAAAACGGCCAGCATTATTTCCAACTCTTCACAAAAGTCAATGCGATAAGCAAAAATCGTCTTCCGCCAATGGGTAACAGTCTATTTGGAAAAGCAGCTAGTTGCTTGGAACAACTGTTGTGTGGATTTCAACTCTGGGCAAGCCATTAAACACATGGATAGGTGAGATTGCCGACGTGATTTGACCGAAAACGGAATGCGCAGGCTTATCGGGGTCGATACATTACGCAGATGCCATACTGTTGGTTTTCTCGCGGGACGGCTCAAATGTAGTTTCACAACGTTGTTTATGTGTTGTTTGTTATTCATAAAGACGCATTATATTGACGGGATACAAAGGAAGACAACGTATGACTTATATCATTATCATATGTTGTTGTCAAGGTCGAAATGCACGTTAGTTTACGTTAGGTGAAATATAATGTTATAATGCACAAACACACCATTTATTTACTGCTTTAACGCACAAACACTCCATTTATTTACTGCTTTAACAAACCATTTTACAGACATTTAAGACCTAAGCTGCGCACGCCTTTTGAAAACAGCATTTGATTACGTTAAGTTTGATTTACTCGCACTCTTTTACACTAGATAATTCGTCGAATATCGTATCTCATGAACAATAGTATACTAAAATCCTAAAGCATTGTTCTTTTCATTAACCAGAACGAGTCAAGCATTAACATACAGATAGCACAAGCATTTTTCTATTAATCATCAACTGAAATAGGGGGTTTAGTCGACTGAGATGACCCTGTGTACATACACAATCACGGCAGACGATTCACATGCCACCTATAAATAATGACACAAACATAAATGTGCACTTTCTCTCGTTTGTAGCCGAGCCCCAGTAGCTCAATTGGTAGCAACGCGGGCTGTTGTCATGACAGAGGTTGTGAGTTTGAATCCCAGCTCCGCCAATATTCTTTCCGATGTTTGATAAAATTCACTGTGACAAGCGTCATTCGTCTTTCACCAATGGACTAATAGTTCATGTGGAAAAGCAGCCAGTTGCTTGGAGAGTATGTTGTGTGGAGTACTGATGTGTGACAAAGCTAGGAAAGACATGCGTAGGTGAACTGGCCGCCGTGATATGATTGAAAAACTGTTACAAACGGCGTTAAGCCCCAATCAATCAATCAATTATCATGTTTAAATGCAAACTACCTTTAAGTATGATGATACAGTAACGCCCCCTTTTCAACCGTGTTGATACACATTTGTCTTATTTATTTCCGTATTGCTAGGTTATATTAAGTATATCGTGGTTGCACTTGTCACTCGAGATTTAGTATTTCACCGAAATGATAGAACTTGCCTCGGACATATCTCATTACTTATAATTCAAGTATAAACCAGTCCATGGGTAAGGGTACACATTGGCATTTCCGTACAGTGTAGCTCCAAATCACCCTGTAACATCTGCACCGTGTTATCAGAGGTTTCTTGCGAATGAGCCGTTCCGCAAGAAAATCAACATTGTGGACCCTGTGTAATGTATCGACCCAGATCACACTGCGTCGATACATTACGCAGAGTCCATACTGTTGGTTTTCTCGTGGAATGGCTCAAATTGTGTTTGTAATTAATAGTTAAACCCTTTCCCACATAGAACATGTCTAATAAAGAGAGAGAGAGACGGAAAGATAGAGAGGAGAGAGAGAAAGAGAGACACAGCGACAGAAAGCGAAGACAGAGACAGAGACAGAAAGACAGACAGTCAGAGCTGTTCAAATGGCTATACAATTTGCATTTTAACCAAGGAAAATAATGTTATATACAGGAAAGGTAGCACATAATAGATCATATCTTCCACTTTGCAATTGTTTAATCGGTACAAGGTACAGGGTCATATGTAATTGATTGCAATGAATTGTAGCTTAAAAACAGGTGTACAATAAATCATTTGCACTTCTATTTTTGTTGTGTGTCACATGACCACAAAATCATGACCACATGGTAAAAGATCAAAAGTGACCGCAACATATATTGAATATTCCCTGTGCAAACACCCTTGACCAATCATGTCAGCGAATATATTAATAATGGTTTATGGACCAGGTCAAACAGCATGATACCGTTAAAAAAAAATACCTACGCCCAAGAAACAAACCTTTTTGGCAATGTCGTAAACAAACTCTTTAAGACTATAACTCTATTGCATATGTGCACATTAACAAAACGTTACTACTTTGTATCGGTTTAATCAACAGATCGACCGCCTCACTGGCACAGTTCTTGGAGCGTCTACCCACGAGAGCACGTGATTAGGGTTCGATCTCCTATCTGGTCTCATCAAAACCTTTAATACAAACAAAATGAAGTAGCTTCTCTCCTCATTAGCGCTCAAGGTATACGGGAGTATCGTTACGACTGATACGCGTGTGTCAAGAAACGCTTACAAACACTTATTGTGGTTTACATACGGAACCTCGTTACATGACCGAAATACTGTTGAAAGCGGCGTAAAACAGCTACCAAAAATAATTTTAAATTAGTGGGACATGGAATCCAATTAAATAGCCTCGCTGTATGTTATTTGCATAATGTGTTGGTTTGTTTTGACGGAGTTTACAATGTCAAGCGTTAAAACCGCTGAAGGCAAGATCCGTGTATATGGTTTAAATGCTGATAAACAGCAACACTACTCTAATTGCACCTGCATTAATAATGTTATTGCACCTGAAACACATTAATAATTTTAAAAGCATTTGTTATCCTTTCATTTTATGAGAACTATCTGACTTATAAACGTGTTTATGTAAATGTTAGTTCAGCTTCTTTACAATCTGATAGAGATCAGACAACATCGCATAAAAGGTCGTCTCGAATTGACCCTATACATTTGAATAGTATATTCATTCGGAACACGCGATAATCATCGCTTCTCTATCTCGTTTTATTTATATGGGTTATCTCCCCACGTTGATATCTAGTGATTTTGTAGGCGATAATTTGGTTGACTGTCGCAACAGTAAATTGAACGGTCACTGGTTGCTGTCTGGGGATAAATGGACCAGTAGTACTGGTAACTAATCCAGAAAACGACGTGATATAACTGAACAATGTTGAAAGCGGCGTAAAACACCAAACAATCAATACAAATCTGAGACGAACTGTAATAAACAGTCATCAAATGAGTCGATCCAAAAGAAAAACCAGCATTATGGGCTCTGCGCAATGTATCGACTCAGATTAGTATACGCAATCCACGCAGGTTAATCCGGGCCGACATTTTCCGTCCCAGGGTGTTAGAGGTATAGAGTAGTAATTCCTGAAACACAAAATCCAAAGGAGGCGAAAGTGTCTTTCCGGGTTAGCTAGTGCGGCATGCTTAGGCTGATCCGGGGCGATACTTTACGCATGGTCCACAATGTTAATTTTCTCGTGGAACGACTCAGATACATATGAGCAGTGCTCCTACAGCGAACGGTTAAGTTATTATGAGAATGGCGTCTATAATGCATTATATTTATATCTAAGTATTTGAATTATGAAAGTGTTTCAACGCGTAATAAAATTCTTACCGACTTTCAATTTTACAAGTTCTTCAAACTTCAAACGTTGATTAATATATTCGTGAATGTTACGTTTCCCTTTTTTTTTTCATCCAAACAATGTTGGATGCCAACTTTATTGTTCACACATACATCAAATTGCGTTGTATTTACATAAACGTTTTACATTCATTTTCCATTTCTAAAAAACAACATGTCATCTTTTTAAGAAATAAACGGAAAACGTTTTTTAGAAATAAGAATTGAATTATTGAATAGAGCAAGACAATGAGAACCTTCTAATTATGAGTAATTTCTCCTGTTGTCATTATGTTTTAAAACGTCATCTTTTTGCAACTGCATGGAATTGCGTTCGGCGCGTGGGAAAGAGATAAGTGTGTAGGAATCACGATTCGCTAATTTTACGATAGAGATGTAAATTACGGAATGCAAGTGAACTCATTTGGTTAACAAATTAGACAGTTACAACACAAGCTTAATTGCATAACGTATAAACATGAATTGTGTTTACCACAATAACCCTTTCCTATAATCAACACCTGAGCAGGAGACGACTTCGTTCCTAAAGCATCGGACGTGACCGGGTCTCGAACTCTCGAACCTTGGAGCTTTTTATCAGAAGGCGAACGCTCTACCATGTCGCTATAAAGGCTAGCTTTAAAGCGAAGCAGTAAAAAGTGTCCCCTTATACATAATACCTTGGCTAGATAAACCCCCTCCGGAGTGAGAAAATGTTGTGAAATATTCTCGAGACTTCTCCTATGTAGTGCTTTACTTGGCGCCATTTTAACAGTCCTAAGAGATCCGATCTTATCATATGTGTGCATCAGCTTCAAATGATTATTTCTTTGTTTGCTTTATTGCTTTATATGATTGTTTTTTTAAAAAAAAAAAGATTTAACAATATTTGATTAAGATCCACATGCTATATCATATACTATCTAGTTTCAGTAAAGTCGTGAATAAAGGCGATAACGAATTGAAAAGCTTAAATCTGATTATTTTCAATTTCTCTTCAAAGGATTGTTTCTGTGCTTACTTTATTGCTACATACAGGTTTATGTTAGACAAATACGTCGACCCGCGAGAAAACGAACAGTATGGCCTCTGCGAAATGTATCGACCGAGATCAGCCTGCGCTGTCCGCGCAGACTGATCCGGGGCCGACACATTCCGTCTCTGGGGGATAGATGTATAGAGTAATGATTCCTGAAACTGAAAATCCACAGGAGGCGAAACGTGTCTATCCGGGTAAGCCGGCGCGGCACGCTTAGTCTGAGCCGGGTCGATACTTTACGCAGAGTCCACGATGTTGGTTTTCTCGCGGGACGGCTTAAATGTGATTTCAGTTCAACAATCATTGATTTAGATCGACGAGATAATAATATACATTGTTATATAAATGAAATCGTGCAAAACAGCAATAGAGAATTGAAAAAAAAGTTTTATTCTGATTATTGCCAACTTTTTTTCTGATCTCTTTTATTAAAATTTAATACAATAAAAAAAACAGAATTTTGCATGTTTTTACTAATTGATAATAACCGTTATATATTTCATTTCATTATGGTTGTTTTGAATACACAGTATATCTATCCTGATGATCCATTGTGAGATTAGAGTCGTCGTTTGTCAGCTGTGAAATAACTCTTTCACTGTCGAATTACAAACCAAAAAGAGTTTTCCATTTTGACAATTGTACCACTCCATTTAATATATGTTTAAACTAAACACATATAAACACATATAAACGCATATAAACACATATAAACGCCTATTTCTATTTCGTACAGTGTTGGCAGGACGCGCATCGAGTGCCAGTGCCGCCAGCGCCGCCGCAGCCAGCGGCGAGGCTCCGGAAGCCGGAGAAGGAGGCTGTAAGTACTAGTGTTTCCGTGGAAACTATTTAAACAATTGAAACATAAAGACGCATTTAAAAACAATTAAAAGAAGGGGAAAAGTGGGATTTGAACCAGTACGTTTGAGTTTCGACCGTTGTTTTCCATTGTAATACCTAAATATAAGTGTTTCATCAAATTTTAAAATTATATCGCTTTCAACAGAAAAACTCATCCAGCATTACTACATTATCATCAATACTTACTAATATTACTACAATACAATCAATTCTTACCAATTTTACTACAATATCATCAATTCTTACCAATTTTACTACAATATCATCCATTCTTTCATCTATGTCTACAGTATCATCCATTCTTTCATCTAAATCTACAGTATCATCCATTCTTTCATCAATTTCTACAGTATCATCAATTCTTACATCTTTTTCTACAATATCATCAATTCTTTCATCTATTTCTACAATATCATCAATTCTTACATCTATTTCTACAATATCATCAATTTTTACATATATTTCTACAATATCATCCATTCTTTCATCTAAATCTACAGTATCATCCATTCTTTCATCAATTTCTACAGTATCATCAATTCTTACATCTTTTTCTACAATATCATCAATTCTTTCATCTATTTCTACAATATCATCAATTCTTACATCTATTTCTACAATATCATCAATTCTTACATATATGTCTACAATATCATACATTCCTTCATCAATGTCTACAGTATCATCCATTCTTTCATCTAAATCTACAATATCATCAATTCTTACATCTATGTCTACAATATCATCAATTCTTTCATCTATTTCTACAATATCATCAATTCTTTCATCTATTTCTACAATATCATCAATTCTTACATCTATTTCTACAATATCATCAATTCTTACATATATTTCTACAATATCATCCATTCTTTCATCTAAATCTACAGTATCATCCATTCTTTCATCAATTTCTACAGTATCATCAATTCTTACATCTTTTTCTACAATATCATCAATTCTTTCATCTATTTCTACAATATCATCAATTCTTACATCTATTTCTACAATATCATCAATTCTTACATATATGTCTACAATATCATCCATTCCTTCATCAATGTCTACAGTATCATCCATTCTTTCATCTAAATCTACAATATCATCAATTCTTACATCTATGTCTACAATATCATCAATTCTTTCAACTATTTCTACAATATCATCAATTCTTTCATCTTTTTCTACAATATCATCAATTCTTTCATCTATTTCTATAATATCATCAATTCTTTCATCTATTTCTACAATATCATCAATTCTTTCATCTTCTTTTATAATATCATTAATTCTTTAATTTACTTCTACAATATCATCAATTCTTTAATTTATTTCTACAATATCATCAATTCTTACATTTATTTCTACAATATCGTCAATTCTTACTTCTATTTCTACTTTCAGCCGGACTTCTGGCTAACCCAATGATGATGTGTAAGTAAATTTAAATATGTCGTCAGATAAATAAATCAGTTTTTCTAATGTACACTGATGACGATTAAATGAGGTATTTGTATTAAATATGGAGAGATCAGAAATGTGTGAATATTAAAAAGCACAGGAGCCGTCCCTCGAGAAAGCCAACACAATGGACTCTGCGCATGCCGCACAGGCTAACCCGGAAAGACACTGTTCGCCTCTTGTGGATTGTGAAGGCTAATCTGGGTCGATACATTACGCAGAGTTCATAATGTTGGTTTTCTCGTGGAACGGCTCACATGTTGTTTACCTATTTTACCTTTGCTTTGATATAATATATGTGGTTTGTAATGTGTGCTTGTATATTAATAGCTAGATAAGTATCAATACATGATATCGATATTAGCTAAGTTAATTTAAATGATATCGTTATGTTAAACGCATAGTTATATTATGTTATAAACTGATATGATATAAATGTTATCGATATACATGTATGATAAGCTTAATTAATATAAATGGTCTCGTTAATTTATTACCTAAATTAATATAAATGAATAGTATTGAAACTTGAAACTGGAATATAGCTAAAAGTTATTTGATATGTTAAGCAATCGATGAAATCAAACTGGAAGTTCAGGGCGAATGCGCTGGCTCTACAAGCATGAGAACAGCTCAGAAGCCCCGTGAGTACAGACAAGTACAGAACTTTATAGAAATAAGAGGAAGAAACAAGCCTCTGACATTCGTGACCAAAGATTGAAGTTAGCCTATATTTATATAAATACATGATATTTGATAAGTTATAAACTATGTTGATTTAATGTAATTATGTTATAAACAATGTTAATTAAATTTAATTATATTTTTAAGCAATGTTGATGGGTAACCAAGGTGGTCAAGCAGGAGGAGCTGCTGGTGCATTAGCGACGTTGCTTGCCAACGGCGGAGGTAAGTTGAAAACTCATTTTCAGAATTCAGAATTGATTTCGGTAAAGTACAGGTGGAATACACGCTTATTTCATCTAAATAAAGCTAAACATGTATGCTTTCCAAAGAATATAAATGAATGCTGGGACTCTCTCATACCAAATGAACATGTAAAGCATAAATCCGTGTTGATGTTAATGAAGGTGCACTTTCCCCCCAAAATATACTCGTGATGAATAATGAAAGTGTTTGCGTTATTACCTCCCTTTATGACACATTCCTCTTCTTTGTTCCAGGAGTCGGTGGAGGAGGAAATCGTAAGTAAATTGTGATCATACTGATTATATGTGCAATCCGTTTTGTGATTGTTTTTATATGTGTATTTTGTTATGTGATCGTACTTATTATATGTGTATTTGGTTTTGTTATCGTACTGATTATATGTGTGTTTTGTTATATGATCGTACTGATTATATGTGTGTTTTGTTATATAATCGTACTGATTATATGTGTGTTTTGTTATGTTATCGTACATATTAAATGGGTTTTTTAGTAGAGTTTAAGAATATTCATTTGTGTAACAAATAAGAATACTTTAAAGCATAAGCCTGTACAGATTAAAAGCAGATATGATATTGTATCGTCTTGAATATCTGTTTTTAAAACAAGAAATATCTTTAAAAAAAATAAACGTCGATCAATATGAGAAAACACTAAGAAATGGAACATGCACATATTTTTTTTTACTTGAATATCAGAAATGTTCTATGTGTTTACCAATGCCTAAACGGCCATCTCCATCAAGCTTCAGTTTCTATAAATAGATTATCAACGCCGAGAATACGCCACATGACTGGAGATTACGCCAGGCCCCCAAGAGGTTTATAAGTTTCAATTGACGATAAATAATTGAAAACTTATCATGTTTCAAAAATAATTAATATTTTGCTCTCTTAAATATTATTTTTCATACGTTTTCACTAATTTTGTTCACTGAAATTTATTTCTTAAACAAAACAATTAAAGTTAGTATGCAGAACATTTCATTTTAAAACTTCATCTTATTAGTGCATCTCGTAGGATCGCTAACTTAAATATGAACCAATCAAAACGTTTCATTTCCTTTACTTCTTCGACATTATTCATTAAATACAACATTTGATTGGTCTACAATATAGATCATGTGTTTAACATCTAGGTCAAAACTGAGGTTAAACAGCTATCGCCGAAAACCCCGATTGGAATAGGCTTCAATTACCGTAGTCGACTGTATAAGATTTTCTAATTGAATTGAAATTTTAAGAAATGTTGCATTTAGTAATTTTTGCTTTTAGCAAAGTTATAATTATCATCTGTTTCTATATCGTGGTTGTTTTTGTCTTAATTACCTCCCGAGAATTGTAAAATACAAAATCAACTGATCTGATCAACAACATTCCGTCACGGATATATTTGATTTTGGTAACGGAATTTTGAAAGCAAAAAATATATATTTAAGCGCTTTATATAAGGAGTAATTGTCGAGTCCCGGTAGCTCTGTCGGTAACGACGCGGGCTGTCAATCCAGGGGTTTTGAGTTCGAATCCCGGCTCTGCCAACTTTCTTTCCGACGTTTGACAAAAGTCATTATGACATGCGTCATTATGACATGCGTCATTCTTCTTCCATCAATGGGCTAAGTCTATGTGGAAAAGCAGCCAGTTGCTTGGGAAGATTGTTGTGTGGAGTACTGGTGTGTGAAAACCAGGAAACATATGAGTAGGTGAACTAGCCGCCGTGATATGACTGAGAAATTGTTAAAAACGGCGTTAAAACCCAATCAATCAATCAATCAATAAGGAGTAATTATATATGATAAAATAGACCAGAGTTTGCAAATGTTAACGAAGGGATGTTAAGAAAACGATGCTAAACATCACGAGATTTAAGATAAGCACTGTACTATTCAATTAAGGTAAACTCACCGTTCACCGAACCCAAAAGAACACGTGTTATGTGATCCTCGTCTCTAAGTGATGCTTTAGTATGTAACGTTATTGTTAGTTTTTACGAGTTTAAACAATTTGCATTATTCAAATATGAATAACTCAAGCATCAACGTCTAAACCCTTTCCCACATACAACAAATTTGCAGCAAACGGCATTGAAATGTCAAAAAATTGAAAAATCTCCATAAATGTGAGTTAAATTATTAAATAAATTTGAAAAACACTGTTACAAATGGAGAAATTGCTCAGTATGAGCTAGTTCTCCGTTTTCCACAATGAAATGTTGTTAGCCGTCTGCTGCAGATGCATCAGAATGCGTTTACAAGAGAGAAAGTGTTAATTTAATTAAAATGTTTTGATATTTACACATCTGACAGTCGACTGTTAAATTTTTACGTCAAACTGAGACGCTTAGTTATAAACGTGGCGACTTCGTGGCTGTTAATTTAATTGGTTTAACCCTTTTTTTATATACAACACATCTGCAGCAGACGACTTTTGAAAACATAGTGACAAAAACCTGAAATATCTTCATAAAAGTTAGCTTAATTGTTTAATAAAGTTGAAAACATTGTGTCTTAAGGAAAAATTGTGAGCAATTTCACCTTTAGCCACAATGTTTTCAAATGTCGTCTGCTGCTATTGCGTCAAAATGCGTCTGTGGGAAAGGGTTAAATGTTGTTTCCGACACGTTCCTAATAAAAAATCTTTCTGGTGACGGGACGAAATATTTTGTAATGTTTCAAGTTTCAAATTTATTTAAATTTCACCAGAAGGTTTTAAGACCGATGTGGTAAGTAAAGCATACAACAGTAAAACATACACAATAATACAACACAATATTGGTATCATACATGTTGATTATGTATGCTTCACTTTTACTAGGTAGATAAACTCAGTGATCCCAAATTGTGTACATTTTTATTGACTTTCAATTGACTGGTTTTCAATGTTTCCTGCTAATATAGTTTTGAAATACTTATTACTTACTTTATTGTCACTATTAGAAATATTTGCAGAAGTTTTAAAGTTTCAAAATGTTGATCTCCATCTGGAGTTCAGCACCTCTAAACAAATTTTGTTTTGCTCAGTTCTGTTCTATAAATAAACATGACACGAATGCTTATTTCAGAACTAGCGGCGTTTTTGGCAGGAGGAGGAGCAGGGGGAGCCGGCTTAGGTGGAGGTATGTTTCAAAAAATAGTAACGACCCATCTGATTGGATAAAACATCGGGTTTAGCCAATCAGAAATAGTGTCATTAAAAAAATGTATGTTCAGAGACACATCCGATACTTGAATAATTCAAAATTGCGTGACACTCCAAGGTATGCCTATTGCCCTTCGATCATTTCTTGTCCACCATTGCAAATGGAAATCGCCAAACACTTTCTCTACATCAAGTACATATGTACTTATCCTGAAAGTATCGGGGAATACAGCAACACATAACTAAAAACTCAAAAGGTTATCAAGAATATTTAATTTGTTTATACCACGAGGTCGATTTCCATGCATTGTAGCTGATACTTGTATCCGTCTATTATCAATAGACTGTGATAAGTTTTACAAAATAGAGCGGACGAAACGCGCTGTATTTACTTTTAGAATTGGGTTGACCATGTAATACATACATGTCTGAGCCGTCCCACGAGAAAGCCAACAGTATGGTATCTGCGTAATGTATCGACGCAGATCAGGCTACATCCGGGCCGACACATTCCGTCTCAGGGGGATATAGTTATAGAGTAATGCTTCTTGAAACAGAAAATCCACAAGAGGCGAAAAGTGTCTGTCCGGGTTAAACAGCGCGGCATGCTTAGGCTGATCTGTGTCGATACTTTACGCAGAATCCACACTGTTGGTGTTCTCGTAGGATGGCTCATCTGTCAAAGATAACTCGTGCCACATGTTTGGTATATTCATTAAATAGTTTCTTTTTCGACTACTGAACTGTAAATTTGTTGAATCCTCTGATTTATGGAACCGGAACCGTAACTGGTTTTGTGATTCATGTCTTACCAGTATAGAATCAGCCAACAGGCGCATCATTTAAGCTTGTTTTTAGCTCGTCTGTTTTTCGAAAATAAAAAAAAGTCGAGTTATTGAGATATTGTTCGCGTCGTTGTCGTTGTCGTCGTCTGCGCGTCGCCACATAACTTTAACCTCACCTCATAACTCATAAATTAATAATTATTCAGTTATGCCCCTATTTGGACTAAGAAATTCATGCAGCAACTTTGACCTTGCCCATATCTCAAAAAAACGTTCAAAATTGTCAAAAGAAACTTGGTACACATGTTACTCAAGACAAAACGCATGTATATACTAATTAACATACTTCTGGCATAAGTTTTCACTCAGGAATGTCTCTTATTCGACAGACGAGCGGTGGTGCTCACTACGCGGTGCCCTTGTTTGTTAACTTAATTTATTGACTAAACAGTATTTACTCCCATGAACCGAGTGATTACAGACAATAACGTTTTATCGAAAGTCATTTTTAACATATTTAATGAATTCTGTATTTCCAATGATTCTGTAGTTATTATCAGAGGGGTTATTTTCTTTTCAAAAAACTGTGACCATATTATGAAAACTGTATTTTAAGTCATAAATCTGTTACGCTATTATAAAACCTATATTCTAAAATATAAACCGGTACCGTTATTATGAAAACTGTAGTTAAAGTCATAAATCGGTAAAGCTAACATGAAATCTGTAATTTAGTCATACATCGGTTGGTTAGGCTATTATGAAAACTGTATTTTAAGTCATAAGTCCGTAACGATATAAAACAAATTGTATTTAAGGTCATAAGTCCGTAACGATATAATAAAAACTGTATTTTAGGTCATAAGTCCATAACGATATAATAAAAACTGTATTTGAAGTCATCTATCGGTTACACTATACTGTTTTATATCGTTTAAAGTAGTCCCGTCAATTGTAATGCCCTATACTTTTATGCATATTTTCGAATCAAGGTAATCAAATGGCTTTAATGAAGTTGTTGGCCACTGGTGGCGCTGGGGGCGCCGCAGGAGGACAAAACGGTAGGCCAAGTATATTTACGTGTCTAGATCTAGAGTATGTGCTGGAATTGCACCCATTTATGTTCAAGTGATCTGCACTGTGTGCTGTTTATATTTGGAGAGCAATTGCAGGCATTTATATTGAAATAATTTAGATTTTGTCTTATTTTCATTGGGAGGACATTCACACTCATTTATGTTGAAATAATCTGGAGTTTGTCTTTTTTGCTTTGGGAGGGCTTTTACACGCATTTATGTTGAACTGATCTAGATTGCTAAATATCTTTATGTGAGTGCAAACACGCAGTTAATTGAAAGTATTTCTATTGCGTGTCATGTATTTTGGTGGGAGAAACACTTATATATTGAAATAATATAGATACATAGTTTTGATTATTAAGATGTCAAGCGCACTTAATTGTACATGTTACAATACTATGCATTGTGTGCTATGTAACTTGCTAGGGCACGCAAACGTATATGTTGAAATGCTCTATAACGTGTGTAAGTGTGTTAAGTTAGATTGAGCTTTACACGTTCACTTGGAGGTCAAGGACAAACGTGCATCGAAATACTCTTTCGTGTTTTATGAACATTGGTAGGGCGCTCACACATATATGCTGCACAACTCTATAGTGTGTGACGAAAACATCTACATATGAGCCACGAGAAAAGCCACAAAGTGGACTCTGCGTAATGTATCGACCCAGATCAGCCTGCGTGCAAATCTGGGTCGACACATTCCGTCTCAGGAAAATAGAGTAATGATTCCTACATTAGAAAATCCACAGGAGGCGAAAGGTGTATGTCCGCTTTAGCCTACGCAACATGCTTAGGCTGATCTGGATCGATACTTTACGCAAAGTCTTTAATGTTGTTTTTTCTCGTGGAGCGGATCATATGTGTGTTGAAATGTTCTATAATGTGATTTGTGTATGCATAGGGGCATTCACACATGTTGCTTGAACAATTCTATATGTTTAGTTGTGTACATTGGTAGCGCATGCACACATATATGTTGAAATAAAACATATAGTGTGCTTTGTACTCTTGTATAAGACGAATAGTTATATATTGAACTAATTTCGATTGTGTTATATCCGGATTATTTAACCTTTAAATACCACAAGGTCAATTTCCCTGCAGTTTGGTCCATTTCTTGTATCAATTTGTTATCGATAGACTTGCAGTTTAATAAGAAAACGCTATTTGTTTTTTCATAGTGGATTTGAATTTGTGGAAATGTGTTAACGATAAATCGTAGCATATGTTTTTGTCTTTTTCTTGACCAAAGCCAGCTGGGTCCAATTCCACTGGTCTTTCTAAGCGCTTAGTAATACTTAAATCCTTAAAGCTAAATTCCACCATTCATGTTGTGTAAAATATAAGGGAAACAAAAATAATGAAATATGCTGTTAAGTATTGAAGTATTAAATAGCGCTAAGTTACTTCTAAGTTGACTTCTGGCAACACGTGTGTTTGTGTATCACGTGTACTCCGTATAGAGCCAGGCGAGCACTTGCATCCATGCCGTCTAAACTTCTGGCTGCTCAACTCAACATTTGTATCTTGATATTCCTTGAATTGGCTATGAATTCCTCCAAATGCAAAGCTTGATTCGTCTAATTCAGCAATGGCAGTGGTAGTTACATTACGTCATCATGTGATACCATTTCCAGTGCAGGCGGTTTTAAACCATACCGTTAATAATATGAACATCTAATAACATAGACAACCGTTTAACTTGGTTGATATTGGCTTCTTAGTTTTATTGACTTAAGAGTTTTAGCTTAACCCGTTTCGCACATACAATAAATCTGCAGTAGACACATTTGAAAACGTCGAAGTCAGGATATGTACATTACATTAAATGAAAGTAAACTTTAGTCGGTAACGACATTATGAAAACTGTATTTTAAGTCATAAATCTGTTACGATATTATGAAAACTGTAGTTTAGTCCTACACCGGTCAGGCTATTACAATGTATGAAAACTGTATTTGAAGTCATTAATCTGTTACGATATTTTTAAAACTGTATTTTAAGTCTTCAATCGGCCTCCACTTTACTGTATCATATCGTTTAAAATAGTCCCGTCAATTGTAATGACCTATACTTTTATACATGCTTTCGAATCAAGGAAATCAAATGGATGTTATGAAGTTGTTGGCCAGTCGTGGCGCTGGTGGCGCAGGAGGACAAAACGGTAGGCCAAGCATAGATATGTGTTGAAATAATCCAGATTTTGTTTTATGTACACATGGTGGGCAATCACACGCATTTATGTTGAAGTACGTTTCATTCAAATATATGCTAAAATAATTTATATTGTGTGTTTTATGTACGCTGGGAGAGCAATTACACGCATTTATGTTGAAATGATTTATATTATGTGCTGTGTACACCGGAAGGGGACACGCACCCATTTATGTTCGAATGATCTACATCGTGTGCTGTTTATATTGGCAGAGCAATCGCACGCATTTATGTTGAAATGATCTAGATTATGTGCTGTGTACACTGGAAGGGGACACGCACTCATTTATGTTCGAATGATCTACATCGTGTGCTGTTTATATTGGCAGAGCAATCACACGCATTTATGTTGAAATAATCTAGATCTAGAGTATGTGCTGTGTACATTGGAAGTTGTATTGCTCCCAGTTATGTTAATGTGATCTGCACTGTGTGCTGTTTATATTTGGAGAGCAGTAGCAGGAATTTATATTGAAATAGTTTAGATTTTGTCTTATTTGCATTGGGAGGAAATTCACACACATTTGTGTTGCAATACTCTGGAGTTTGTCTTATTTACATTGGGAGGACAATCACACGCATTTATGTTGAAACGTTCTAGAGTATGTGCTGTGTACAATGGAAGTGGTATTGCATCCATTTCTGTTCAAGTGATCTGCACTGTGTGCTGTTTATATTTGGAGGGCAATGGCAGGCATTTATATTGAAATAATTTAGATTGTGTCTTATTTGCATTGGGAGGACAGTCACACACATTTATGTTAAATTAATTTAGATTGTGTCTTATTTGCATTGGGAGGGCTTTCACACGCATTTATGTTGAAATTATCTAGATTGCTAAATATCTTCATTGTGAGTGCAAGCACTCAGTTAATTGAAACTCTTCATATTGCGTGTCATGTACTTCGGTAGGAGAAACACTTATATGTTGAACTAATAGAGATTGTGAATTATGATTACTAGGATGGCAGGCGCACATACAATGTACATGTTACAATATTATGTATTGTGTTCTATGTAATTTTCCAGGGCACGCAAACGAATATGTTGAATAATCTGTATTGTTTGTTAGTGTGTTATATTGGATTGTGCTTTATACGTACACTTTGAGGCCAAGAACAAACGTGCATACACACATATATACAGATAAAGAGTAATGATTCCTGAAACAGAAGATACACAGGAGGCAAAGGGTGTGTGTCCGGTTTAGTCTACGCGGCATGCTTAGGATGATCTGGATCGATACTTTACGCAGAGTCCTTAATGTAGGTTTTCTCGTGGAACGTCTCATATGTGTGTTGAAATGTTCTTTAATGTGATTTATGTATGCTTAGGGGCATTCACACATGTTGCTTGAAAAACACTATATTTTTAGTTGTCTACATTGGTAGCGCATATATATGTTGAAATAAAACATATAGTGTGCTATGTACTCCGGTATAAGACGCATAAATATATATTGAACTAATTTCGATTATGTTATATCCGGATTATTTAATCTTTGAATACCACAAGGTCAATTACCCTACAGTTTGGTCCATTTCTTTTATCTATTTGTTATCGATAGCCTTGCAGTTTGGTCCATTTCTTGTATCAATTTGTTATCGATAGACTTGCTGTTTGGTCCATTTCTTGTATTCAGTTATACGTTATTTCTTGTATCAATTTTTTATTGATAGACTTGCAGTTATACGTTATTTTTTGTATCAATTTGTTATTGATAGACTTGCAGTTATACGTTATTTCTTGTTATATAGTTGGATGAATTTGTCTAAATGTCTTAACGATCAATCGTAACATATGTTTTTGTCGTTGGAATTGGACACTTTCGTGTATCACGTGCCATCCAGGTAGAGCCAGGTGAGTACGTGCATCCATGCCTTCTAACCGTGCTCTAAATTTCTGGCTGCTAAACTCAACATCTGTATCTTGATAGTCTTTGAATTGACTATGGACTCCTCCAAATACAAAGCTTGATTCGTCCAATTCAGCAATGGCAGTGTTAGTTAAATATATTACGTCATCATGTGATACCGCTTTCAGTGCAGGCGGTTTTTAAACCATACCGTTAACAATATGAACATCTAATAACATAGACAAATCAATAGTCGTATCCGTTTAACTTGGTTGATATTTGCTTCTTACTTTCATTGACTTAGGAGTTTTACTTTAACTCTCTCCCACATACAATAAATCTGCAGTAGACGAATTTGAAGTCGTCGAAGTCAGGATATGTAAATTACTTTAAATGAAAGTAAATTTTAGTCGTTAACGACATTATGAAAACTTAATTTTAAGTCATAAATCTGTTACGATATTTTGGAAACTGTATTTTAATTCATAAATCTGTTACGATATTTTGGAAACTGTATTTTAAGTCATAAATCTGTTACGATACTTTGGAAACTGTATTTTAAAATAGTCCCGTCAGTTGTTATGACCTATACTTTTATACATATTTTCGAATCAAGCTAATCAAATGGATGTAATGAAGTTGTTGGCCAATGGTGGCTCTGGGGGCGCCACAGGAGGACAAAACGGTAGGCCAAGAATAGATATGTGTTGAAATAATCTAGATCTTGTTGTTTGTACACTTGGTGGGCAATCACACGCATTTTCTTTAAGTATATATATTGAAATAATTTATATTTTATCATATATGTACACTGGGAGAGCAATCACACACATGTATGTTGAACTAATCTTAATTGTTTGTTATGTACATTGAGAGCGCAATCGCAGCCAATTATGTTGAAATGAGATATATTTTGTGCTATGAACATTGAGAGTACAATCACACGCATTTGTGTTGATAATTCTAAAGAGACCGTTGTTGTTGAAACACGGTCGTTGCATTGGTTATCTTGATCAGTACAAGAGGAATCGCAGGTTTAGAAACCTGATTCATATATTGGCCGATAGGCTAATGGTGCGACGCTACCCTCTGCGGGAGCATGCCCTTATGATCTATAGTTTGTGCTGTGGACATTGGGCGGGTAATCACACGCATTTATGTTGAAATGATATTAATTGTGTGCTATGTACATTGGGAGGGAAAACACACGCATTTATGTTGAAATGATATTAATTGTGTGCTATGTACATTGGGAGGCAAACCACACGCATTTATGTTGAAATGATATTAGTTGTGTATGCTATGTCCATCGGGAGGGCAATAACACACATTTATATTGAAATAATCTATATTGTATTTTATGTACATTTGGAGAACAATAACACACATTTGTTCATTTGTTTTATTGTGCGTTATGTACTTAGGTTGGAAAAAAACACATATATAATGAATTAATCTAACTTGTTGAATATCTTTATAGGGAGTGCAAATACTCATATATGTTGAAAATAGTCATATTGTATGTCATGTACGTTGGTAGGGGAAACACTTATATGTTGAAATAATCTAAATTGTTAGATATATATATATATCAGGATAGCAAGCGCACATACATAGTTCGTGTTACACTACTCTATATTGTGTGCTATGTAATTTGGTAGGGAACGTAAACGTTTATGTTGATATAATCTATTGTGGGTGTTAGTGTCTAATGTAAGATTGTGCTTAACACGTACACTAGGAGGCCGAGCACACATGTGTATTGCCATTCTCTCTCGTGTTTTATGAACATTGATAGGGCGCCTACACATATATGCTGAAAAACTCTATACATAGAGGATATTACATGAGTGGTCATTCAATACGACATTTTAGAAATCGAGTTTAATAAAATTCTGTATTGAATGAACACGAATGTTATATTCTATTTATATCATAAATTCCAATTCGACGATTATTAGCGCAAAATATATATAACGTCGCTATATATATTATATAATGTGATTTATGAATGCTTGAGGGCAATCACACACGTTATTTGAAATACTCTATATTGTTGGTGTTGTACATTTGTACATTTGTAGGGCATGCACACATACGAGTTGAAACAATACATATAGTGTGCTATGTAATCTGGTATAAGACGCATAGATATATATTGAACTAATTTCGATTGTGTTATATCTTGATTATTTAATCTTAAATGCCACAAGGTCAATTTCCCTGCAGTTTGGTCCATTTCTTGTATCAATTTGTTATCGATAGACTTTCAGTTTGGTCCATTTCTTGTATCAATTTGTTATCGATAGACTTGCAGTTTGGTCCATTTCTTGTGTCAATTTGTTATCGATAGACTTGCAGTTTGGTCCATTTCTTGTATCAATTTGTTACCGATAGACTTGTAGTTTGGTCCATTTCTTGTATCAATTTGTTATCGATAGACTTGCAGTTTGGTCCATTTCTTATGTCAATTTGTTACCGATAGACTTGCAGTTTGGTCCATTTCTTGTATCAATTTGTTACCGATAGACTTGCAGTTTGGTCCATTTCTTGTATTAATTTGTTATCGATAGACTTGCAGTTTGGTCCATTTCTTGTATCAATTTGTTACCGATAAACTTGCAGTTTGGTCCATTTCTTGTATTAATTTGTTATCGATAGACTTGCAGTTTGGTCCATTTCTTGTATCAATTTGTTACCGATAGACTTGTAGTTTGGTCCATTTCTTGTATACATTTGTTATCGGTAGGTTTGCAGTTTGGTCCATTTCTTTTATCAATTTGTTATCGATAGACTTGAAGTTTGGTCCATTTCTTGTATCAATTTGTTATCGATAGACTTTCAGTTTGGTCCATTTCTTGTATCAGTTTGTTACCGATAGACTTGCAGTTTGGTCAATTTCTTGTATCAATATGTTATCGATAGACTTGCAGTTTGGTCCATTTCTTGTATCAATTTGTTATCGAAAGACTTGCAGTTTGGTCCATTTCTTGTATCAATTTGTTATTGATAGACTTGCAGTTTGGTCCATTTCTTGTATCAATTTGTTACCGATAGACTTGCAGTTTGGTTCATTTCTTGTATCAATTTGTTATCGATAGACTTGCAGTTTGGTCCATTTCTTGTATCAATTTGTTATCGATAGACTTGCAGTTTGGTCCATTTCTTGTATATTGTAGGCATATGTTTTTGTCTTATTTTTGACCAAAGAGAACTGGGTCCAATTCCACCGATCTTACTTAGCGGTTAGTAATACTTAAATCCTTAAAAACGTGTTTCGTCATCTTGTTTCCCTTATAAAAACGCCTGAAGATTTTATTTCTTAACAAGCTTTGTTAGTCAGCAACTTGGTAATTTACTTAAATAAATTCCAACATTCATGTTGTATAAAGTATAAGTGAAACAGAAATAATGAAATATGCTTTTAATTATTTTAGTATTAAATAGTGATAAGGAAGGTTAGTGGAATTAGACACTGTTGAGAAACTGTGTTAACCCATTGACTGCTGGCAACACGTTCGTGTATCACGTGCCATCCGTGTAGAGCCAGGCAAGCACGGGCATCCATGCCGTCTAACCGTGCTCTACATTTCTGGCTGCTCAGCTCAACATTTGTATCTTGACCTAGAATCGTCTATGAACTCCTCTAAATACAAATCTTGATTCGTCCAATTCAGCAATGGCAGTGTTTCATTACGTCATAATGTGATACCATTTCTAGTGTCAATTGTATTGTACGTCATAAATCGGTTACACTTTACTCTTTCGTATCGTTTAAAGTAGTCCGCCATTGTAATGACCTTTACCTTTATACATATTTTCGAATCAAGTGAATCAAATGGAGTATATGAAGTTGTTGGCCAATGGTGAGGCTGCTGGGGGCGCCACAGGAGGACAAAACGGTAGGCCAAGCATAGATATGTGTTGATATAATCTAGAATTTGTTTTTGTTACACTTGGAGGGCATTCACACACATTTATGTTCAACTATGTTTTATTCTGTGTTACGTTTTTTGGTAGAAAAAAAAAAAATAATGTATGATGAAATAATCTATATTGTGATTTTTATGAACACTGGGAGAACAATCACGCATTTATGTTGAAATAATATAAATAATGTTTTGTGTACACTGAAAAGGCAATCGCAGCCATTTATGTTCGAATGATCTGCATTGTGTGCTGTTTATGTTGGGAGAGCAATGACAGGCATTTATGTAGAAATAATCTAGATTGTGTCTTATTTACATTGCGAGGCCAATCACACGCATTTATGTTGAAATAATCTAGATTGATGAATATATTTATTCGGAGTGCAAATACTTTGTTATGTTGAAATTGTGTCTATTGCGTGTCATATAATACGGTAGGAGAAACACTCAAATGTTGAAATACATTCGAGGCCAGGACACATGTGTATTGGCAAATTCGTTTGTGTTTTATGAACATGTGTAGGGCGCTCACACATATATGCTGCACAATTCTATAGTGTGTGATATGAACATTGGTAGGGCGCTCACACATATATTCTGCACAACTCTATAGTGTGTGATATGTTCATTGGTAGAACACGCAAACATCTACATATATGAGCCGTTCCACGAGAAAACCAACATTATGGACTATGTGTAATGTATTGATCCAGATAAGCCTACGCAGTCCGCGCAAGCTAATCCGAGTTGACACATTCCGTCCCAGGGGAATAGAGGTACAGCGTAATGATTCCTGAAACAGACAATCCACAGGGATCAAAAGGTGTATGTCCGGTTGAGCTTGCGCGGCAAGATTTGGCTTATCTGGGTCGATACTTTACGCAGAGTCCTTAATGTTGGTGTTTTCTCGTGGAACGACTCATATATTTGTAGAAATGTTCTATAATGTGATTTATGTTTGCTTGGGGGCAATCACACGTGTTGCTTGAAATACTCTTTATTTTTAACTGTGTTCATTGGAAGCGCATGCACACATATATGTTGAAATAAAAAACATAGTGTGCGTTGTACTCTGGTATACGACGAATAGTTATATATTGAAGTAATCTCGATTGTGTTATATCTGGATTATTTAATCTTTAAATACCACAATGTCGATTTCCCTGCAGTTTTGTTCATTTCTTGTATCAATTTGTTTTCGATAATATGTAGTTTTATAAGAAAGAGCGGACTAACCACTATTTTCTTTATTGGAAATTGGGTTTAATTGTCTAAATGATCGTAGGCATATGTTTTTGTCTTATTCTTGACCAAAGATAACTGGGTCCAATTCCACCTATCTTTCTTAGCGCTTAGTAATACTTAAATCCTTAAAACATGTTTCATAATTTTATTTCTCCTATACAAATTACAAAATATTCTTATTTTTTAACAAGCATTGTTAACTCTTTCAGCGCCAAAGGCAATATTAAGCTTTTTGCAAACAATACTGATTCAGGTGAGTCAGCTCGTAACGAGCTGTCTCACCTGAAATCAGCATTGCTTGCCTTTTAGTTATCAAAATAGTCGAAACTGTTACTACATGAGCAATGGAGACGCCCGATTTTTAACATGGAAGAGTCTACTTCAAACAATTCGGCGCTGAAAGAGTTAATCAGCAACTTAATCATTTACTTAAATAAATTCAAACATTCATGTTGTATACAATTGAAGTGAAAAAAAAAAATGAAATCTGTTTTAATTACTGATTTGAATATTAAAAAGCGCTAAGTAAGATAAGTGGATTTAGATCCTGATGTAAAACTGTGTTAACCCATTGACTGCTGGCAACACGTTCATGTATCACGTGCCATACGTGTAGAGCCATTCGAGCACGTGCATCAATGCCGTCTAACAATGCTCTAAATTTCGAGCTGCTCAACTCAACAGTTGTATCTTGATATTTCTAGAATTGGTTATGAACTTCTCCAAATACAAAAGCTTGATTCGTCCAATTCAGCAATGACAGTGTTAGTTATATATATTACGTCATAATGTGATACAATTCAGCAATGACAGTGTTAGTTATATATATTACGTCATTATGTGATACCATATCTTCCATTGCAGGCGGTATTAAAACCATACCGTTAATACTATGATGATCTAATATCATAGACAAATCAGTAAACGTATCTGTTTAACTTGGTTGATATTTGATTCTTACTTTCAATGATTTAAGAGTTGCACCTCAACTCTTTCCCACATACAATAAATATACACCGCCAGTAACAGTAGACGACTTTCAAATCGTCGAACTTAGGATATGGAAATTACTTTAAATGAAAGTAAACATGGTTCAGTAACGATATTTTAAAAAAAAACTGTGTTTTAGGTCAAAAATCTATTACGATATTTTTAAAACTGTATTTTAAGTCATAAATCGGTTACACTTTACTGTTTTATATCGTTTAAGGTAGTCTGTCAATTGTAATGACCTATACTTTTATACATATTTTCGAATCAAGGTAATCAAATGGCTATAATGAAGTTGTTGCTCAATGCTGGCGCTGCGGCCACAGGGGAACAAACCGGTAGGCAAAGTATATTTACGTGTTGAAATAATCTAGATTTTGTTTTATTTACACTTGGAGGGCAATTACACGCTTTTATGTTTAAGTACTTTTTTATTCTGTGTTACGTTCTTTGGTAGGAAAAATCAAATATGTTGAAATAATCTATAATGTGTGTTAAATGCACATTGAGAGCGCACTTTCATACAAGTATGATGAAATGATCTCTATTCTGTGCTATGTACATTTGGGGGAAAATCACACGCATTTATTTAAGTGTCGTGCTATGTAAATTGGGAGGGCAAACTCACGCATTTATGTTGAAATTATCTAAAGTGTATGTAATGTACATTGGGGGGATATCACATGTATTTATGTTGAAATAATCTATAGTGTATGCAATGTACATTGGGTGGGATATCACACGCATTTATGTTGAAATGATATAAAGTGTATGCAATATACATTGGGTGGGGTATCACACGCATTTATATTAAAATGATATATAGTCTATGCTATATACATTTGGTGGGATATCACATGCATTTATGATCAAATGATATATAGTGTGTGCTATGTACATTGGAAAGTCAATCACACGCATTTATGTTGAATGATATAAAGTGTACGTGTACGTCTGGAGCAATAACACACATTAATGTTGAAATAATCTATAGTTCGTGCTATGTACATTGGGAGGGCAATTCCAGGCATTTATGTTGAAATAATTTAGCTTAAGAACTATGTATATTGGTAGGACAATCCCACACATTTATAGTTCAATCCTTTTTGTTGTGTGTTATATACTTATCCGTTTAACTTGGTTGATATTTGCTTCTTACTTTCATTGACTTAAGAGTTTAACCTTGACCCGTTCTTACATACAATAAAAAAAGTATTAGACGACTTTGAAAACGTCGATGTAAATATATGGACATTTCTTTAAATGAAAGAAAACTTAAGTACAAAAGATTACTCCTTTTTTCCACAATTTGTCCAACAATTTTCTATCTGTAGATGTTTCAAAATCCAGTTTATGTTGGAACGGGTTAATAACAAGTCGAACACAGATATCATAACTTCACCGAAAAGTCATTTGTGCATATTTAATGAAATCTGTATTCCAATAAAACTGTGATCAGAATATTGTACTTATTATGAAAATTGTAATTTCATTCATGAATCCGTTACATATTATACTTTTTAAGGTTTAATATATTTCTCAAATGTGATTACAAATACTACTTTACTTATTTTCATAATACTTTCTAAGATTTAATATATTGCTCAAATGTGTTTACAAATACTACTATACTTATTTTCATAATACTTTCTAATGTTTAATATATTGCTCAATTATGACTACATAAACTTCTATACACATTTTCATAATACTTTATAAGATTTAATATATTGCTCAAATGTGTTTACAAATACTACTATACTTATTTCAATAATACTTTCTAAGGTTTAATATATTGCTCAAACGTGACTACAAATAATACTATATCTATCTTCAAACCAAGGTGGTCAAATGGATTTTGTGACGATGTTGGCCAATAATGGTGCTGGAGCCGCCCAAGGCGGTCAATCTGGTACGGCTAACAGACATATTTATTTTAGATTATGTGGAGGGGGCTTAATGCACATTGAGAAGGCAGACAGACATATTTATTTAAGATAATGTAGAGGGGCTTAATGAACATTAAGAAGGCAAACAGACATATCTATTTAAGATAATATAGAGGGGCTTAATGAACATTAAGAGGGCAAACAGACATATTTATTTAGGATGATTTAGAAGGGGCTTAATGAACATTAAGAGGGCAAACAGAAATATGTTTTTAAGATAATACAGAGGGGGCTTAATGTACATTGAGAGGACAAACAGACATATTTATTTAGGATTATTTAGAAGGGGCTTAATGAACATTAAGAGGGCAAACAGACATATTTATTAAGGATTATTTAGAAGGTGCCTAATGAACATTAAGAGGGCAAACAGAAATATTTATTTAAGATAATATAGAGGGGGCTTAATGAACATTGAGAGGGCAAACAGACATATTTATTTAAGATTATATAGAGGGTGTTTAATGTACATTGAGAGGGCAAACAGATATATTTTTTTAAGATTATATAGAGGGGCTTTAATGTACATTGAGAGGGCAAACAGACATATTTATTTATGATTGTATAGAAGGGGTTTGATGTACATTGAGATGGCAAACATACATATTTATTTAGGATCATTTAGAAGGGGCTTAATGAACATTAAGAGGGCAAACATAAATATTTATTTAGGATCATTTAGAAGGGGCTTAATGAACATTAAGAGGGCAAACAGACATATTTAGTTAGGATCATTTAGAAGGGGCTTAATGAACATTAAGAGGGCAAACAGACATATTTATTTAGGATCATTTAGAAGGGGCTTAATGTACATTGAGAGGGCAAACAGACATATTTATTTAGGATTATTTAGAAGGGGCTTAATGAACTTTAAGAGGGCAAACAGAAATATTTATTTAAGATAATACAGAGGGGGCTTAATGTACATTGAGAGGGCAAACAGACATATTTATTTAGGATTATTTAGAAGGGGCTGAATGAACATTAAGAGGGCAAACAGAAATATTTATTTAAGATAATATAGAGGGGGCTTAATGTACATTGAGAGGGCAAACAGACATATTTATTTAAGATTATATAGAGGGGGTTTAATGTACATTAAGAGGGCAAACAGACATATTTATTTAAGATTATATAGATGGGGTTTAATTTACATTAAGAGGGCAAACAGACATATTTATTCAAGATTATATAGAGGGGGTTTAATGTACATTGAGGGGGCAAACGGACATATTTATTTAAGATTATATAGAGGGGGTTTAATGTACATTAAGAGGGCAAACAGACATATTTATTCAAGATTATATAGAGGGGGTTTAATGTACATTAAGAGGGCAAACAGACATATTTATTTAAGATTATATAGAGGGGATTTAATGTCCATTAAGAGGGAAAACATACATATTTATTTAAGATTATATAGAGGTGGTTTAATGTACATTAAGAGGGCAAACATACATATTTATTTAAGATTATATAGAGGGGGTTTAATGTACATTAAGAGGGCAAACAGACATATTTATTCAAGATTATATAGAGGGGGTTTAATGTACATTGAGGGGGCAAACGGACATATTTATTTAAGATTATATAGAGGGGGTTTAATGTACATTGAGAGGGCAAACGGACATATTTATTAAAGATTATATAGAGGGGGTTTAATGTACATTGGCAGGGCAATGCCATGCATTTATGTTGAAATAATCACAGATATCAAAATTTCACCGAAATGTCATTTGTGCATAATTAATTAAATCTGTATTTCAATATAACTGTAATCAGAATTGTACTTATTATGAAAATTGTAATTTCATTCATGAATCCGTTTCATTATAATACTTTCTAAGGTTTAATTTATTGTTTAAATGTGACTACAAATACTACTGTACTTATTTTCATAATACTTTCTTAGATTTAGTATATTACACAAACGTGATTACAAATACTACTATACTTATTTTCATAATACTTTCTTAGATTTAATATATTCCTCAAACGTGATTACAAATACTACTATACTTATTTTCATAATACTTTCTTAGATTTAATGTATTCCTCAAACGTGATTACAAATAATACCATACCTATTTTCATCATACTTTCTAAGGTTTGATATATTGCTCAAATCCTATTACTGTAATTACTTCTATACACATTTTCATAATACTTTCTAAGGTTTAATATATTGCTCAAATGTGAAAACAAAAAAACTACTATACTTATTCTCATAATACTTTCTAAGATTTAATATATTATTTAAATGTGTTTACAAATACTTCTATACCAATCTTCATAATACTTTGCATGGTTTAATATATTGCTCAAACGTGACTACAAATAATATGATATCTATCTTCAAACCAAGGTGGTCAAATGGATTTTATGACGATGTTGGCCAATAATGGTGCTGGAGCCGCCCAAGGCGGACAATCTGGTACGGCTTACAGACATATTTATTTTATGTCCGTTACATTCTAATACTTTCTAAGGTTTAATATATTGCTCAATTGTGATTACAAAAACTTCTAAACACATTCTCATAATACTTTATAAGGTTTAACATATTGCTCAAATGTGATTACAAATAATACCATACCTATTTTCATAATACTTCCTAAGATTTAATATATTGCTCAAACTTGATTACAAATATTACTATACCTATCTTCATAATACTTTCTAAGGTTTAATATATTGCTCAAATGTGATTACAAAAACTTCTATACATATTCTCATAATACTTTCTAAGGTTTAACATATTGCTCAAATGTGACGACAAATACTTCTATACATATTTTCATAATACTTTCTAAGGTTTAACATATTGCTCAAATGTGATTACAAAAACTTCTATACATATTCTCATAATACTTTCTAAGGTTTAACATATTGCTCAATTTGGATTACAAATACTACCATACCTATTTTCATAATACTTCCTAAGATTTAATATATTGTTCAAACTTGATTACAAATATTACTATACCTATCTTCATAATACTTTCTAAGGTTTAATATATTGCTCAAATGTGATTACAAATACTACTATACTTATTTTCATAATACTTTCTAAGATTTAATATATGATTCAAACGTGATTCAAATAGTTATATACATATTCTCATAATACTTTCTAAGATTTAATACATTACTTAAACGTGATTACAAATAATACTATAACTATTTTCATAATACTTTCCATGGTTTGATATATTGCTCAAACGTGACTACAAATAATACTATATCTATCTTCAAACCAAGGTGGTCAAATGGATTTTATGACGATGTTGGCCAATAATGGTGCTGGAGCCGCCCAAGGCGGACAATCTGGTACGGCTAACAGACATATTTATTTCATGTCCGTCACATTATTATACTTTCTAAGGTTTAATTTATTGCTCAAATGTGATTACAAATACTACTATACTTATTTTCATAATACTTTCTAAGATTTAATGTATGATTCAAACGTGATTCAAATAGTTATATACATTTTCTCATAATACTTTCTAAGGTTTAATATATTGCTAAAATGTGATTACAAAAACTACTTTACTTCTTTTCATAATACTTTCTAAGATTTAATATATTACTTAAACATGATTACAAATAATACTATACCTATCTTCATAATACTTTACATGGTGCAATATATTGCTCAAACGTGACTACAAATAATACTATATCTATCTTCAAACCAAGGTGGTCAAATGGATTTTATGACGATGTTGGCCAATAATGGTGCTGGAGCCGGCCAAGGCGGACAATCTGGTACGGCTAACAGACATATTTATTTTAGATTATGTGAAGGGGGCTTAATGCACATTGAGAAGGCAAACAGACATAATTGTTTTAAATAATGTAGAGGGGCTTAATGAACATTAAGAAGGCAAACAGACATAATTGTTTTAGATACTGTGGAGGGGCTTAATGAACATTGAGAAGGCAAACAGACGCATTTATGTTAAAATAATATATATGCTGTGTGTTTTATACGCTGGTAGGGCAAGCGAATGAATATGTTGAAATAATCTAGGTTGTGTGCCATGAACATTTGTAGGGCAGGTACTCTAACATATGTTGTAATGATCTTTGCTGTGAGTGTTATAGGCTGGTAGGGAAATCATATACACATATATATGTTTGTCTATGTATGTGAGATTGTGTGTTAAAATAGTTCATAGTGTGTGTGGTGTGTTGTATGCTGATGACAAAAGACGACACATTTTGTGATAAAACATTGAGTGTACTTCATGTACATTGGTAGGGCAAGCACAAAGCTATGCTGAAACAAATTATCTTGTGCTTTGTGAACATTAGGAGGGCAAACACACATAAACGTTGAAATAACCTGTAGGCCAAAAGCATTTGTGATTGTTTAACTAATCTAGATTCTGTTTTACATGTATTGGTAGGGGCTTCTTGTACATTGATAGGGCAAGCACACAGTTATGCTGAAACAAATTATCTTGTGTTTTGTGAACATTGGGAGGGCAAGCTTAAAGCCATGCTGAAACAAATAATCTTGTGTTTTGTGAACATTGGGAGGGCAAGCACAAAGCTATGCTGAAACAAATTATCTTGTGTTTTGTGAACATTGGGAGGGCAAACACAAATAAACGTTGGAATAACCTGTTGGCCAAAAACATTTGTGTTTGTTAAACTAATCTAGATTCTGTTTTACGTTAATTTGTTAATTGGTAGAGGGAATCAAACAATATTGTTGGTGGGATCTAGTATATGTTTTTGTAATGCTTGTAAAACGATATGAGCGGCGCCCTTCAAAAAACAACTGTTATGTTTTTTTCAACAAGTGTTGAACCAGATCAGCCAGCGCTGTCTGACCTGGCTCTGCCCTGTTCGCACACTCACCACAGAAGATTATATTGCAAGTTCTGAAAATAAGTATATATTTTGATGATTTTCCAAGAAATACTTTAACACATGTAGTAATGGCTGCCCTCCTTGGAGCTCGCTAATGTTTGCGGGATTAGGAATCCGATTGACTAACTAGTGTCAGGATAAATGGACCAGAAGTACTGGTAACTTACCCAGGATACGTCGTGATATAACTGAACCAAAACGAGAATCAGAGAGCAAACATTGAAATTGTTGTTAACACAGGCAGTTATACCATTAGAAGTGCATCCATTACGTTACACCCCAACTATTATTTATTTGACTTGTCATGTTTATCATTTTTGACACATGAAATGAATTAGAAATTGAAGATGTGTTAGTTGAAGTACACTATAAATACTGGAGTTGGAAACAAGCAAATTTGTTCTCAAGATATCTAATTAGTTCTAAATGCATCTTACCTATATGAGCTTCCAACATATGAGCTTCGACAAAAGAAAAAGAAAAAGTTCAACAACTCACTGCGTAGGTAAAGGACCAATACATTGACCATAATGCGGAACTTTCTGTAAAGATGCATTGACGCAATGACGATCATTAAAGATCCTCATCAGATTGTGTGTATGCACAATCTGATTATGTTCTTCACTGGTCGTATAAAAAAAATAACCTTTTCCAATGACTTAATGCTTAGATAATGTTAGAGCTCGTTGTGATTTAATTGTGACAGGAACAGAAATACATTTTGACAAGGAGAAATACGAATCTGCATTGGTCGAAATAAATGATGTTTTCATCTTGTATGACTGTGTCTCTGAATTACATCGCTTCCTTGTTATTTGTGGATGTTGTTTAAAAGCGTGTTCATGCTTTGCTTTGTTCGTGGTGCAAAGAAGTGCAATTATGCACTTGAACGATGTGGCTTTTTGTTTAACTGGCGTCCATCTTTAGGCCTACGCTATTGTTTGTTGGACTGTTTGTTACATGCAGTGCAATTATGGACTTGAACGATGTGGCTATTTGTTTAATTGGCGTCCATCTTTAGGCCTATGCTATTGTTTGTTGGACTGTTTGTTACATGAAGTGCAATTATGCACTTGAACGATGTGGCTTTTTATTTAACCGGCGTCCATCTTTAGGCCTATGCTATTGTTTGTTGGACTGTTTGTTACATGTTCGTGATGTAAAGAAGTGCAATTCTACACTTGGACGATGTGGCTTTTTGTTTAACTGGCGTCCATCTTTAGGCCTATGCTATTGTTTGTGAGACTATGTGTTACATGTCTTCTAATGTCTGGCCGTTCTTGCTTCATGTTATGTCTGAATACACAACATATTTGAAAGAAGCTGCAGGGTGAATAATAGGCATCAGTTTTATACTAAACGTGTAATGCTGTGGTTATCTTATTTAGACAAGGCTTCAGTAAAATCTGACCGTTGACCGGTATCCAAGGTGTCGGGTTTCCTTCACCAAGACCACCTCGGTGGTGTAGTGGTGGAGCGTCTTTGTCGGGTGCGGAGGTCGTGGGTTCGATTCGCGGCCGGGTCGTACAATAGACCTTAAAAATGGTAGTAATGGCTGCCCTCCTCGGAGCTCAGGGTTACGGGGGTTAGCATTTCGACTGACTGACTGGTGTCATGATAAATGGACCAGTAGTACGGGTAACTTATCGAGGAAAGATCCGTGATATAACTGAACAATTGTTTGAAGCCGCGTTAAACACCAAGCAATAAGTCAGTCAATCCGTCACCAAGTCTTGCTTTCAAACAGCCTGTGGCTAGTGCATTAGACATTCGGCAGTAATGCTTCTTTCACCTCCTCTTTTGTATACGTGCATGCTTCTGCATTGTGCTCTAACAGGATAATGCTGATTTGTTGCTTGTCTATTCGTTTTCTAAATATTGAAGTGTTTTATCGCCATAATGGCGTTCGATTTTAAAATAGTTCATGCACAACGTCAGAACATAAAATATGCTTTTCAGTGATTGTTTTATGTGATGGCATCTATCACTCTGTTTTAAATAAGAATAAAACTTTGACAGATACTTCTGTAATTAAAAAAGGTGGTCGTTCTAAAACAAAATCTAGTCGAGAATGAAAATGTACTTTCGTTTTGACAGTATGTATGTTGACCATTTTGCAAGATTACGTTTATAGGCCAATTTCCGATCAACGGCTGGCACTGAAATATTGAGTAGCATCTGTTTTCAATGGAGATTGCAAAATACTACCAGTTTAAGTTTATTTATATTACTACATATCTATATCTGTTTTTATGTAGCACCGTAGTACACAAACAGGTTTCGTCTTACAACAAGACAATATAATAACTGTATGTGTGTTGTTTCAGACGATAAAGGCAAGAGAAACACTTGTGAATAATAAGTTTCAAAGACATTGAAGTATTGGGTTCAAAGACGACATTCATATACAAATATCCGGATTACGAACCCAACCATCATATCGAAATATTGCATGTTTTCAGACGACAATGAAATGAAATAGTTTAGTTTTAGAGACGACAATAATACAAAGAGATCAATTTATTTTCAAGGTGACCCAATGGCCATGCTGGGAGGTTTAGGTGGGATGTCTGGTTTATCGGGTTTTTCGGGCTTATCGGGAGGAGGTGGTGGCGCGGGGGCAGGAGCTGGTACGTCGCACGAAGTCATTTATCACACGATTCATACTTTGTATTGGCGTTCTCTATCATTCTTCACACGATTCATACTTTATATTGGCCTACTCTATCATTTATCTCACGTGTCATTCTTTATATTGGCGTATCATGCCATTTATCAAACGATTCATGTCATTCTTTATATTAACGTACTCTATCATTTATCTCATGATTCATTCTTTATATTGGCGTACTCTGTCATTTATCTCACGATTCATACTTTATACTGGCGTACTCTGTTATTTATCTCACTATTCAAACTTTGTATTTGCGTACTCTGTCATTTATCTCACGATTCAAACTTTGTATTGGCCTACTCTGTCATTTATCTCACGATTCAAACTTTGTTTGGCGTATTCTGTCATTTATCTCACGATTCAAACTTTGTTTGGCGTATTCTGTCATTTATCTCACGATTCAAACTTTGTTTTGGCGTACTCTGTCATTTATCTAACAATTCAGACTTTATTTTGGCGTTTTCTCTCATTTATCTAACGATTCAAACTTTATATTGGCGTACATCTGTCATTTATCTAACAATTCAAACTTTGTATTGGCGTACTCTGTCATTTATCTAACAATTCATACCTTATATTGGCGGATTCTCTCATTTATCTAACAATTCAGACTTTATCTTGGCGTTTTCTCTCATTTATCTAACGATTCAAACTTTATATTGGCGTACCATGTCATTTATCACAATATTCATACTTTCTATTGGCAGCGATATCATCTCTCACATAATATATTTGTCTCTATGTGTGACCATTCGCTTAACATATTATCCATAGTCTTTCATCGCATGCGTTATAATCGACGAATCGTGAGATTCATCACACATGTCATAAAGTCATTTCAGCATACAATGTCATTGTTCATTGCATTATTCACGTTTTCTATTTGAGTACTATGCTCTTTATTACATAATTAATACTCTTTGCTGATGTGCTATGTGCAATTTCAACAAGATTCACAATTCTGTTGGTGGTACCCCTGGTGTTAACTGTTACGTATTTCAAGTATATGCGTGGATGCTTCGATTTGACATGTTTAGTCCCTTCTTGAAAGATACTTGTGCATCTGAGTTGCCAAAAGAGCTGCAAGAAAGATAGAGCTTTGCTTTTCCAGAGAGAGAGAGAGTACGGCGAGCTTTATTAGTTGTTTTTGCTTCCTACAGCTTAGCTTAAACTATTGTCCGAAAATGACCGAGTATCCTTTTCAGTGAACCGAATGGCTGATACAGCAAAGAAGCGTTTGATATTAAAACTAATTCAAGACATCTGATTGATTGAAGTTTAACATAATTAGCAATGGCATTTCCGTTATATGATAGTTGTCAGTAAACCGTAACATACGTTCTCGGACTTTCTCAAACAACCTTCAGTAAGGACTGTTTAACGCATAGGTGGAATACGAATAACAATAGACACAATGGATTCCGTCAGTTATCGGAAACCACCTCGGCACCTCGGTTCTGTAGTGGTACAGCGTTCGCCTCGGTTGCGAGGGGTCTCGGGTTCGATCCCCGGCTGTGTCATACCAAACACTTAATAAATGGTAGTAATTGCTGCCCTCCTCTGCGTCCAGGGTTTCGGGGTTGGCATAACGGCTGACTGGCTCGTGTCAGGATAAATGGACCAGTAGAACTCGTAACTTACCAGAAGAAAAACCATAATATAACTGAAAAATTAAAACAATTAATCAGTTATCGGAAATGATAAAATGATCGAGGCGAGATTCGAACCAACGACCCATGGACGGATAACCTTCTTCGTTACCAATTGTGCTATCTCGGCTCGACCTATATAAGCAGTTGGTTCTAAATATCAACATTCTAGCATATGGATATGCATATGTCGAACCAATTACTGAAACGGGTCTGTCTTTTGAAATAAGCATAGCAGCAATTATTCTGGCCAACCGAGCAAAACTGTTGCTGTGCTTCTTTTCCATTGATACCAGTTTGTGTCTGCTTTAATTTATAAGCTGCGTTACACACACGAACCTTAACATTACATAAAGGGCTCACTCGAACATCTCGATAACACGAAGTATGTAAAGGGTCCCTTTCATGTTCGAGATATAGGGAGTTCATTGTATGTGTTACATGTAAGGACATATTTACATTCCTCATTAGTCCGATGTTTCTATACTCATTAAGAAATGTACCAGTGGTTTTTTCCCATTACTTTTTTCATTACTTATTTCATTACTTATTTCATTACTTATTTCATTACTTATTTCATTACTTAATTCATTATTTATTTTTTGTTTGCAGAAGGCGGAGGAATAAACCAGCAATGTAAGTAGTTTCGTTCTTTCGACATTAAATATTATTTTATATTCCACTACATAATATATCACTTGCTATGCCATAAGATTAAACACAGTCTAGAAAAGGGGTATTATTGTTTATTCTACTATGAAATATATCATTGTTTACGACATGATGTTAATATAAGTTTAATAAAGGGTATTATTGTATATTCTACTATCAAAGTTATCATACATTACGACATAATGTCAATTACGCCATAACGTTAACATAAGTTTTATAAAGGGTTATGTTGTATATTCTACTACAAAATATATCATACATTACGACAGAAATTCAATAGAGGGTTATGTTGTATATTCTACTACAAAAAATATCATACATTACGACATAAGTTCAATAAAGGGTTATGTTGTATATTCTACTACAAAAGATATCATACATTACGACATAAATCCAATAAAGGGTTATGTTGTATATTCTACCATAAAATATACAGTAAATTATAACACACGGTTACTAAGGGGGTCATACGATGTCCAAAGAAAATGCCATTTAAACTTTTCGTGAATGATTTCAAAACCAAACTACAAACTGAGATACTACTGATTGCATATGTATGTATAAATATACACAAATACGCATACATAAATATACACAAATACGCATACATAAAAATACACAAATACGTATACATAAATAGACACAAATATGCATACACAAATATATGCATACATGAATATACATAAATATGCATACATAAATATGCATACATAAATATACACAAAATATGCATACATAAATATACACAAATACGCATACATAAATAGACACAAATACGCATACATAAATTTGTCATATACATGGTTAAGAATTGAATTCAAAGATGAGGGTAAAAACAAAATTTAAATCATGGTTTAGGAATACTGGTTGATATACACACTAGCGTAACACCATTTTATTAATATAAATGAAGTAAACATTTCTCTGAACTTATATCAATATAGTATATCATATTTATCGAAATGTTATAGTATTGTGAGACATTAATGTATCGTTTGTTTGTTCGTTATTTCAGTGATGGCTGCATTAATGGGACAAGGCGGTGGTGCAGGTAAGACGTCATTGACATTTGTTTGCTATTCCATGAGATGCGCAGGGAATATTGGAGTCTTATTGCATTTAATGCTCCTTTAAGAGAATTGGCTGACTTTTCCTAGATGTTTTGAAAGTCCTTTGCTGATGTTTTGTATGTGATAAAGGCTTAATTAACTTAATTATGTACATGAAGAGGTGAATGCTCTGATGAGACTGTGCGTATGTACGGTATCACTTAAGTCTTCACTGTACATAATTAAACAAGAACCCTAACCTCCTGTTGCCGCACAATGGTTTTTGAACATTATGATTTACATTATATTTCATTCTTATCACGTTCAACAGTTATTTATATTACATTGATACAACATTGAACAATGAATTATTTTTACATTTGTTACTGCATTGAACAATGAATTATTTAACATTGTTACTACATTGAACAATGAATTATTTTACATTGTTACTGCATTGACCAATTAATTATTTTACATTGTTACTGCATTTAACAATGAATTATTTTACGTTGTTACTGCATTGAACAATGAACTATTTTACATTGTTACTGCATTGGACAATGAATTATATTACAGTGTCACTAAGTTGAACAATGTATAGTATTACATTGTAACTACGTTGAACAATGAATTATATTACAGTGTCACTAAGTTGAACAATGAATTATTTTACATTGTTATTGCATTGAACAATTAATTGTTTTACATTGGTACTGCATTGAACAATGAAATTTTTTATATTGTTACTACGCGTAAACATAATGATTTATATAACATTCTTAATGTTGAATATTAAATTACGTTATATTTTAACGACCTTGGACAATCATTTATATTACACTCCTACGATTTGAACATCGAATTATAGGACACTCTTTCGACGTTGAACGCTGATTTATATTACAGTTTTACAGTGTTAAACATTGAATCATAACAGATAACACAAACATAACTGATAAGAGTACACATAAAACTAAATGGAACATTGAATTATATAAGCGAGAATACACTGGATGGATATAGCATTATATATTATACAAACAGAGTTAAATATTGACACAAACAATGAAACAATGCCATAACGATACTTTACTTTGAAGTGTAATGCATTTATACTGAATTGAACATTTAAATATAAGGTATAAACAATTAATTGAACATTTACATATAATGTATCAATTATGAATTGAACATTTACGTATAATGTATCAATTATGAATTGAATATTTACATATAATGTATCAATTATGAATTAAACATTTACGTATAATGTATCAATAATAAATTGAACATTTACAAATAAGGTATCAATAATGAATTGAACATTTTTATTATCAAAACAACAATTCAGAAACGGAAAGTCATAGTGTTGCAAAACACCGAACGGTCGGTGAGTGTAAGGCAAAGCAACACTTTGATTGGTTAATTTGAAGAACACTTCTCGGTTCTCGGTATGATAGAAAAACCTTAATATATCCATGTTGTTGCTAACAAATGATTTAATGTTTTCCATTGTTATTGTTTGTAATGATATTCTATATATTTATATGTGTATTTTACATGTGCGTTCTTGTATCATAACATTGCCTATATTCAGTCTGCAAAGTTTGTCCGAATGTCACGAGTCTTCATTAAATGGCTAAAATCATGTCTTTAAAATTCGATATTGATTGCATTATCATACAATAAATATAAACAGCTGGAAGCAATAAGGTGTGAAATTTAACTTTTATCTTAACAAAGTCGGAAAAGAAGCCTGATTACTACTCAGTACAATCAGTTAAAAACTGTTAATGCAACATCTTTTATTCTGGAGATAATGTGTTCGATATCGAATTTTATGTATACATACACTGATTATTGGTAGTGTGCTTTTGTCGTAAGTAAACTATTTTGGAGTCATAAGAGTTGATTAACGAGATCATTCATTTGTTTATCAATAATCGATCTGTACTAAAACTGCCTAAATACCGTAGCCGGGTTATAATACATGTACTAAAACTGCCGAAATACTGTAGCCGGGTTATAATACATGTACTAAAACTGCCGAAATACTGTAGCCGGGTTATAATACATGTATATAAACTGCCGAATTACTGTAGCCGGGTTTTAATACATGTACTAAAACTGCCGAAATACTGTAGCCGGGTTATAATACATGTACTAAAACAGCCGAAATACTGTAGCCGGGTTATAATACATGTACTAAAACTGCCGAAATACTGTAGCCGGGTTTTAATACATGTACTAAAACTGCCGAAATACTGTAGCCGGGTTATAATACATGTACTAAAAGTGCCGATATACTGTAGCCGGGTTATAATACATGTACTAAAACTGCCGAAATACTGTAGCCGGGTTATAATACATGTACTAAAACTGCCGAAATACTGTAGCCGGGTTTTAATACATGTACTAAAACTGCCGAAATACTGTAGCCGGGTTATAATACATGTACTAAAACTGCCGAATTACTGTAGCCGGGTTTTAACACATGTACTAAAACTGCCGAAATACTGTAGCCGGGTTATAATACATGTACTAAAACTGCCGAAATACTGTAGCCGGGTTTTAATACATGTACTAAAACTGCCGAAATACGGTAGCCGGGTTATAATACATGTACTAAAACTGCCGAAATACTTTAGCCGGGTTTTAATACATGTACTAAAACTGCCGAAATACTTTAGCCGGGTTTTAATACATGTACTAAAACTGCCGAAATACGGTAGCCGGGTTATAATACATGTACTAAAACTGCCGAAATACTTTAGCCGGGTTTTAATACATGTACTAAAACTGCCGAAATACTTTAGCCGGGTTTAAATACATGTACTAAAACTGCCGAAATACTGTAGCCGGGTTATAATACATGTACTAAAACTGCCGAAATACTGTAGCCGGGTTATAATACATGTACTTAAACTGCCGAAATACTTTAGCCGGGTTTTAATACATGTACTAAAACTGCCGAAATACTGTAGCCGGGTTTTAATACATGTACTAAAACTGCGTAAATACTGTAGCCGGGTTTAAATACATGTACTAAATCTGCCGTTCCCTGTTTATAGCAAGTTTCCCAATTACCCATTGTCTGCATAAATGACCCTGCAATTAAAGACGACATGTGAACAAAGACCAAAATGTCGCCATCCCGTGGGTGGTCTTTATACACAGGTTTCACTATATATGGGTGTTTACCGCGTGTGGGAGGTAGGACCTGGGTTCGATACCCGGAAGTATACCACGGACATCTTTTAAAATGAAAAACCCTCATTGGTTGGTATAACGATTTTATCTGATGCATTTGCGTCAGAATAAACTAATCAAAAAGCATCGGTAAATTACCTTGAAAACGTCGTGGACTGTTTGAGATGATGTTAGAAACGTAAAGCATCGTTAAATTACCTTGAAAACGTCGTGGTATGTTTGAAAGGATGTAAGAAACGTAAAGCAACGGTAAATTACCTTGAAAACGTCGTGGTATGTTTGAAATGATGTTAAAACGTAAAGCATCGGTAAATTACCTTGAAAACGTCGTGGTATGTTTGGAATGATGTAAGAAACGTAAAAGCATCGGTAAATTACCTTAAAGAAAATGTCATGGCATGTTTGAAATGATGTTAGAAACGTAACGCATCGGTAAACTACCTTGAAAACGTCGTGGTATGTTTGAAATGATGTAAGAAACGTAAAGCATCAGTAAATTACCTTGAAAACGTCTTGGTATGTTTGAAATGATGTAAGAAACGTAAAGCATCAGTAAATTACCTTGAAAACATCTTGGTATGTTTGAAATGATGTTAGAAACGTAAAGCATCGTTCAAAGCAAAATAAAAAACAATGTTGTCAGCGTCCTTTTCTGTTTGCGTGTCAGCTTTCTATGTTATCATTGCTCAGGCGCAGGAGGCCTCGGTGGTTTGGCTCGAATGTTGGGTTCCAGGGGTGCCGGCGGCGCCCTTGGTGGACTAGGAGGTCTCGGAGGTCTCGGAGGTTTCGGAGGTCTCGGAGGTTTGGGGGCGGCCATGATGAACCCGGACGGTCCAGGTAGTTACATTTACTCTTCCATTATACGGTCAAACCTGCTTTAAACGGTCAACTGTGATTAGAGGTCATTGTACTGAGCAACAACGTGTCATTCTTCAAGTATCCAATCCTTATCCTCATGTATTATAGCAATTTTACATATAATGGATCCATTATGAATTGTACATTTACATATAATGGATCCATTATGAATTGTACATTTACATATAATGGATCCATTATGAATTGTACATTTAAATATAATGGATCCATTATGAATTGTACATTTAAATATAATGGATCCATTGTGAATTGTACATCTACATATAATGGATCCATTATGAATTGTACAGTTACTAAATTATAATGTATCAATTGCGAATTGAACATTTACATATAATGTATTAATTATGAATTGTACAAACTTATACCTTGTCCCATACACGGGCTCAAATTTAATGTCACGTCTTTAAACTTAAACTTATACTTCGTCCCATGCACGGGCCCAATGTTATGGTTGTCTTTAAAACCCCAGATTTTACATTGTACAATGCACGGGCTCAATTCAAATGTTATGTCCCTCGGAGGTAATTCATACATTGTTCCATACACGTGCTTACATTAAATTGCATTTGTTTATTAGAAGCCAGCTTATATCTTGTCCCATGCAATGCTCAAATGAAATGGTATGTGTTTAAACGCCAACTTATACATTGTCCTATACACGTGCTCAAATTAAATGGTATGTGTTTACAATCCTAATAGTTGTAATACTCAGGTTTTGTACTCACTACCGTGACCGTCTAAGGCAAGTTTGACTGTTTCCCTTCTAACGTGAACCACAAGGAAACAAATATTCTGACATGGCTTTATTGGCAGTCAAATTCAAAAGCAGTATGATTGGAGGGACTTACCATCAATCTACAAAGAAAGGAAAGGAGAAAACATCTTTTCAACATGCAACGAGTCTGCAGCAAACGACATGGTAAAGATTAAGTCCAAAATGTGGAAACTCTCCATAAATGAAAGAACAGTTATTGATTACAGTTGAAAACATTTTGGCCAAAAGAGAAATTACTTATTTTCTCATTTTGCCACAGTGTGTTTAAAAGTCGTCTGCTGCAGAGACGTCAGAAAGCGTATTTATGTGTTAATTGGTTATATCAAAGAACGAATGTGTTTCTATAAATGTTGACCTTAATCTTCATTCCTTGTGGTTCATTATTAAACCTTTCCTGATATGTAAATTGAATGTTTCAGCCTTATGTAGAATCCGCGCTTTGTCGTGTTCGTTATATGCGAAATTAACCTTTCTTATTTTCGTTTTATGTCGAATAAACGTTTCATAATTGTCGTTTTATGTGAACTTAACGCTTCATCTGTTTAGCTATGTGTAAATTAAACGTTTCATTAACTTCGTTATGTGTAAATAAGTTAAACGTTTCATAAGCTTCGTTATGCGTCGAATCAACGCTTTGTTATAATTTCATTATTTATGTGTCGAATTAATGCTTTATACGTTTCGTTATATGTGAAACTAGTGGTTCATAATTGGTTCGTTTTAAGTTTAATTTCATTCGTTATATGTAAAATTAACGTTTTTTGAATATTATTAAATACTCTTAGAAATGACAAACCAATGTTGCTGCACGTTTAATTAAAACAACACGTATTTACCATGTTATTTTCAGACTTTCTAACATCAGGTAGGCTACTCAACTCTTACATTGGTGCTGGCAATAAAGCCTTTCTCCACTTTAACTTTCTATACCTTCTCAAACTTGTTTATCAAAGCATGCATCCACAGAAACGTGTATATCGAAACAGTTAGTAAAGAAACAACCCAAAATTAGAATTATGGACTTGAAATTAAGTTCATAAAGGATACTTTTCCTAGCCTAAAACTTGTGTACTCCCCCCAGGAATGATAAACATACTGTCTTCATACTAATATTGTGGTAAAACTAAGGTAAAACATAAAGAAAACCTTGTTTATATAGACAAGTTTTAAATTCAATTCTAAACCATTTTCCACCTGAAGACATGTTTGGGTTAATGTAAAATCGTAATTAACTAATTTTAGATATATCTTTATTTCATTTCATGAATATGTTTTCAATGATCCATAATAAAGAAGCATTTTTTTACACATCTGCGGCAGGTTACTATTGAAAACACTGTGGCAAAAGGAGATATATTGCTCATAAAATGCAATAGTGTTTTCATAAAATATTCTATGCAAATATTCTGATAATTCCTTTTTTTAGTTTCTTAAAGCACGTTTGATAACTAGTCTATTTCCCTCTATGACTTACCTTCTGTAAACGATCCTGCTATAACATGACCACTGTAATACAACACTCTTTAACACACCCTAGTGTACCACACTCTGTTTTAACACACCCACTGTAATAAACACTCTTTAACACACCTTATTGTGTCAGATTCTGCTTTAACACACCCACTGTAATACAACAGTCTTTAACACACCTTATTGTATCACACTCTTCTTTAACACACCCACTGTAATAAACACTCTTTAACACACCTTATTGTATAACACTCTGCTTTAACACACCCACAGTAATACAACACTCTTTAACACACCATATTGTATCACACTCTGCTTTAACACACCCACTGTAATACAACACTCTTTAACACACCCTATTGTATCCAACTCTTCTTTAACACACCCACTGTAATACAACACTCTTTAACACACCATATTGTATCACACTCTGCTTTAATACACCCACTGTAATACAACACTCTTTAACACACCCTATTGTATCAGATTCTGCTTTAACACACCCACTGTAATACAACACTCTTTAACACACCCTATTTTATCAGATTCTGCTTTAATACACCCACTGTAATACAACACTCTTTAACACACCCTAGTGTATCACACTCTGCTTTAACACACCCACTGTAATAAACACTCTTTAACACACCTTATTGTATCAGATTCTGCTTTAACACACCCACTGTAATACAACACTCTTTAACACACCCCCTTGTATCAGATTCTGCTTTAACAGACCCACTGTAATACAATACTCTTTAACACACCTTATTGTATCATATTCTGCTTTAACACACCCACTGTAATACAACACTCTTTAACACATCCTATTGTATTACACTCTGCTTTAACACACCCACTGTAATACAACACTCTTTAACACACCCCATTGTATAAAACTCTGCTTTAACACACCCACTGTAATACAACACTCTTTAACACACCCTATGATACAACACTTTGTTTTAACACACCCACTGTAATACAACACTCTTTAACACATCCTATGATACCACACTCTGCTTTAACACACCCACTGTAATACAACAATCTTTAACACACCCTATTGTATCACACTCTGCTTTAACACACCCACTGTAATACAACACTCTTTAACACACCCTATGATACCACACTCTGCTTTAACACACCCACTGTAATACAACAATCTTTAACACACTCTATTGTATCACACTCTCCTTTAACACACTCACTGTAATACAACACTCTTTAACACACCGTATGATACCACACTTTGCTTTAACACACCCACTGTAATACAACACTCTTTAACACATCATATGATACCACACTCTTCTTTAACACACTCACTGTAATACAACACTCTTTAACACACCGTATGATACCACACTTTGCTTTAACACACCCACTGTAATACAACACTCTTTAACACATCCTATGATACCACACTCTGCTTTAACACACCCACTGTAATACAACACTCTTTAACACATCCTATGATACCACACTCTGCTTTAACACACCCACTGTAATACAACACTCTTTAACACACCCCATTGTATCAAACTCTGCTTTAACATACCCACTGTAATACAACACTCTTTAACACACCCTATTGTATCACTCTGCTTTAACACACCCACTGTTATACAATACTCTTTAACACACCCTATTGTATCACACTCTCCTTTAACACACTCACTGTAATACAACACTCTTTAACAAACCCTATGATACCACACTTTGCTTTAACACACCCACTGTAATACAACACTCTTTAACACATCCTATGATACCACACTCTGCTTTAACACACCCACTGTAATACAACAATCTTTAAAACACCCTATTGTATCACACTCTCCTTTAACACACCCACTGTATTACAACACTCTTTTACACACCCTATGATTCCACACTCTGCTTTAACACACCCACTGTAATACAACACTCTTTAACACATCCTATGATACCACACTCTGCTTTAACACATCCACTGTAATACAACACTCTTTAACACACCCCATTGTATCAAACTCTGCTTTAACATACCCACTGTAATACAACACTCTTTAACACACCCTATTGTATCACTCTGCTTTAACACACCCACTGTTATACAATACTCTTTAACACACCCCATTGTATTGAACTCTGCTTTAACACACCCACTGTATTCAACACTCTTTAACACACCCTATTGTATCACACTTTAACACACCTACTGTAATACAACACACTTTAATACACCCACTGTAATACAACACTCTTTAACACACCCTATTGTATCTCGCTTTAACACACTCGCTTTGACTGAAAACTAGCTTGAACTTTCGTTAACATTTCTTCTTTTTTTCGGGGTAACCTTTGCTTTTATATAAAGCGAAATCATTTCAATTATAATTTTCAAGAATTTCAAGCCTAATACTTGAAGATATGAGCCGTTCGACAAGAAAATCCACTTTATAGACGCTGCGTAATATATCCGTCTCAGGAGAATAGCGGTATAGAGTAATAATTCCTAAAACAGAAAATCCACAGGAGGCGAAAGCTGTCTGTCAGGGTTAGCCTGCGCGGCATACTTAGGCTGATCTGGATCGATATTTTACGCATGGTCCACAATAATGGTTCTCTCGTTGAACTGCTCACATGTTTGTTAAGTGTATTCACCATAGCATGTACATACGTAGCTGAATGAAAACTCTATTCAAATGATAGTATCATGTTATCAATTTAAATAATTATATGAATAACACAAAAAATGATTTATATGGCTATATAGCAATAATCATTTATTACATATATAACACTATCAATAACATAAACACCAACATCTAATATTTAGAACAAGGCTGGTGAGACAGCTGTAACATCAAGTACTAGTAACTGACATCTAATATTGAGAACAAGGCTGGTAAGACAGCTGTAACATCAAGTATTAGAAAAAGACTGACAGTGCAGCTTTAACATCTAATAACTGAAATGTAATCTTTATTAAAAGACTGACAATGCAGTTTTTACATCTAGTAACTAACGACTTATATTTCTACTCACGTGTATATGATTATTTGGAGCACATCATGTTATTTAGGGGGTGTGGGGATAGGTCCACGTGTAACGATACTTTACATTGGATTAAATAAAGAAGCAATGGTTCAATTCGAAAACAGTGTATTGCATCCAGACGCCCATCTAAACTAGAGATACAATATGTGCTATGTTAAGAGGGGGGGGGGGGGGGGGGGGGGGGAAATATATCCATGCGTAACGATGCTTTACGCCGGATTAAAGAATGAATAAATAGCTCAATTCGAAAACAGTGTATCACATCCAGACGCCTATCTAAATTTAAGATACAGTACTGGTCATTTCAAGGAAAAATATGTCCTTTTGGGTAATGCTCTTTTTGGAAAGGACAAAGGTATCACATCAAGAGTCCCTATTACATATAACTATTGTCTTAGGTTATCAAACAACAATCGTCTCAAGCTTTGACAACATGTTTTGAAAGTGACTACTGGTCACATTATGAAATCTGCACAATATTGTCTAATATCTGGTGGAGTCCAATATCATTTCCATGATGAATGTTATGTTACAGTAACAACGTAGTAACCATGGGAACAGTAATAATGTAGTAACTATGCACACACCGTGATAACTGACTATTGTGAAAACCGATCAATATATTCTTGTAAAATGTCACGGGGAGTCCCAATATGTAATCCATGGTGATTGTGATGTAGCTGTTACTATGTAGTAACCATAGAAACACTGATCATGTATTAACAATGGCAACACCATCGCTTTTGACTTGATATAAACAACACTCAACAATCATTATTGCCAAATGCCTCGGGGAGCCAAATATCATTTCCATGGTGACTGTGATGTAACTATATCTATGTAGTAACCATGGCAACAATAACAATGTAGTAACCATGGAAACATTAATAATTTCACAGGAGGAATGGGAGGATTGGGCGGAATGGGCGGAATGGGAGGAATGGCTGGAATGGGAGGACTCGGAGGATTCGGAGGCATGTTCGGAGGACTCGGAATGTAAAACACGGAAATTGCCGAAAGTTGCCGAAACCATGAACATAGCTACATTCGGCCTGTTCCGGATACACATTAACCCTGAGACCTCTAAGAGCGTCTCGTGTATATATACGTGATAGAAGTGTAGAGACATTAACGTGACCGTTTATTTATACCGAGAGACGTGATTTTTAAATAAACACAGTATTTGTCGACGAAAACTCTCCATCTTTGTTTGGTCTTTTTTTTTTTCATTGTTTTTTTGTATTTATATCATTTCTATAGCGTTTTGCATGCTTTCCGCTTTAAATAGTTCCCCTTCATCTTGCTAGCGACCTCGGTTTTTGTTTGGTCCATGCAACGTTTAGTCTTCGAAGAATTTCTTTTAAATTGACAGAAAAAGGATAATACATTATGACAAGCTAGCAGCTCTTTTTAACTCGCATTAATTTAACACGACCATATTCAAGATGTGTGGTATTTATTAAAGTGATTTGATATCCATTGCGTTAATGACAAAACCCAGATCATGTTTAGGTTGAGCTTTGAATTATACGTCAATTCAATTCTTTATTAGAATTAAAATAATTGGAAAGAAATTACTTTTTAAATTGCCAAAAATGTTAACATGTATCTTAACAAAAGTCTGCGTTCCAAAAACAATCAAACCTGCTTGATTGTTAAGAAAAGGAGATGCAGTTAGAAATATTCACAATTTTTATTAAATATTTTACCTATTAAGTTCAAGACTTTAGGCAACTTTATTATGAAATGATAATTTCGAGAAATATTCGCATTTTTTATTAAATATTTTACCTATTAAGTTCAAGACTTTAGGCAACTTTATTATGAAATGATAATTTCGAGGTCACGACCTCCCTTCAACCTATATGTTCGTGGCTAATGAAATTGTACAAACAAAAATGAAATGATAAATAAATGGATGGGTATAGTTTGTAGTTTTGCACGCCATGCGCATTGCATTAGCTAGTATTATATTGTTATATAGCACATTAGTAAAAACTGTAAGCGGCGCTCTTTGAAAACCAAACGGTAAGCATTTTCGACCAATGTAGAGCCAGATCAGCCAGCGCACCAACACTGTCTGGTATGGCTCTGCATGTATAGCCAATTAAACACAGACGGTTTCAAGAAACTTCTATTAAGGAGCATCTTTTGTGATAGATCTGTATCATGACTGCACAGAAAGGTGCTTTTTCCCACACGGTGAACTATTTAAGTTTTCCGGGATCTCCGCTTCATTAGCATATTCATGTTAATTGCTTGCAAAACAATACGAACAAAGCTTAGCACGTTTTAGCAAAATTGCAAATGGATATCATCGTTCTGTTTGTTAGAATCTAGAAGAATAGTGTAATTGTTTTTTATTTGCATCTACCTTGCTTATAACGTTTTCATCTCGACTACTCTAACTATGTCGTAAAACATGGGTTTTCATTAATCAGAAAAAAGAAGCGTGTGCATGACATTAGTCAGAAAAGGCGGCATGTGCATGACATTAACCAGAAAGATCGGTGTGCGCATGACATTTATCAGAAAGCTTGGTGTGCGCATGACATTAATCAGAAAATGTCGTGTGCGCATGACATTAATCAGAAAATGCCGTGTTATGCTATATTAAGTCAACTTGACACGTATACAAAAGCTAAAATTGTCATTCGAACCATGCTAATTCGCATATTTGAAAGTTGAGGCAATAACAATAGGGTTCCTATATCTCAAAGTCGAGTTTAAATGCTGAATCCACAAACTTAATGTTGAACTTTGTGGTCATTTTACTATTGAAAGAGAAGATCGAATTTGTTTATATTGTTTTATACAGATGCCTTGTTGATCGAGGGTGAATTTCCTGCCGTTTTTATTTGTGAAAAATGTTAGAGATTTGTATCTAAATACGTGGTTTAATTCTAAACATACCTAATTAGTATTGTCTCATTCAATTAGTTATGAAAAACGTCTCAAACCCTCTTGAAGAAGTATGATGTTGCACATAAATATATTGTAAGTTATATGTAATATTATATGTATGTATTGTGGGCCGGAGGCCGAATTACCTAAATAAACTATTGTACTTTACAAGTGTGTCATTCGATCTTTGTATCAGAATATCTCTCAATGTTTGTTCTTATGTAGGTTCAGATCAGTCTGTATCATAGTCTACACTATATGAAACGAGCTAAGTATGTAAGTAATAAGAAAACCAACATTGTGGACTTTGCGTAAAGTATCGATCCGGATCAGCCTAAGCATGCCGCGCAGGCTAACCCGGACATACACTTTTCGCCTCCTGTGGGTTTTCTGTTTCAGGCATCATTACTCTACACCTTTAGCTCCCTGAGACGGAATGTCTCGGCCCGGATTAGCCTGCGCGGATTGCGCAGACTGATCTGGGTCGATACATTACGCAGAGTTCATAATGATGGTTTTTCTCGCGGCACGGCTCATATGAACATTGTTTATTTTGATCTGACAGTGCAGATGTACTCGGGCTTTTCCGGATCCACAGTTTTCAAAAATTTCAAAAATTCAAACTGTTACCTTTTACCATGAACATATATGAGTCGGGCTCTAAGACTGTGAACATTTAGTATATACTTAGATTCTGTGCTCAAATATCCGGTTGGTCATAAGCAAATTCAATCTCGAAATTGACGGATCAGAAGCCTTACTTCGGGCTTTGTATTTAATATCAGAATGTTATATTTGTGGGCCTTAATGTCGTGTAGTACTGTTTGTTTGTTTTTCTCTAAAGCGCATGCGTTGATTTGGTTTGCATGATATTTAACGGTTGGTTCCATTTCTAGGAGGCCCTGCAATGACAGCTCTGCTATCGGCCGCCGCTAGCGGCCAGTCTCAGGGCACGAGCGGCAATGTGCAGCCGGCAGCGAATAGGAACATTAATACCCAGGCAACAGGCGGCGCAGCAACATCCCCTAGCAAAAGTCTCGAGGCAAAACCTGCATTTCGAGATGCAGTTAACAAAATTAACTCCGGTAAGATAAGCATTCACATTCTACAATATTTTAACTACTCGAGTGTTTTCAACTCATGGAGAATGCTTAAATAATATTCCTGGATAGAAGATAATAAAACAACAACAAAAAAACGGAACAAAACGCTGGATAAAATATAATTAAGAGCAACAAAAAAGAAAATATATCCAAAGCATATAGTATATACTTATCAATGCAGATTTCCACAATTTGATCTTATCAAATTGTGAAGATTTTTGAATCACAAATTACAAGTGAATAAATTTCCGATGAATAAGTGAACACGCTTTCCTGTGTTAACCCATTTACACTTGTAGACGCAGTTCGACATGTTTGCAGTCGACGACTTATGACATATATGAGATAGTGAACATATACTCATTTTTGCCACAATATAAACAATATATACATCTCTATTGAGTAAATATATTTTCTAAAATTGATCGCCGGTTTTTTCATAATTTTGCCAAAATATTCTCGAAGTCGTCCGCTGTAAATGGGTTGTGTCGTGGTAAGGGTTAATACAGTGTTGAATAAAACGTTATAAAGGCATATCATACGCTAATAGACCCAACCGATGATTGTTTTATACCGTACCAGTGCGTTCAATATCATTCAAGGTAAGTGTCTTTTTATTGTATATTGCATAAGTCTTTTATCCCAATACATGGGACTTTAAAACAACATTTGTATTTATACATTCTTTTATTGTAATGAATGAAGATCAATATCACAAAGTGCATTCACCTAATTTAATGTAACGTTACACAATGGCGTAATCCTTTAAATAGACAGTGGTACAGAGGTGGAGCCTCGGCCTATTGTGACAAAGGTCCCGGATTCGAATCCAGTTCATGAGCGGGTTCTGCCTTTAAGATGTTTTCCACGCAAACGGCGCGAGTACTGGATAAGAAGTCTCCAGGAAGCAGACATTGAGTGTGATTAATATTGGCTAAAAGCTTGGTTCGCAATCGATGTAAAATTAATGAGTTTAAACTGATATCAAACTGCATAAGGAGTATACGATAATTATATATTCTTTGATTAAAGACTATATCGAGGTCTCGGCGTAAAACGGTTGCAACTAAAAAAAAATTTTTTTACCAAGGTCTTTATAAGCGTTAATCATTTTTCTTGGTAAACAATGCAAATTTAGGTGCCATTGCTCGTCCTGAGCAATGGCACCTTTTATTTTATTGTTTACAAAGGGGTCAAAATTGCCCCTAAATCAGAGTTTTCAAAATAGGTTTTTAGTTACAACCGTGTCACACCAAGCCCTTGATATGTAGCCGATGACTCCGTGCAAAAACGATAGTAACTACATCTGGTTAAACTATTACACTACAAAGTTCCTTACCCGGCCGGGTAGCTCAATTGGTAGCGTATCTGACTCGTGATCTGGAGGTTACGGGTTCGATACCCGGTTGCGGCGACATTCTTTCGGGCAATGTTTTCCATTGCCTCTCACCTCTGATCTATGTGAGAAAGTAGTCAGTGGCTTCGAAAGAATGTTGTGTAAGTACTGGTGTGGGAAAGCCAGGAAAACATGGGTAGGTGCACTGACCGCCGTGATATGACCAAAGCTGTTGAAAGCGGCGTTAAACTCCAAACAAACAAAACAAACAAACAAAGTTCCTTGTCCAATACACTTTAAATGAGCCTGTTTAAGCCAAATAGTACAAGTTGGCATTTTAAACAGTGTAGGTTCGGATAATCTCATCAACCTGTTCAGATTGTTTCAAAATATACACGAGTGGACAAAATCGTCTATCAAACTTGTGTAGATAACATATGTGTAGAATGTAGATTTTGATCAGTCCCTTTGGATGCAAAGGCTGATCTGGATTTATGTTATTGAAAATAAAAAATAAAAAGTTGAAACTTTTCCCATTGCACGGACTGACATGGTTACAGAGCGACGTTGCATTAAGTCTTTCTCTGCCAAAGGCAATTAAAGGCTTATGCTAACACTACATCAGTGAGACAGCTCTCTCTCTCTCTCTCTCTCTCTCTTTCAATCTGCATTGTTTGTCACTTATACATTAAATGTTACCAATTTTCTGTTGGACGAAAAATGGAGTTGACCTATTTTCAACTTTGAATAGTCGATTTGTGAAGAGGTAAAACCTCAAATAGTCCGGAGCTGCTTACATAATGCCGTTTTATCTGTTTGTGTAACATTATTTAATTAGGAGGCCGCGGGTTCGATCCCCGGCTGGGTCATATCAAATATTTTTATGAACTATAAAAACAAATCTTGGCGCCTAGGGTTTCGGAGTTTTGTGGGTTGTTAATTGAACTGTCACATGCATTTAATGGACCAGTAGTACTGGTAGCTAACCCAGGACACGCGGTGATATAAATGAATAATATTTTCTGATCTTTATCTACACTAGTTGATATTCATGTTTTATATCTATGATACATAGCAACTACAGTAAAGTAATCTACAAATGTTTGTATTTTGTTGGGGGTAAACCTATACCTTGTTTACATTACAGTCCATTGATCGTTATACTTTGAATCTTGAATTTTGAAAACATCTAGACAAAAATGTTTATGCACTATAAATGGAATTGGCATCAATTCTACAATATATGCATCAAATTTCCGTTAGCTTCAACATCGGTTTAATCTGTTCACTACACTTTTTCCTATCTATGGTATATATTTTGCAATATAATATTTAGGGTTAATACAATTAATTGTATTTTGTGGGGACAAAAATATATAGGTATTGTTTATATTATGGGCCGGTGGCCTAAATATTTTAGATAATTGAAAACATAAGTATTGAAAGTGGCGTTAAAAACGCCGATCAATCAATTAACTGTCATTACATAATTCGTTGTCTGATACATTATGCGATAATTCTGCGTATTTGTTTTCGTGAATACTTTAGTTCAAGACGTAAACAAGGGAACACCGAAACCACACCAACCAGTAGCGTCATTGACCATCACGCGGCCCACCAAACTTCCGGAAACACCCGCGGGTACCAGACAGTCTAAACCGGAAAGCGCACCAATAATGAATCAGATCGTAAAGACGGGTACCGCGCCAGCAAAACCCATTCCTACAGGTATGCAAGTCTCTTCATATATTGTATTATTCAGTAAAATGCATTGAATCAATGTAAATATCTTGATAAAATGTAAACGAATCTTTTTAAATAGATGGGGATGCACCACACAGAGTGTTGTTTGTATGAAATCTTCTCTTTAAGTCTTTGTTTACATATAAGTAACATATAAGCCGTTCATCGCGAAAACCAAGAGTATGGCCTCTACGTAATGTATCGACCCAGATCAGCCTGCGCAGTCCGCGCAGGCTAATCCAGACCGACACATTCCGTCTCAGGGGTATAGAGGTAAAGAGTAATGATTCCTGAAAATCCACAGAAGGCAAACATTATCTGTCCCGGGTTAGTCTGCGCGGCATGCTTAGGCTGACTCAAGTCGATACTTTACGCAGTGTCCATCCACAATGTTGGTTTTCTTGCGAGGCTTACATAACTGTACGGTGGCACATTCACAATATTATTTTCAATGACTTGTTTGATATATGAACATGAAAGTAAAAAAGTGTTATTTATAAGTATAGGAAACTTAAAAGCATGTTTTATACATCATTCTAAAGCAAGTGGTTCAAAAGTTAAATTTCAAAATGGCATTTGGCGGCCATTTTGGATTTATGCAAATTACCAGATTTGCCCAAACATGCCATTGTAGCAACAAAGTCGAATTTTCTCAAAGACCCTATTAGAGTACAAACCAACAATAAAAGTTCATAGGAAACAACATTTCTAGGTTCCAACAATTTCAACTGGACTAACTCAGTATTTCAAATTAGGAACTAATAGTATAGTCATTCTAATCGGCGGTGCTCCATGAAAACCAACACCAATGTATGTGATATGTAAAATACATTAATACACATGTGGAAAACTGTCACGCCTGAACATCCATGCAAACGATCTTAATGGAAACTTCTTTATAGACGTTTCTTACATCCTGCTGTGAGTGACTGCTTGTCAAACAGTCTACAGAGTCAGATCAAACTGCAGCCGATGCCTTGTTCTCAAATTCCTTACGAAATGGTTTTTATCGGTGCTCCGTTAATATATATATATTTTTTTTTAATGTTATTTTTTTTTAATATTTTGATAAAATTTCCTAAGAATATGTAAATTATTTTGGCAATCAAATTTTAATTCGACGATATCTTCAGTAGTTTTATTCAGCTACCATTTATCTAATTGTTTATGTGCTTTATTTAGTGTCCAGATGTTCAGTTAAGTATGTTATATATTTAGTCTATATTCAGAATTGGATTTTGAAGCAGATCACATATGTTTATACATAGCTGTAAATAATGGGGCGTTTTCATTTGATCTAAAAATCGTCATTTGACACTCAAAGCCTATGTTGTGGGTACTCAAAAGAATTGTCCCATTGAGGCGAGTATTTAGAGTACCCACAACATAGAGTTTATGTGAGTAGTTTGAGAGATATCAGAGATATTGTAGGGAAAATACCAGTTTACGACTTCTTCTCCCCTTATCTAGTCCTCTGATATTATATATCTGCAATTTGTTTTTATAGAAATTTTAGTCGAGAAACAATGTAAATTATAATATCAGACCGTAAAGATGGTCTAGAATGGTAACATCCTCCTCCAAATGATGAGACAGTCAAAAGATTGATTGCCCGGGGGTTAAACGCTATATTCAACAAGCGTTCAGTCATATCACGACGACCCTAGAGCTCTAGATAAGAGGCGTATTGCATACTCTAAAGTCCTTATTTGACCTCCAATACCTATGTTGTGGGTACTCAAAAGAATCGTCTCAGCGAGACGATTCTTTTGAGTACCCACAACATATGTTTTAATGAAATATTGTGGAAGCAAGACCTATGTCCTACTTCTTATCTAGTACTATAACCTAGCCATGTGCTTCCTGGCTTTCTCGAACCAATACTTCACACAACAGTCTTTCTTTTGTTAGCAAGTTGCTGCTTTTCGGGCTCTGACTCTTAGCAAGTTGGATGAAGACGAATGACACTTGGCCCATTGACCTTTGGTCAAACGTCGGAAAGAATGTTGCCCGAGTTTGGGTTCGAACTCATAACCCATGTATTGACAAACCGAGTCGCTACCGACTGAGCTCCCGGGGCTCGGCGAAAAATAAATCTAAACGAGTGTTGTTGCTTCATATAGATTAAGCTTGTTCATCATTAGTTAAGACTTCATGCTTCTTAAGTTTTGTCCAATTCGATTGCTTGCTCTTGCACGCTTTTACAAAGAATTTAACACACAAACAGATCGCTTTGGTGAATACTGCAAACATTTTTGATATGCATGATGTTTTTATATTATGACTTAAAATGATTTTTCTTTGGCGAGACACACTAATCTTAAAATAGATAGATAAACAACTCCCCGCTGTATATTAGCTTTCAAAAACGCAAATGTTATTAAATAGTAATGACTATATATTTCGTGGAGTCATTTCATACAGCCAATTAAGTTAAAAGTGATGTCACCGCTGATAAAACAAACTTCGAATACAACCATTGTGCGATATCAGACTGACCACGGACTCAAAATACAGCATTCCATGCACTCGAAAAAACTGTACACTACATGTATATTGTGTCTATTCGTTGGTTGCTTTTGCACTGATAGACGTGGTAAAACGAACCTTCACGAATGTTCACGAATGTTCACGAATGTTCACGAATGTTCACGAATGTTCACGAATGTTCACGAATGTTCTCGAATGTTCACGAATGTTCACGAAGGTTCACGAAGGTATACATCGTTTTCGAGAGACGTGGACCGAATGATGTATTCCGAAATCGTTGTTAGCTTCTAGTAATTTTCACATTATATAGTCAAACCTGTGCTAAAAGACCACCTTTATATAGCAATTCACTATCTATTGCAAACACATTTTTAATTTCCAAATTACTCATTATCTGCACAAATGACCCTGTAATTAAAGAACACTTGTTAGCAGAGACCAGATTTTTCTCCTCTAATTGGCGGTCTTTAAACACAGGTTGGACTGTTTATGCAAATATAGCTAGTGTCAATTATATTATTTCTAGATTAATATTTTCTGTTTCCTAGCATCAACTTATGTGATAAGCATTCATTTTGCTAAACGTAAAAAATACCATACCGTTACATGTACCTGTGATTAGTTATTGACCATGGATATTTTTATGTGTCACTCGAACCACTGCATTCGAAAATATATCGGCCAGCTCGACTTGCACACTCCGAGCACTCGGAGTCAACCGATATCTTCCGAATACCCATACGGAAATACACGAACGGGATCGGAGTAACACGTGCATGTATCCAAGGTTAATTATCTATCGCAATGATAGAGACGAAGATATGATATGATAATGTCGTCAATTATCATGCTCCATTATCTTTATCATATTGTTTCGATGGCATTGGAATGATTGTCCATAGACAGGTGAAAAACATTTGTAAATGAATTGTCAATTTCATTCCTTTTTTTCAAAGTTCATATTGTTCATATTGTTTATTTTATTTTGTTTATTCAATTTGATTTTCTTACATGTTCTTGTTTCTGTAAACATTGTGTACAAATGAATCGGTTAGGCCAAATGGAAGAATTAAAATACTTTAAATCTTATGTTATATAACACAAATAATACAAAGAAAAAAACATGTTCGAGCGGTGCTCCATAAAACAAACATTAACGTAATGTTTACACCTGACTAAAAAGACCTGCTATGTGCATTCAATCTAAGAATAAAAAATGGCAACTGCTTCACAAACTTGTATGAAATATTCTACGACTAATTGCCGAACAGGGCTAAGCTATATTTGACTGTACAGATGTTCTGAGTGATCTCGATCTATACTGTTTCTACTATAAATTGCCACGGTTTTTGTTCGCAGATTATAATATTTAGGAAATTGAGCCAATATTGGGAAAGGCCTTCATTTAACGATAAAGTTTCCGGGTTGCTCGATTGTCAATTGAATGATGAATACATGACATGATGAATGATAACATAATAATAATTCACATGATGAATACATAACAAGGCAATTTTTTTCTAAATAATTATATGTCACATGACCGTGTTGTGTATTCGTCGTGGGACAGTTTAATAATAAACACTGACGATGTTTGTGGTAACGTATATTATCTTTGTTTACCTGTATAGCTAATCGACGACTACAAAGACCAAGCAACCTACCTCCTACGCCACAACCACGACCAAACCCACAGTTGGAAGCTATTCAGAAAGTGAGATCCCAATTCAACCAAAGAACAAAACAGCCACCAAGGCCAGCTCCCAAACCAGAACCTAAGCCGCAAACAAATCAGCCCCGCCCAGCTCCTCAGCCAAATCAGCCAATGATTAATCAACAGAATAGCAATATGGGCGGGCCATCAATGGCTGATATGATGCAAATGATGATGATGGGAGGCGGTTCTTCGCTAGGTAATGAATATTCATACACAACCTCGTATTGAGGGTTGTAGTGTATAACTTTAATGTGTATCAAGCATACTTTTGCATAACTTGCATTTTCCTATTGTCCCTCTTCAGCATCTAGTTTTAACCGGATGTGCACGGAAGCCATAACGGAACTGTAATGCAGATATATTCAACTACTGTTGTTTGATGAAGAGAGAAAATAGAAAAATGCAAGTTGTGTAAAAAGTATGCTTGATACAATTATATGATTATTCAATGTTGGGATTCGCTTCGTTAGATATCCGTTATTGTCAGGCTTTTCCGGCTGTCTGTCTGTCTGTTTGTTTGCTTGTAAAGCGACGCTCCACAGCCCAAACCGACGGGCTGATTCCGATGAAACGTAGTGAACAGGTGCCATACGGGCTCAGGGTGTGGGAGTTTGTGTTTCGTTGCTAAGGCCCCCACAACAAAGGCGAATCCCACGTCGCCTACCGGCTTGTTTGTATATTAACCTTCCTCATATGTATTCAAGTCAAGTCATATATAACAAATCTCTACAAGACGACTTAGAACTCATATAGGCGAACTATTTAAAAGATATGAAAGCATTTCGCCAAAAGAATGACTTCGAATGTGTCTGCCAGGGATACGGCAAATATTCGTCCTCGTGCGGGAGAGACTTTTGTTTTATTGGCGTTTTATGCCGTTTTACCAATTATTTCAGTTATAAAACGGCGACGGTTCATCTATTCATGATCCCTTTGTTAACAAACCTGTTCTATGCTAGAAAACGTGCCTTGTCCAAGGGCACTCCATCATGACCGCCGAGCTCTGACTGCGGTTCGAACTCGGGACACCCGGTTCTACACCCACAACGCTAACCAATCGACCACGGCGTATACCTGCAGTGAAGAGTTAATCTTTGTTAAAACTCTTAACACAATTGATGCATGTTTTCGCAAAGTACACATGTTATACAGTCGTATCTGTTTCTTGATTATCCCTAAACTATTGACATATCCATTCGAAAGACTTCAAAAATGGTAGTGTCGAGTCCCGGTAGCTCAGTCGGTAACGACGCGGGCTGTCAATCCAGGGGTTGTGAGTTCGAATCCCGACTCGGCCAACTTTCTTTCCGACGTTTGGACAAAAGTCATTGCGACATGCGTCATTCGTCTTTCACCAATGGGCTCAGTCTATGTGGAAAAGCAGCCAGTTGCTTGGGAAGGTTGTTGTGTGGAGTACTGGTGTGTGAAAACCAGGAAACATATGAGTAGGTGAACTGGCCGCCGTGATATGACTGATAAATTGTTAAAAACGGCGTTAAACCCCAATCAATCAATCAATCAATCAAACATGGTAGTAATGGCTGCCCCCCTTTGCGCTCAGGATTATGAATGACTGGTAGGTGTCATGATAAATGAACCAGAAGTATATGCAACTTACCCATAAAACGTCGTGATATAACTGAAATAGTGTTGAAAACGGAGGTTTATGAATCAGTCGACCATCACAATCCATTGCATTATTCGTCCGCTTTTCGTCTTTGTTGTAAAAGTTGTATTGTATGTTAATACTAGCATTATAATAAAATAACATTATGCATATTTTATGTTAGTCTGACAATGTTCAGAGACATACACTCTTGCTTTTGATATGCTAGGGTCAGCGATGCATCTGTTATTAGGCCTTGGAGCCATCCTGCGAGAAAACTAACATTTTGGACTCTGCGTAATGTATCCACCGAGATCAGCCTGCGCAGTCCGCACAGGCTAATCTGGGCCGACACATTCCGTCTCAGGGCAATACAAGAATAGAGTAATGATTCCTGAAACAGAAAATCCACAGGAGGCGAAACCAGTCTGTCCGGGTTAGCCTGCGCGGCATGCTTATGCTGATCCGGGTCGATAGTTTCCAGGAATCCACCAGGGCCGGAGTGGTTAACGTCGGGGACTTTGAATGGAGCGTCCGAGGGTTCGAATCCCAATCACTTCGGTCACGATGGAGTGTTCTAGCGCAAGGCATAGTTCCATATTTCCTTGCATAGTACTGGTTTGTTTACTCAATGATCATGAATAAGTGAACTGACGCCGTGATGTAGCTGAATTAATGTTGGAATTTGCGTAAAGCCTTTACAGAAATGTTATGACTAAATTTATTGTGTTTGAAAACAAATATTCATTTTCATTTTGGTAACACAGGAGGCGGGGCCGGTATCACTGATATGAGTGCCATGTTTGGCGGCGGCGCTGGCGGTGGCGGGGCTGGGGGTATACCTGATATGAGTGCCATGTTTGGCGGCGGCGCTGGCGGTGGCGGGGCTGGGGGTATGCCTGATATGAGTGCCATGTTTGGCGGCGGCGCTGGCGGTGGCGGGGCTGGGGGTATAACTGATATGAGTGCCATGTTTGGCGGCGGCGCTGGCGGTGGCGGGGCTGGGGGTATGCCTGATATGAGTGCCATGTTTGGCGGCGGCGCTGGCGGTGGCGGGGCTGGGGGTATGCCTGATATGAGTGCCATGTTTGGCGGCGGCGCTGGCGGTGGCGGCGCTGGCGCTGGCGGTGGTGGATCCGGCGGCGGAGGTTCTACCGGGATGGATGCATTATTCGCCGGTACGTTATATGTCAAATATTCTTTACACATACTATACATATATGTGAGAGACGTGTCCTCATCTACAACCAACGGTCAGCTTGGTTCAATACGGTTGTCACTATGTATAGATAGATTATAACGCTAATAACAGGATGCTCTATAAATTGTCATTTATTCAAATGCCGAAGTTTACACATATTGATCTTAGCCCAGCCAATATAAAACACATATGTTATTATTAGAGCCATAATTTACGTGTATGGCGATCAATTAAAATTCTGTTAAAAATTGTTATAACTGCATTTATTCAAATGCCGTATTTTACACATATTGATCTCAGCCTAGTCAATATAAAACACATATTTTGTATTATTAGAGCCATAATTTACGTGTATGGCGATCAACTAAAATTCTGTTAAAAACATTTATAACTGCATTTATTCAAATGCCGTATTTTACACATATTGATCTTAGCCTAGTCAATATAAAACACATATTTTGTATTATTAGAGCCATAATTTACGTGTATGGCTATCAATTAAAATTCTGTTAAAAACATTTATAACTGCATTTATTCAAATGCCGTATTTTACACATATTGATCTTAGCCTAGTCAATATAAAACACATAGTTTGTATTATTAGAGCCATAAATTACGTGTATGGCGATCAATTAAAATTCTGTTAACAATTGTTATAAATGCATTTAAAGAGTTTGATAGTTTTTTGGATTTGTTACCGTCAGCTTACCACAGGAGGTGGACAGGCAATATGATATTTGTCCCACGACTTATATATTACACATACCGAATCACACCCTTAGAAAGAGTTCCTTGTCGAATACACTTTAAATGAGCCTGTTTAAGCCAAATAGTACAAAAAAAGATGGCATGTTTACCCTTTCCCTCATATAGACGCTTTCTGACGCCTCTGCAGCAGACGGATTTTTGAAAACATAGTGACAAAAGAAGAAATTGCACAAAACGTGCAATTTCTCCTTTTGCTACAATGTTTTCCACTTGTTGTCATAGGTTATCCATTCAATTATGGAGATTTTCTAATCTTTTGACAAAATACGTTCAAAGTCGTCGGCTGCTGAATTGTCGTGTGAGGGAACGGGTTAAACATATACAAGGTTAGAAGCGAATACCACCCAACCTACTGAAGCTAAAGAGTTCGACTGACTCAAAACGCTCATAACTATTCATCCAGCTCGGGTACCGGTCCAAGCAAGGGTCATACGTCGGCTTCAAGTATACGCAATGAACTCTCGATAACTCTAAGTCGAAAGGGACCACTAAATTTACTTCGAGATATCGACGTGTTTCGAGTTATCGACGTGTTTCGAGTTATCGGCGTGTTTTGAGTTATCGGCGTATTCGAGTTATCGGCATGTTTCGAGATATCGACGTGTTCGAGTTATCGGCGTGTTTTTTCGAGTTATCGGCGTGTTCGAGTTATCGGCGTGTTTCGAGTTATCAACGTGTTCGAGTTACCGACGTGTTCGAGTTATCGGCGTGTTCGAGTTATCGGCGTGTTTCGAGTTATCGGCGTGTTTCGAGTTATCGGCGTGTTTCGAGTTATCGACGTGTTCGAGTTATATACGTGTTAGAGTTATAGACGTTTTCGACTGTTCACTTCGTAATTCATGTATGCTTTATTTTCTTATTATGAAAAGAAAGTGAGTGATACGGAATATTGCCGCTTACGAAATTAAACTAATTCAAAATACAATTGATCAGCGGAGAGTGAATTCATGTTGATGTTTTGGACCAAATTCATAAATAATGACGTTAACGAACGCATTAAACTTTTGGTCCACAACATAGGTTTTCGCCCTCCATAATGTCCAAAGGGTGCGGCCATTATTGGTGTATACGTCTGACCCGATGTTGTTATAGTAGGGACAGATAGCCCCGGACGTGAAACTGTTGGCCGTTTATATCTATGCCAAGTATAGGCACTCCTATACATCGTTCCTAGAACAACAATATTTATCTCCCCTGGCAGCATTTTGATTGGAAAATTTACTATATGTTGTATAGAGAAATATCAAATATGATTAAAACAAGAGTAGCTGCAATATGCAGCAGTTCGATGTTAGCGCGGGAATCAGCATGTTATGGCTAAAGAAATACTGTTTGATTCGAAAAACACGAAACCCGCTTTATAATATATGATATAAATATATGATAACAATAGTTTTTTAGTTAAATACATAAAACGAAAACAAAAATACCTTTTCCCAACGTGTTGACCTCGATCTTCCAAAATTATTGTAAACATTTGTCTGCGCATGCGCGTCCTTTTTTCCCCCTTAGTATATTCTTAAAATCGCAAAATGTAGCACAATAATTTCGCATTTATGAAAATATTCCGCTCTGCTTGTGCTTGTGTTCAGTTGTGTGACTTCGGGTCAAGAGAAAAGAGGGAGAAATGTAACGGGAATGGGTATAAATATCACTTCTACAGCCTTGCTTTGGAAGCCGGCTTTTATAGCGACGTTGGTAGAGTGGTTGAACTTTTCGTAAAATTAAGCAACTTTCATCGCGGTTAGTGCCTGGATGGGTGACCCGCGATGGCTTAACGCCGGTACACGTTAAACTATGATTTTAATTATAAAAAAACTACTCGCATACAAACTCGAACGAGAACCAGTCTAGTGACGAACTGCTACGGAAATATCCGAGAGCTGATGGTAAAATACGGCGCATGCGCGGTCAAAACGATTAACACGGCGCATGCGCAAGCCCATTGCACCAGTGACAGTTTTTTCACAACCAATATATGCACTGGTGCTGAGGCACCCGCGCAATAAACAATTGCATGTGCAAAAATAATTAAATCATGTAGTCGATATACCTAGATCATACAAAGGCATAGGCCTACACGAAATATGCTTTCCTAATTTCCACATCTTTTTTAACGATAATAATTATAGTATGTATTGTTATACGGGTCACGATTAACCCCTCCTGGTGCTGACAACTTGTGTCTTGTGGACTCGCTTGTTTAATTATGATGGTACTTTGTGCCACTTTCATCACAATTTCAGCTATATCACGGCGTTTCCTGAGTAAGATTCCAATTCCAATTCCAATTCCAATGGGAGACATCAGTCAGTTATCTCCTTTTAATACTCTCTACATCTAGCTAGGTCCTATCATTTGGTTTTTCTGTTTTTATCATTGGTTTCTTTGCACTGGATGGTGCATTTATAATTGCATTTTCTTGGCCAACTGTTATTAGATAGATTAGTAATTCCACATTTGTTTTCTTTAAACAAAGCTATGTAAATTATCTCTTTTGAATCATCACTTTAATTAACACATTTATGATTAATGTGTACAGAGTAATTGCAATATCTCATTGCGAAATAGCGATAAAGACAAAGGATTCCAACTAAAAGGACCTACCAACTATTTGGTCTTCCTTGGTCTTTATCTGACAAGGGAGATAATACAATTATCACTAATATATTCTGACCGCCAGCAGGTCAGTCGTAATACCTAACGCACACTCCTAAACGCCAAGGAGGGGCCGACATTGCTATCATTATAAATTGATGTATGATGTGGTATTCATTCCGCACTCAACCACTACACAACCGAGGCAATAGTAAACTCGCCATTGACTTTCATAACATTATTTAGAATTGATATTTATTGGGTCAAAGGTCACACATACTATTGTGCTATTTTTGCTTGTCACAAAACGAATTCTATGGGAAATTCGGGTCTACTCGGACATCCGATTTTCCGATTTCAGACTGTATATCAAATGTTTACATTATTGAACATGTATCGAAGATTCTGTTCAGAGAACAATTCCATAAAAATGACGTCAGTGTCACTTCAAATGTCAAGCTTTTCATTAACCACGTTAAAAATGGCGGATTCTTGACCTCTGGCCCGTATCGACTCGATTAATGTTTTCGATCTAGTAGATCCGATATGCGTTCGTTGGTAACAAAATACAGGAAACACCTTTTACTATGTTAATTTTTTAATTCATCTAGGTATGGGCGGAATGAGCGGAATGAACGGAATGGGCGGAATGAGCGGAATGAACGGAATGGGCGGATTGAGCGGAATGAACGGAATGAGCGGAATGGGAGGTTTAGGTGGAATCGGAGGCGGTGGTGGAGCGTTTGGACCCTTCGGGGCAATGATGGGATTAGGTGGAGCAGGAGGGATGGGATCAGCGAATCCCCTCCGAGGTTTGCGCCCACCAAAAGCCCGTAATACAGCTGCGGGTCCAGCCCGAGGTCGAGCAGCAGCAGCCGGTGGGGCATTAGGCGGAGGAGCCGCATTGACGGGAGCAACCGGAAGAATGGCCAATCTGTTGAACCCGATGGGTCCGGGTCGACCAGTTATTTTAGGTATGTATTTAATGCTAAACGATGAGATACTGAGTTATATCAATGAGATATAACCCATATCACCCACACTGTGAGTGATATAGGTATGACGTCATTTTCCTAGTTTCCGGTCATGTTATACTACACACGTTATATATATATATAACGAAATACGTAATGGGTATATTATTAGATCGGATACAAGCATTGTCATGTGATTATAAACCTTATATTATTTATACCCATGTGTAATTCCGTATTCCGTTAATTTAGCAAATCGGACTTTTTGTCATTGTCTGACATTGTGTAGTAAACAAATACATTCACACAGATTCGTCCGCGTGTGAACAGGTACGAAGACACATAATAGTTCCATTATTTCATCATCAATTATCATAAAATAAAAATAAAATGTGTTCGTTTTGAGTGGATACGGAATATATTTCAACGCAAAATGATACAATTTTAACATTTTAACTCACGCTACGCGCTCGTGAAAATATTCAATTGTATCACTTCTCGATGAGATATATTCCATATCCACTCAAAACAAACAAATATCCTCTCTGTATTTGCGTTTTTGATTGTACGCAATGTCATGAGAAAACCTACCTACCGAGGAATACCATTACTATACTGATTGTTTGGTGTTAAACGCCGCTTTCAACATTTTTCAGTTATACCATTGCGTTTCCTGGGTAACTTTACCAGTACTCTTGGTCTAATAATCCTGACACCAGTCGTAATGCTATTCCCGCATCACTGTCCGCCAAGCTGGGCAGCCAATGATGCCGTTTTAAAAGTAGTTGGTATTAACCCGGTCGTATAAGACCTTCCACACCCGAGGTGGACGCTTCATGCAGTCTAACATGAATAGTATTTACGATCATATAAATATTGTGAAGAGAGCGTTTGGTCGTAACCGCTCTCCTGCACACGTGTACGTCTAGATGTTACCTGATTGCGAAAGCTTGAAGGCCTGTGTTTTGCCATTTATCATATTAATTGGTTGATTGATTGATTCATTGATTGAGTGATTGATTAATTTATTTATTGATTAATTGATTGATTTATTTATTTATGTATCTATTGTTTTATTGATTAATTGATTGATTAATTGATTGATTATTTGGTTGATTGATTCATTCATTGATTGCGTGATGTATTTATTGATTGATTAATTGATCAAACGTCGGAAGTAATGTTGACCGAGCTGGGACTCGAACTCGCCATTTGAGGATTGACATCCTTAGTCGCTACCGACTGAGTCATCGGGGCTCGGCCAGGATCGAATGCTGGAGGACAATAAACCAACAGAATCCTTTCTTTTCTTTAAGCTCAGCTTTCGTAAACGTATAATCATAATATTATACGTCGATTTAGAAAACACATTTGTGTGGACTATTGATGCAAAAACATGCCAATGAACGCATTTGTTAGGTGAGCTAGCCACGGTGACGTTATAGGTTTTCAAACGGCGTAAAACCCAAACCAATTGAATCAAATTTTATCTGATATTTGGTGTAGTAATTGCGTATTTATTAATTACTGCAAAACATGTATATATGTTTACTATATGCGTGTAAAAATATGCGACAATTATATATCCAAAGATTAACTAGTAGTTGGGCAAGGTAGATAACTCTCGTCGATTTATGTTCTTTGTATTATTAAGTTGTTTCCCTTTTAAAGGTATTATATGCTCATAACATGATATGAGAAAACCAACATTATGGTCTCTGCGTAATGTATCGACGCAGATCAGCCTGCGTAGTCCGCGCAGACTGATCCGGGCCGACACAATCCGTGTCAGGGGGATAGAAGTATAGAATAATGATTCCTGAAACAGGAAATCCACAGGAGGCGAAAGGTGTCTATTCGGGTAAGCCTGCGCGGCATGCTTAGACTGATCCGGGCCGATACTTTTACGCAGAGTCCACAATGTTGGTTTTATCGCGGCACGGTTCAATTTTGTCTTAAACAATGGCACACTTTAAGTGAGTGTTCTTTGGGAGTCATAATACTCGTTCTTAAATTGGTGACATGGTTTGATTTAGACCGCCTGAATCCCCTTTCCAATATCAACAGTACCTGTTATTTAACATATCGAGGGCTTGGCGTGAAATGGTTGTAACTCAAACCTATTTTGAAAACCCTCGATTAGGGGCAATTTTGACCCCTTTGTAAACAATGCAAATTTAGGTGCCATTGCTCGGAACGAGCAGTGGCACCTAAATTTCCATTGTTTACCAAGAAATGTCATGCTTTATAAAGACATCATGGCAAGGTGATTAACCTTGGTAAAAAAAATACCAATTTTAGTTACAACCGTTTCACGCCAAGTCCTCGATATGTGGTACATGTATGTGTATTGATTAAATGATATTGAACAGGACAAGCACAAATCTAACATTTCGCTATGAACTGTCTCACCGGAATCTGTATTGTTTAACAGAAACCTACACATTGCCATTGGCTCCGAACGGGTCAAAATGAAACACAGTCAAACCTGTGCTTAAAGCGACTGAACTCCAGATACCCAACTGTCGAAAAATTTAAGAAATTGTAAGAAAATAAGTGTTATTCTTGTATTTGGGGCATTAAAATATGATAACTGACATATTACATACCCCTATAATCGGTGAGATTTTCTTGTTTTCGATACGTTTTCCATCGCAAATTCTACCCTGTCAGTAACGGGGTAAGTATTTTTAAATAGGAAACCCCTTCATAGGGACAATCGAAAATGACTCAAGTTCACTTTATTGATATAAATCGATACATCTTCTACCCTGGTTTTACTTTGATAACATAAAGAATAACATTTAGGGCGAATTCGAGTTATTTTTTTTTTTTTTTTCGTGCCATCTGGATTTTAGTCGCTTTAAGATCACTTTGGAATAGCAATTCCCTGTTTATAGCGACCATACTGATACTCATGTTCTGCATTACTGATCCTGAAATTAAGGACCACCTGTGAAGAAAGACCAGCTTGTTCTCTTCCCATGTGTGGCTTGATTTAAGCACATGTTAGACTGTACTACAACTACTACCACTATTACAGGTATGGACGCTAACCTAGTTTCCGATTTAATGGGAGGAGTAAAAGGTGCCGTACCCATGGATATTGCCAATAAAGCGCACATGATGAGACAGTTTGGTCACACCCTGGACCACATTGTGGACGTCTTGGGTGACGAGTTACAGAGACGTCGTTCAATGCCGGCCCTCGCCGCAGCCGCAGCAATGGCCGCTGGTGGTAAGATCTTTCTCCATTTTAGTAGTTTGTTAGCTCGTCTGTTTTTTTGTTTTTTTTTCAAATAAAACGAGGCTGGGTTGTTTTTTTCAAATAAAACGAGGCTGGTTTTTTTTTCTAATGAAACGAGGCTTGGTTTTTTTTCTTCAAATAAAACGAGGCGGGGCCATTGAGATACCCTTTGCGTTGTCGTCGTCATTAACTCTTTCAGCGCCGAATTGTTTAAAGTAGACTCTTCCTTGTTCAAAATCGGGCATCTCCATTTCTCATGTAATAAAAGGTTGAACTGTTTTGATAACTAAAAGGCAAACGATGCTGATTTCAGGTGAGACAGCTCCTTACGAGCTGACTCGCCTTAATCAGTATTGTTTGCAAAAAACTCAATATTGCCTTTGACGCTGAAAGGGTTAACCTTGGTAAAAAATATATAAATTTTAGTTAAAACCGTTTCACGCCAAGCCATGATCGGCATGATCGTTCTTAAGTTCAGTTTTATAAAAGTGTTTCCTGAGTAAAGCACCAGTATTGTTTAGTATATTAATTTATCATAGGACTGTTAAATCAGTCGTAATGCTATAATCGCAACAACGGACGTCAGGGAAGGAAGCCATACCTATCCATTTAAAAGTATATGATAATGCTAAACAGAGCGTCAAACCCTGGTATTTTGCTCGCACCCGAAGCAAACGCACTTGTCAATCAATAACGGAATTGGATGCTGAACTCCAGATTATAGATAGTAAAGTCAATGTTTTAAAACAGTTCAAAACTTGTCTTGAAATATTAGAATCATAATTCTGGGATAAAAATTAGATAAATGATTTCACTTTTCCAGTACAATTAATATCTAAATATTGATCGTATATATGCTTCATTTGTACAGGGTAGACATACACCCAGTAAGCAAAATATTATAAATTTTCATGACTTGAATTGTTTTCATCATTTACTGCCAAAATATTTTTAACTATTTATACTTACTTTGTTGTCACTATTAGCAATACTTGTAGAAGTTTTAACATTTCAAATTGTTGATCTCCATCTGGAGTTCAGCACCTTTAATAAAAATTAAATCGATAAATGCGTGAAGGGTATTCCTACCTCAATATTTCAACAGGATGACGTCAATTCTGTTCGTTATATGAGCCTTCTCGCGAGAAAACTAACATTAGGGACTCTGCGTAAAGTGTCGACCCTGATCATCCTAAGCATGCCGCGCAGGCTAACCCGGAGAAACACGTTTCGCCTCCTGTGGATTTTCTGTTTCATGAATCATTACTCTATACCTCTATACACCTGAGACGGAATGTGTCGGCCCGGATCAGTCTGCGCGGACAGCACAGACTGATCTGGGCCGATACATTACGCAGATTGGTTTTCTTGCGGGACGGCTCATATATAAAACTAACCGACTAGGGGTATAAACCCTTTCCCACAAACAATAAATCTGCAGCAGACGACTTTGAAATTATCAAGGTCAAAAAATAGAAAATCTCTATAAATAATATTATTATTATTGAATAGAGTTGAAATCATTGTGGCAAATGGAGAAATTGCTCATTATAAGCAAATTTCTCAATTTGCTACAATGATTTCAACAGTCGCCTGCTGCAGAGGCGTCAGAAAGCGTCCATATGTGGGAATGGGTTAGCTCAATACATCTTACAACTTTGAGATAAACTGTTTATTACATACCTGCACATTTCGAGTGCAAATACTAGCAGATCGTCTTGCGCAAATCAAGCATGATCTCTAATGTTATTAACGCTAGAAGTATTAATGTATTAATTTATGACTGCTTAAAAGTTTTCCCCAACAGTTTAAGAAGTATGCAATAGTTGCATTGCATGGGGGATAGGGTACATGTTTTGTATGTTTTCTTTTTATTTTTATTTTTTTTCATGTGCATGTATATATTGTTTGTCTATGTTTGTATGGTTTTCATTTTCATGTATATATTGTGTGTCTATGTTTGTATGGTTTTCATGTTCATGTATATATTGTGTGCCAATGTTTGTACATGTGGGTGAATGTGTACACATTATGGAGGCGTTTATACGTCTGAATACATATGTGCATATTCACATTCGAAGTGTTTTTTGTTATTTTGCTTTTTTTTTTTTCTTCTTCTTTTTCTATCAATTGTATCTCCATTCTGTATTTCAATTTCATTTACATTGTATTATTGTAATCTTCAATATTGGAGGAAATAAAGATTATATATATGTTCATTATTACAGGAGCCGGACGGTCGAGAAGCATAGGATAATTGGTACAGTGGACAGTTTCAAGAAGGATTTTATACTTTTTTATCTTATTTATATTTGTTTTCTTTTATTTTGCACATCTTCATACGTCCAGTAGCCTATCAGCCAGTCAAGTAATGTATTTGACAGTATGTGTTATGATTACATGGTCGTATTTAAGTATGTAGTGCGTTCACCTGGTCAGATGTTCTTGGTCGTGTTAACATGGTCGTGTGTCGATGTACATGGTCGATGTTATATGATCATTTTAACATGGTCTTGCTTGCATTATGCAGTGCGTGTACTTGGTCGGACTGTCATGGTCGTCTTAATATGAACAAGTGCATGGTCGTTTAAACATGGTCGTATTTACATAGTCGTATTTACATGGTCGCGTTTACATTATAGCGTTAACATGGTCGTATTTACATGGTCGCGTTTACATTATAGCGTTAACATGGTCGTATTTACATGGTCGCGTTTACATTATAGCGTGAACATGGTCGTATTTACATGGTCGCGTTTACATTATAGTGTTAACATGGTCGTATTTACATGGTCGCATTTACATTATAGTGTTAACATGGTCGTATTTACATGGTCGCGTTTACATTATAGTGTTAACATAGTCGTATTTACATGGTCGCGTTTACATTATAGTGTTAACATGGTCGTATTTACATGGTCGCGTTTTCATTATAGCATTAACATGGTCGTATTTACATGGTCGCGTTTACATTATTGTGTTTACATGGTCGTATTTCTTTTATGTAGTGCGTTCACTTGGTCGAAATGGCATGGTCGTGTTTACATTATCGTGCTAACATGGTCGTTTCACATAGTCTTGTAAGCATGGTCGTGTTAGCAGGGTCATGTTTACGTGTCACTGTTACTCTAGCAAAGATTAAAGATATACTTTAATTATGGGATCTGCTTCCGTTATCCAATTTACCGTTTCCATAAAGTTTAGATACTTGCTCATATACTAACTATAATGAACAACTTTGAATCCACCTCTTTATTTGAATATTTCTCTATCAAAAAAATCCCATTGAATAAATGGAAAAGGTGTACTGCAATAGGACTTGTACGTCAATTGTGTTAATTCTCCTGTTTGAAATGCAGCCAGATATTACTGAACAAGTATTTTAAATGCTTTAGTTCGAAAACACGATCGGATAAAATATTCTATTAAACACAAGTCACGGATAAAAAAAACCATGTATTCCTCTTTCGCATTGAATTATCTCCAGCACGTGCCTATAAGGTCAATACATATGAAACAGTTCAATGGGACAGATGTATACGAGCATAGGGGATATACGGCTAAAACACGACGACAACGGAATCAAATTATTATGTATATACACTTAATAGAGACGGTTTTTACTGTATAATGTGTTGCCATTATACGAAACATTACTTTGTTCTTTATTTATTTAACATCAATTGCTAAATAAAGAAGGTTGTCCGTGGAAAATGAAAATAAAACGAGTTATAGTCTAATGTATTGTCATTACACGGCACGTTATGTTTTTCTTTCTTTCTTTAACATCTGTTACTAGTATGAGAAAAACGTATTTATTCAACATCAGTTATGAAATAAACGTATTTATTTAACATCAACTGTGAAATAAACGTATGTATTGCAAACACCAACTGTGAAATAAACGTACGTATTGCAAACATCAACTGTGAAATAAACGTACGTATTGCAAACATCAATTGTGAAATAAACGTACGCATTGCAAACATCAACTCTGAAATAAACGTACGTATTGCAAACATCAATTGTGAAATAAACGTACGCATTGTAAACATCAATTGTGAAATAAACGTACGTATTGCAAACATCAATTGTGAAATAAACGTACGTATTGCAAACATCAATTGTGAAATAAACGTACGCATTGCAAACATCAATTATGAAATAAACGTACGCATTGCAAACATCAATTGTGAAATAAACGTACATATTGCAAACATCAATTGTGGAATAAACGTACGTATTGCAAACATCAATTGTGAAATAAGTGTACGTATTGCAAACATCAATTGTGAAATAAATTAAACGTACGTATTGCAAACATCAACTGTGAAATAAACCTATTTTTCAACATCAATTGTGAATTAACGATTTTTATCGTTAATATCAACAGTGAAATTAAAGTATTTACTTTTAACTTCAATTGTGAATTACGAGTAACCGTTTGTATCCTTAATATCAATTGGGAAATAAACGTATTCAATTTTAAAATGACTTTTGAAAAAAAAAAGTGTTTATTTCTAACATCTTTTTCCGAAATAAACGTAAGTATTTACACGGAATGTGAAAAAGAAGCTTACAATTTAGACCGAGCAGAACAGAAAATATGTGTATTTACTACACAAGCATATAAGCTCATTGTGCATAACATACATAGTTAACATACATGATAATGAAAACTGTTGTCATTAAAATACTGAAATAGTTTGATCATATCGTTTAATAGATGCTAATTAAATATTGAACCTTACAATTTGAAAGGTCAGTAAAAGTTACACGTAAACTGTAACGATCAGCGTCCACTTGGCGTGACCCAATAATGCATTTGTGATTTGTTAAGATTTATTGTAAAGAATGTCTGCCTTGTTTGTGTTGTGCTGTATTTGTACAAAATAAAGTCATATGTTCCATTGAGTCATTTCTTTCTTACATCTATAATCCCGTTTAGTGTGTCGTAAAGCATTTAGCGTTGACCATTGCGTTTTCGTTATAGTAAATTAGGTAAAGAGTTCATATATGTTCTTTTTTCATTTATTTTTTTAACTGTTTGCAGCGCATTTCGGTCATTTCACCGATGTGGGAATGTCTTCCAAGATTGCTTTATTTACGCACAAACTAATGACGTAATACACGAATCTCGTGAAGTGCGCGTAGAGCGAGTGTAACGAAAACACAAAGGACAACGATTCCAACGCAAAGCTGTATGTGATTCATTACAGTCGGCTTGCCTGTTTGTATAATTGCATTGTGTTTTACGTCACTTCCAACATGTTTTTATTTAATCCACTGAGTTACACTGACAACAGTTAATCAGTCGTAATACTAGCAGGACCAAATCAAGAAAAGGAACGCCATTAATACCTTTTCTTAACGTACTCGGTATGACCCCGCCGGAAATCGACGAACCGCCTCGACCTTCCACATCCGGGTCGCACGCTCAATCAGTTAAACACCGAGGTTGTCCTGCCTTTTGTACGGCAGCTCTAAAGGAACAGACACGGTTTGTTTTTATCTCGTGCGCACGAGATACTATCTCGCGCGCTCGAGATACTAAGTCGTGCGAACGAGAAGCTATCTCGTGCGCACGAGATAAAAACAAAGATTCGTATGTAATTTATAAAAATGTGTGCGTCCCTTTAGCGCTGCCGTACTTTTGGTATATTTACCTATATACGTGTATATATATATATATATATATATGTGAAGCGATGGTTCCCTCGGAAACGACGATGGTTATCAATGCAGAGGTCGTGAGCTCTAACCCTGATATTTGATTTATTAACAAAAACATTGTGTTTAAGTGGCACTCGTCTCCCAGAAATATGCAAGGCTTTTTTGGAAGGTAGTCAGTTGCCTGGATATGATGTTGTGCGGACTTCTTGCTCAAGTAAAACCAGGTCGAACATGTTTGAACTGGCTGCCTGGACAAACTGTTATAAACTACATTTAATTAACTATTAAATATCTCTCTCTTTAAATATAAAACTATATATATAGGATGTGGCATGAGTTGTCATTTTATATAAAGTTTTATTAAACGAGTTCAAGAAATTTGTTATTAAGCGAGCCTTTTAATAAAACTTCATATAAAATGACCATGCACTTTTTCATATTAAGACGAGTTTGATAAAACTTTATGAAATGACAACGAATGTCAGATTCTTTTTATCACATGACGAAACAAAAAAAGAAAATCGGTGTTCCTCTGTCAGAAAATAGTCCCAACATGTAATACTTAATAGACTGTTAACTAATCACACACACATATATGGTCCCGTTACCTCGTCGGATACACGTTCTCAGCCATTTTGTAAACATTCACGGATAAATACACAAATAGTGATAGTCATATATAAAGAAATACGTAGTGGGTATATTACATCGGATACAAGCATTGTCATGTGATCAATATATATATTCTAAGGATATCTGTGATAAATATATATATTCTAAGTATATATGTGATAAATATATATATTCTAAGGATATATGTGATAAATATATATATTCTAAGTATATATATATGTGATAAATATATATATATAAGGATATATGTGATGAGTATCAATCAAGGGATTGTGAGTATAAACCCCGGCAGGGTTTCCAATTTATCATTGCACCCCAATGTAGATCTGACGTCATTGTTATTAGCGGCGTTCGTGTTCTACCAATGGCCTAAATAGTCTGTGTATGATTTGTTTGTTTTATTGGGAATTTACGCCGCTTTCAACATTATTTCAGTTATAACACGGCGACAGTTCAGTTATTCATGATCCCTGGGTAAACAAACCAGTACTAGGCTAGAACATGTGCCTTGCCCAAGGGCACTCCACCGTGAACGTAGTGTCGTGACTGGGGATCGAACCCGGGACACAGTCTGTGTATGAAGATAGCCAGTTGCCTGTGACGATCTGTATGGGATGACCAGCTCCCAGAGATTCAGGAATGGCATATTGGGTGAACTGACATCCATGATATAACGGAAATACCGTTGAAAACGGTATTACACTCCATTCAATTGAACGCTTTTCTAGCCTAGTACTGGTTTGTTTACCCAGGGATCATGAATAATTAAATTTAATTGCGCGCTAAATGGCCTTAGCTGTCGATGCGCCATAAAACAATATACATTCATTCATTCATTCATTCAATTGAACGCAAAACGTTTACAGCTTGCAGAAAGAAATACAGCCAATTCGGCGATGTGGTAACGCGAGCTTGAGTTGCGTCCCTTGTATGCACACATGCTTAACATTGATTGTGTTTTGTTTTGTGTTGTGTTTAACGCCGCTTGTGAACATTGTTCAGTTATATCCCGGCGTTTTTTGTGCAATTTACTAGTACTTCTACTGCGTTATCAAGAAACCAGCGGGCCAGTCGTAATGCCTGCCCCTTAGCCCCGAGTGCCGAGGAAGGAAATACATTTTTACAATTTTAGTTTGTTTAAGTATTTGGTGTGACTCGGCCAATGATCGAGCCTTCGACCTCCCGCACTCGAAGTAGTGTTAACATTGATCAGTGTTGCCTTTATCAATACATATCAAGATTCGTTTTCTATATCAGCGGTGCTACTCTGAAACCAACAGTAGGACATTAGCAACCAGACTAGATCCAGGTATGACTTCCCATCTGCTCTGTCTGATCTGACTCAGCACTGCTCGCCATAAAGCCGCAGAAGGTTACAAGTAACAGTTTCCATTCCGATCCCATAGTATGCATGCACAGACAGATATTTGTTTACAGGTGTAATAATTACGCTGAGGTTGTTTTCATGCAGCACCGTTCGCACTGACCTTTGTTGTGTATGTATCATACGACAGTTCAATTACACGGACAATGAAAATTTACGCCACCTTACGGAAGTAAAATCGATCAATCAGTTAATCTACCGCCGGTACAAACCATAGCAAACAGTTGGCCACTAGAATATATCTCTTGGGAGCCGGATAGCAGGGTCTTTAAACATTGAAGTAAGTGGTTCCCTTCTTGGCGCCAAGAAGTGCTGGGCAGCTTTACGATTGATTCACGGATAGCAGGATAAATAATGACGACGGTTGGCCTGGTAATTTACTCGTGAAACGGGGTGGTATAACTGAAATACTTTTGAAAACGGTGTAAAGTATAGTTCAAATACAACCGAATTGCTTTACTGAACACAGTGTATGAGTGTTGGTGTGTTTGAAAACACTGAAGGTTCACTAAACACAGTGTATGAGTGTTGGTGTGTTTGTAAACAGTGAAGGTTCACTAAACGCAGTGTATGAGTTTTGGTGTGTTTGTAAGCACTGAAAGTTCACTGAACGCAGTGTATGAGTGTTGGTGTGTTTGTAAACATTGAAGGTTCACTAAACACAGTGTATGAGTGTTGGTGTGTTTGTAAACATTGAAGGTTCACTAAACACAGTGTATGAGTGTTGGTATGTTTGTAAACATTGAAGGTTCACTAAACCCAGTGTATGAGTGTTGGTGTGTTTGTAAACATTGAAGGTTCACTGAACGCAGTGTATGAGTGTTGGTGTGTTTGTAAACATTGAAGGTTCACTAAACACAGTGTATGAGTGTTGGTATGTTTGTAAACATTGAAGGTTCACTAAACCCAGTGTATGAGTGTTGGTGTGTTTGTAAACATTGAAGGTTCACTGAACGCAGTGTATGAGTGTTGGTGTGTTTGTAAACACTGAAGGTTCACTAAACGCAGTGTATGAGTGTTGGTGTGTTTGTAAGCACTGAAAGTTATCTAAACACAGTGTATTAGTGTTGGTGTGTTTGTAAGCACTGAAAGTTATCTAAACACAGTGTATGAGTGTTGCTGTGTTTGTAAACAATGACGACTCGCTCAACACAGTGTATGAGTCTTGGTGTGTTTGTAAACAGTAAAGGTTCACTGAACGCGGAGTATGGGTGTTGGTGTGTTTGTAAACAGTAAAGGTTCACTAAACGCAGTGTATGAGTGTTGGTGTGTTTGTAAACAGTGAAGGTTCACTAAACGCAGTGTATGAGTGTTGGTGTGTTTGTAAGCACTGACAGTTCACTAAACGCAGTGTATGAGTGTTGGTGTGTTTGTAAACAGTAAAGGTTCACTAAACGCAGTGTATGAGTGTTTGTGTGTTTGTAAACACTAAAGGTTCACTAAACGCAGTGTATGAGTGTTGGTGTGTTTGTAAACACTGAAAGTTCACTAAATACAGTGTATGAGTGTTGGTGTGTTTGTAAACACTGAAAGTTCACTAAATACAGTGTATGAGTGTTGGTGTGTTTGTAAACACTGAAAGTTCACTAAATACAGTGTATGAGTGTTGGTGTGTTTGTAAACACTAAAGGTTCACTAAACGCAGTGTATGAGTGTTGGTGTGTTTGTTAACTGAAGGTTCACTAAACGCAGTGTATGAGTGTTGGTGTGTTTGTAAGCACTGACAGTTCACTAAACGCAGTGTATGAGTGTTGGTGTGTTTGTAAACAGTAAAGGTTCACTAAACGCAGTGTATGAGTGTTTGTGTGTTTGTAAACACTAAAGGTTCACTAAACGCAGTGTATGAGTGTTGGTGTGTTTGTAAACACTGAAAGTTCACTAAATACAGTGTATGAGTGTTGGTGTGTTTGTAAACACTGAAAGTTCACTAAATACAGTGTATGAGTGTTGGTGTGTTTGTAAACACTGAAGGTTCACTAAACGCAGTGTATGAGTGTTGGTGTGATTGTAAGCACTGAAAGTTCACTAAACGCAGTGTATGAGTGTTGGTGTGTTTGTAAACAGTAAAGGTTCACTAAACGCAGTGTATGAGTGTTGGTATGTTTGTAAACATTGAAGGTTCACTAAACCCAGTGTATGAGTGTTGGTCTGTTTGTAAACATTGAAGGTTCACTGAACGCAGTGTATGAGTGTTGGTGTGTTTGTAAACACTGAAGGTTCACTAAACGCAGTGTATGAGTTTTGGTGTGTTTGTAAACACTGAAAGTTATCTAAACACAGTGTATTAGTGTTGGTGTGTTTGTAAGCACTGAAAGTTATCTAAACACAGTGTATGAGTGTTGCTGTGTTTGTAAACAATGACGACTCGCTCAACACAGTGTATGAGTCTTGGTGTGTTTGTAAACAGTAAAGGTTCACTGAACGCGGAGTATGGGTGTTGGTGTGTTTGTAAACAGTAAAGGTTCACTAAACGCAGTGTATGAGTGTTGGTGTGTTTGTAAACAGTGAAGGTTCACTAAACGCAGTGTATGAGTGTTGGTGTGTTTGTAAGCACTGAAAGTTCACTAAACGCAGTGTATGAGTGTTGGTGTGTTTGTAAACATTGAAGGTTCACTAAACCCAGTGTATGAGTGTTGGTGTGTTTGTAAACACTGAAAGCTCACTAAACGCAGTGTATGAGTGTTGGTGTGTTTGTAAACAGTGAAGGTTCACTAAACGCAGTGTATGAGTGTTGGTGTGTTTGTAAACAGTGAAGGTTCACTAAACGCAGTGTATGAGTGCTGGTGTGTTTGTAAACACTGAAAGTTCACTAAATACAGTGTATGAGTGTTGGTGTGTTTGTAAACACTGAAAATTCACTAAATACAGTGTATGAGTGTTGGTGTGTTTGTAAACACTAAAGGTTCACTGGACGCAGTGTATGAGTGTTGGTGTATTTGTAAACACTGAAGGTTCACTAAACGCAGTGTATGAGTGTTGGTGTGTTTGTAAACACTGAAGGTTCACTAAACACAGTGTATGAGTGTTGGTGTGTTTGTAAACAGTGAAGGTTCACTAAACGCAGTGTATGAGTGTTGGTGTGTCTGTAAACACGGAATGTTCACTGAACGCAATGTATGAGTCTTGGTGTGTGTATAAACAGTAAAGGTTCACTGAACACAGTGTATGAGTGTTGGTGTGTTTGTAAACACTGAAAGTTCTCTAAACACAGTATGTGAGTGTTGGTGTGTTTGTAAACACTGAATGTTCTCTAAACACAGTGTATGAGTGTTGGTGTGTTTGTAAACACTGAAGGTTCACTAAACACAGTGTATGAGTGTTGGTGTGTTTGCAAACACTGAAGGTTTACTCAACGCAGTGTATGAGTGTTGGTGTGTTTGTAAACACTGAAATTTCTCTAAACACAGTGTATGAGTGTTGGTGTGTTTGCAAATACTGAAGGTTTACTCAACGCATCGTATGAGTGTTGGTGTGTTTGTAAACACAGAAAATTCTCTAAACACAGTGTATGAGTGTTGGTGTGTTTGTAAACAATGAATGTTTACTGAAAGCAGTGTATAAGTGTTGGTGTGTTTGTAAACAATGAAAGTTTGCTAAACACAGTGTATGAGTGTTGGTGTGTTTGTAAACACTGACGGTTCACTAAATGCAGTGTATGAGTGTTGGTGTGTTTGTAAACACTGAAGGTTCACTGAACGTAGAGTATGAGTGTTGTTGTGTTTGTAAACACTGAAGGTTCACTGAACGTAGAGTATGAGTGTTAGTGTGTTTGTAAAGACTGAAAGTTCACTGAACACAGAGTAAGAGTGTTGGTGTGTTTGTAAACACTGAAAGTTCACTGAACACAGAGTATGAGTCTTGGTGTGTTTGTAAACACTGGCAGTTCACTAAACACAGTGTATGAGTATTGGTGTGTTTGTAAACATTGAAGGTTAACGAAACGCAGAGTATGAGTGTTGGTGTGTTTGTAAGCACTGAAGGTCCACTGAACGCAGTGTATGAGTGTTGGTGTATTTGTAAACACTGTGAGTTCACTGAACGCAGAGTATGAGTCTGGGTGTGTTTGTAAACACTGAAAGTTCACTAAAGACAGTGTATGAGTATTGGTGTGTTTGTAAACACTGAAAGTTCTCTAAACACAGTGTATGAGTCTGGGTGTGTTTGTAAACACTGAAAGTTCACTAAATACAATGTATAAGTCTGGGTGTGTTTGTAACACTGAAAGTTCACTAAACACAATGTATGAGTGTTGGTATGTTTGTAAACACTGAAAGTTCACTAAACGCGGTGTATGAGTGTTGGTGTGTTTGTAAACACTGAAAGTTCACTAAACACAGTGTATGAGTCTGGGTGTGTTTGTAAACACTGAAAGTTCACTAAACACAGTGTATGAGTCTGGGTGTGTTTGTAAACATTGAAAGTTCACTAAACGCAGTGTATGAGTGTTGGTGTGTTTATAAACACTGGAAGTTCACTAAACGCAGTGTATGAGAGTTGGTGTGTGTGTAAGCATTGAAAGTTCTTTAAACACAGTGTATGAGTGTTGGTGTGTTTGTAAGCATTGAAAGTTCTCTAAACGCAGTGTATGAGTGTTGGTGTGTTTGTAAACACTGAAAGTTCACTAAACGCAGTGTATGAGTGTTGGTGTGTTTGTAAACACTGAAAGATCACTAAACGCAGTGTATGGGTGTTGGTGTGTTTGTAAGCATTGAAAGTTCTCTAAACGCAGTGTATGAGTGTTGGTGTGTTTGTAAGCACTGAAAGTTCACTAAACGCATTGTATGAGTGTTGGTGTGTTTGTAAACACTGACAGTTCACTAAACGCAGTGTATGATTGTTGGTGTGTTTGTAAGCACTGAAAGTTCTCTAAACGCAGTGTATGAGTGTTGGTGTGTTTGTAAACACTGAAAGTTCACTAGACGCAGTGTATGAGTGTTGGTGTGTTTGTAAACAGTGTAGGTTCACTAAACGCAGAGTATGTGTGTTGGTGTGTTTGTTGTAAACAGTGAAGGTTCACTAAACGCAATGTATGAGTGTTGGTGTGTTTGTAAACACTGAAAGTTCACTAGACGCAGTGTATGAGTGTTGGTGTGTTTGTAAACACTGAAAGTTCACTAGACGCAGTGTATGAGTGTTGGTGTGTTTGTAAACAGTGAAGGTTCACTAAACGCAGAGTATGAGTGTTGGTGTGTTTGTTGTAAACAGTGAAGGTTCACTAAGCGCAGTGTATGAGTGTTGGTGTGTTTGTAAACAGTGAATGTTCACTAAACGCAGTGTATGAGTGTTGGTGTGTTTGTAAACAGTGAATGTTTACTAAACGCAGAGTATAAGTGTTGGTGTGTTTGTAAACAGTGAAGGTTTACTGAAGGCAGTGTATGAGTGTTGGTGTGTTTGTAAACACTGAAGGTTCACTAATCACAGTGTATGAGTGTTGATGTGTTTGTAAACACTGAAGGTTCACTAAACGCAGTGTATGAGTGTTTGTGTGTTTGTAAACACTGAAAGTTCACTAGACGCAGTGTATGAGTGTTGGTGTGTTTGTAAACAGTGAAGGTTCACTAAACGCAGAGTATGAGTGTTGGTGTGTTTGTTTTAAACAGTGAAGGTTCACTAAACGCAGTGTATGAGTGTTGGTGTGTTTGTAAACAGTGAAGGTACACTAAACGCAGAGTATAAGTGTTGGTGTGTTTGTAAACAGTGAAGGTTCACTGAAGGCAGTGTATGAGTGTTGGTGTGTTTGTAAACACTGAAGGTTCACTAATCACAGTGTATGAGTGTTGATGTGTTTGTAAACACTGAAGGTTCACTAAACGCAGTGTATGAGTGTTGGTGTGTTTGTAAACACTGAAGGTTTACTAAACGCAGTTTATGAGTCATGGTGTGTTTGTAAACACTGAAGATTAACTAAACGCAGTGTATGAGTGTTGGTGTGTTTGCAAAAGGTGAAGGTTCACTGAACGCAGAGTATGAGTGTTGGTGTGTTTGTAAACACTGAAAGTTCACTAAACGCAGTGTGTGAGTGTTGGTGTGTTTGTAAACACTGAAAGTTCACTGAACACAGAGTATGAGTATTGGTGTGTTTGTAAACACTGAAGCTTAACTGAACAAAATCTGATCAGTCAGCGATATCGAACTGGACTGTGTTAATGCTGGTGTTCTGAGTTCAAATCCCGGTTTGCAGATTTATTCTTTGAGTGTTTGTTTATTTCTGTTCTGTGTATTGTGTTTTACGTTATATCACGTTGTTGCGTGGGTAAGTTACCTGTATAACACCAGCGAGTCAGTAGTTACCCTCTATACCTCAGAGCACGCAGGAAGATGAAGGGCCATTACAATAAATGGTGCGACTCGGAAGGGGATCGAATTTGCGACCTCCCGTAGCCAAGATTAACGCTCTACAACTACATCACCGAGGCTGTCTCAATTATTGTTTCCGACGATGGATAACATGTGCTTTGGCCAGAGACATCCATCTGTCACCAATGAGCTACACTGTCGAGGTGTATTGTACTGCTCAAGCACTGGTTCCTTAAGCACTACTGTTAAGCATTCGCGACGAATACGCATGTACGCGTACCGAAATCCCTCTAGATTATGGTCTTTAAATATCAGAATTCAGATAGAAATATGCAACAATTTGTTATAGATCTTCGTTTTATTGGCAAAACTAAAAAAAATAAAAGAGTAATTAATAGAAAAAAAAAATAACTATAACACTGAAAGGTAAAAGTCGAAATTTCCTTAAATTGTGACTGTATGTATACTGAAAACCTTTTAGTTTTAAAAGCAGAAATCCCTTTCAATCAGATGGCAAAATGCAAATATGATCTGTTCATTTTGGTTTGTTCTATCGGGGTTTTACGCCGTTTTTCAAAATTATATCAGTTATATCACGGTGACATTCCTCGGTAAACGAACAAACACTAGACTAAGAAATGTGCCTTATCCCGTTGCGCCGCTGCAGGCGATCGAAACCGGGACACCAGGTTCTAAATCGAAGACTAGACAACTACGTAACTACACAACTTCAACTATAGAACTACGCAATTACAACACTACACAACTAAACAACTACACCTACACACCTACCAGGGCTAAACAACTACACAATTACGCAAATACGTATACTTGCGTAGTTGTGCAGTTGTGTAGTAGTAGTTGTAGATGTAGTCGTGTAGTTTTGTAGTTGTAGTTTGCATAATTTTGTAGTAATGTAGTTTTGCGTAGGTGCGAAGTTGTGTAGTTGCGTAGTTATGTAATGATCTAGTTGCGTAGTTCTACAGTTGTGTATATGTGTTTCCGAGTTGTGTAGTTCTGTAATGATGTAGTTGTGTATTTGTTGAGATGCAGTTACCCACTCGCCCACGGCGGAAACAAAAGGATTGGAAAGTGACCTGGACGCCGTGATATAAACATTTAATAATTTAGAAAACGGTGTTTGGTAAAACTCCAATGAATCAATAAAGTAGTCTACACATAGGCTCTCAATGGCCGTTCTGTGTCCGTAAAGATTTTAGTGTGGATTTCTTATACCGTCTGCATCAAGAATTCAATTAATTCGTAGTGACATTCATAATTCCTATGTGTGTGACTAACCAGTCCTGAGTTTATCCTTTCCCACATACAGATCCAGCAAATCTGCAGGAGATTATTTTGAAAGCATGTTTACAAGTTCTATAGATGAAGGTATAATTACTAAAAAAAGAAAGATGAAAGTTGAATAATTTCTCCGTTTGTTTTCAAAAGTCCTCTGCTTTGGAGCCGTCATAAAGCGTTCGGATCTTTGAAAGGGTTAACATTTATTCATTGGGGTTTTACGCCGCTTTCAACAATATTTCAGTTATATCACGGCGACAGTTCACTTATTCATGATCCCTGGGTAAACGAACCAGTACTAGGCTAGAAAATGTGCCTTGCCCAAGGGCACTCCACCATGACCGTAGTGCCGCGACTACGGATCGAACCCGGAACACCCGGTTTCGAAATCCCCGACGCTAACCACTCGACCACGAAAGGGTTAAGAAATGCATGACCATGTGTGTTTGATTAATTTGAGGTTTAACGCCGTTTTCGACAAATGTCCAGTCATACAAAACGGCAAACATTTTTATTTACTATGTGTTTCCTGGTTCCCTGGTTTACCCACACCAGTACTTCAAACGAGCCGAGCCCCGGTAGCTCAGTCTTTAGCGACGCGGGATGTCAATCCAGGGTTTGTGAGTTCGAATCCCGGCTCGGCCAACTTTCTTTACGATGTTTGACAAAAGTCAATGCGACATGCGTCATTCGTCTTCCACCAATGGGTTAAGTCTATGTGGAAAAGCAGCCAGTTGCTTTGGAAGAGTGTTGTGTGGAGTGCTGGTGTGAGAAAACCAAGAAACACATGAGTAGGTGAACTGGCCGCCGTGATATGACTGAGAAAACGTTAAAAACGGCGTTAAACCCCAATCAATCAATCAATCAAACTTCACACGACGGAATTTCCAAGCAACTGACTTCTTGTTCAAATAATCAAACTGCATGCCCATTGAAGACGAATTGCGCCCACCATGTGCGAGTCGAGTCCCTCCTCCACACTCGTTAAAAAATGTACAGCAATATATCAATATCCAAATATAAACACAAATAGGATTAATTAATGTTTTATATAAAGATGCATGCAGATTCGTTGCACAATGGTAACCAATATGTCTTAGAATCCGCTTCGTTACAGAGAAATTACGACTAAATTATACTCAAACTATATATATATCAATTGTTTAAAACTCCTAAATCAATGCCCCGACTTCCTCGTCAATCTGTTCTCCGTACTTAATATTTAGTTCTTATAATATACCAACAATGCAATATTTGTTAATTTGGACAGACTGGTTCCGTCATTTTATTCAATACGGACTAATTAGACGGGACGGGTTTATAGTTTTTATTGCGTCATAAATTTAGCCGACCATCACCATAGCTGGTCATTTTTCCTAAAAATATGTCGCACCGCACGGAAAGCTGCATTTTTGTTTTTATTATGGTTTTTACGCCGTTTTCAACAGTTATATCACGGCTGCAGTTCACATATTTTAGGAAATGGCATTTCCTAAGTTGAGAGAACTTGTGGATAGACCCTTTTGCCTTTATATAATTGTTAAACTATGTATACATATGTATGCTTGTAAATATTACATGTTATTTTGGTAATAAAATATGTTTAAACTAACAGTTCACATATACAAACCGGTACTTGGCTAGGAAATGTGCCTTGCCCAAGCGCACTCAACCATGACCGTTGTGCAGCGACTGTGGATCGAATACGGGCCTCTGCATTACGAGATTTCGTTGATCAGCTTCATGCCACTAACTGGCAATAGTTAATTTAGGTTTAATTCCGTTTTCAACAATGTAATTATCATATCACGGCAGCCAGTTCACCTATCTATCAGTACTTCACGTTAGTCTTTCCAAGTGATTTGTTGCGTTTTCACATAAACTGGAGAGGAATGACGCTGTTAATTAACATTGATTTTTATCAAACGTCGGAAGGAACGTTAGGCGAGCAGGGGTTCGAACCCAAAACCCCTGAATTGAGAGCATCGTCGTTATCGGTCGTTCTACCAGGGCACGGCACAACACCGGGAGATGCGTTCGTTACACACAAAACCGTACGATTATAAACGAAAATCAACTTCGTTCGATAACTACCTACTAAAGGGTTAATGTTTTCCGCGAGACAGTTTTGATTCCAGTGTATTTTTTTTTTTTTTTTTTTTATTATTATTGTTTTTTTTACAACGTTTTTAACTTTGCATCAGCTATATTACAGCGACAGTTCACTTATCCATGCACCCTGAGTAAATAAAACATTACTAGGCTAAGAAATGTGCTTTGTCTAAGAGCACTCCACCATGACCGCTCTTCCGTTGATCGAACCTGGAACGCCCAGTTCCAGATCCCCGAAACTAACCACTCGGCCAGGGCGGATGCCCATATATAGGTGTAGTGTAGTGGTAGAGCGTCCACCTTAGGCGCGCGAGGTCGCTGGTTCGATCCCCGGTCGGATCATACCAAATATTATTATTAATGTCAGTAAGTGATGCCCGCCATCCTGTGCGCTTAATATTGTGGGGTTAGCATTACGACTGACGGGCTGGTGTCAGGATAAATGGACCAGTAGTACTGGTAACTTATCAAGGAAACGCCGTGATTTAACTAAACAGTTGTTGGAACCGGCGTAAAAAAATCTATCAATCGAGCAATAAATTGGATGTAGGTCTTCGATGCATTACACTGAGCCCTCAAGCGTGTGATATTCAAACGCTGTATGCCTACTTTGATTGGTGGATCAGAGTAGCAACCTCCTGATAACTTTTCTGTTAGATACATATTTTAAAACAAACTCCAGGAATCGGTCATTCTCGTCGTACCAATCAAAATGTATTAAAATGATATCTGGATAGTCTGGTTCCCTGTGTTCTGTTGTAACTTACATACAGTAACATAATGAAAGAGGGGAGAAACCACCGACTTGATATCGGAAAGCATCGGGTAAACTCGGCTATCTACGGAAATATTCGGAACGGCTAAATTATTTACGGAATCCAATTCTAGCCCGGTTTCGGGAATCGTGATCCGGTCTTTGAACTGCTTATGGCAAATAAAATAACGTAAATTCCGCTTTTGAACGAAAGTATATAAACTTTGATTTCATATTAGTTTCGTTTTCCGTCTCTTAATTCCTGATTCAGAATAATTCTTTCATTCCTTTTGAAAAAAAATCGTCAAAAAATGGACACAGTCTTCGTTTCGGTTTAACCTGCTTTAGTTGATATAGTTTAGATAGTAAAAGCGATCGTACGTATTATACATTAATGTATGTAAGCATTAACTTCTAAATGTCGATTCTGCAACTGTAATTCATTATTGTTAATGTAGCTCATTCGGTAGCGACGCGGGCTGTCAATCCAGGGCTCGTCAGTTCGAATCCCAGCTCGGCCAACATTTTTTCTGTCATTTGATGAAAGTCAATGCGACAAGCGTTATTCGTCTTCCAAAAATGGGCAAACAGTATAATGTGGAAAAGCAGCCAGTTGCTTGGGATTTTTTTTTGTGTGGATTACTGGTGTGGGGAAGCCAGTAAACACATGAGTAGGTGAACTGGTCGCCGTAATATGACTGAAAAACTGTTGAAAATGGCGTAAACGGCGTAAACCCCAATGAATCAATCCTTTGTTCGGCGATAGCTGATTAACCTCAGTTTTGACCTAGATGTTAAACACATGATTTAGATTGTAGACCAATCAATGTTGTATTTAATGAATAATGTCGAAGAAATAAAGGAAATGAAACGTTTATGATTAGTTCATAGTTAAGTTAGCGATCCTACCAGAGGCACCTATAAGAGAAGTTTTAAAATGAAATTTTCTGCGTACTAACCTTAATTGTTTTCCTTAAGAAATAAATTTCAGTGAACAAAATCAGTGAAAACGTATAAAATATAATATTTAAGAGTGAACAAAATCAGTGAAAACGTATAAAATATAATATTTAAGAGTGAACAAAATCAGTGAAAACGTATAAAATATAATATTTAAGAGTGAACAAAATCAGTGAAAACGTATAAAATATAATATTTAAGAGCAAAATGTTAATTATTTTTGAAACATGATAAATCGTCAATTGATCATCTCCAATCATGTGACATATTCTCGGCCTTGAACGAACGACGTCATGTCGCGCTAGTGTAATGGATGTTGACTTGGATTGTCAATTAAAAGGGCCTGTGGTTCGCTTCCCGGCAGAGGCAACCTTGTTTTCCTCTCTCATTCATATAAAAAAACAAAGTATATATATGAACTAAAACATTTATAAACCAAATATTACATATTTAACGTTATTGTTTTCTGTCATTCTAATAAGTAAGATAAAAGATCAAATAATAATAATAAAAGGCAATTTAAGGCTTTTGCAAACAATGCAGATTTCAGGGGAGACAGATTGTCTCTCCAGAAATCTGCACTGTTTGCCACTTAGACATTAATATTTTATAAAATTTCTTGTTGGACGAAAAATAAAGTGGTCCAATTTTCAACATGGAAGAGTCGACTTTGTGAAAATCTGCAGTGAAAGAGTAAACAATAAATGAGCCGTCCCGTGAGAAAACCAGCATTGTGGACACTGCGTAAAATATCGACTCGGATCATCCTGCGCATGCCGCACAGGCTAACCCGGATAGACATTTTTCGCCTCCTGTGGATTTTCTGTTTCAGGAATCATTACTCTATACCTTTACCCCCATGAGATGGAATGTTTCGGCCCAGATCAGTCTGCGCGGACTGCGCAGGCTGATCTGGGTCGATACATTACGCAGAGGCCATAATGTTGTTTTTTCTCGCGGGACGGCTCATATTATATCGCTGCCTATTACACTAATAAACTAGCGCCCTTCGTCTCCCATCAAGTTGGTGAAGAGTCTATATGGAAATGTAGCCAGTTGCCTGATAAGACTTTACTTTTAATACTAGTACGTGTAGTAAAAATAAAATGAAAAGAAAAAGGCGAGAGCTTCCTAAATAAGCTTAATGCTTTCTGCTCAATCTGTGAAATTGAACAAAGGGTTTTTACCATACGTGACGTCATCTTAAGTAAACACGGCGATAAGGTCGTCATAATGGGACAGATATTTAATTTCATTTTGTAAAATTGCTTTCCTGACTTCGATAATAAAATTATCGTAAAAATCTCGATAAAAACCCTTTCTTCCAGCGTCGATGAAAACCCCGTGTTCCTGACAATTGATACCCACAAATAATGTTGTGGGAAAAGAAACCCTTTTCATCATCATCTCGTCATTATGCATTCCCGTTTAACCCTTTCCCTCATGTAGACGCTTTCTGACGCCTCTGCAGCAGACGGCTATTTGAAAAACATAGTGACAAAAAGAAGAAATTGCACAAAACGTGCAATTTCTTCTTTTGCCACAATGTTTTCCACTTTTGAGTCATAGGTTATCCATTCAATTATAGAGATTTTCTACTTTTTTACAAAATATGTTCAAATTCGTCTGCTGCAGAATTGCCGTATAACGACTTTTCTCTCCGTTTCTGGAAATTATAATTTTTAAGAAAATACTCCTCGTAATTTTCATTTCTCGTTCCTTATATATCACTTTCCCATATGTGGACGCTTTCTGACGGGCTCTGCAGCAGACGACCTTTGAAAAACATTGTATCAAAAGAAGAATTTGCTTATATATTCGCCACAATGTGTTCAATTCTTTTCTAAAAATTAAAATGTGATCTGGAGTTGATTTCTTTATTGTTCCTCAACGGTTCGAAAACATATTGGCAATAATGTGAAATATCTCCATACATGAGAGTTTTAATCAGCAGATGTGTTGTATGTGGGAATCTAGCCTAGGTACTGGTTTTGTTTACCCAATAATAAGTGAACTGTCGCCGTGATATAACTGAAATAATGTTGAAAACGGCGTAAAACCCCAATAAATAAATAAATAAATATGTATGTGGGAAAGAATTAAGTATTCATATCAACACACCATATTCGTCTCTAAGTAGATAGATAGTACAACCTTATAAGAATACTATGAATATTAAATTTGTTATTTATGCTTTTTTTTTTTAACATTTTCACTTCGAATTTTGAATATCTTCTTTATGTTTTGTAATGTGTGATAGAGGATAGCTCCCCGACCCCCCCTCACACAGGTCTATGACTGGTAAATTAAAAGAGCTACAAGTTGATTTGATTTGATTTGATTTATTGGGGTTTAACGCCGTTTTTTTACCAATTTCTCAGTTATAAATATCACGGCGGCCAGTTCACCTACTCATACATTTCCTGGTTTTCTCACACCAGTACTCCATACAACAATCTTCCCAAGCAACTGGCGGCTTTTCCACATAGACTTAGCCCAGTGGTGGAAGACGAATGACGCATGTCGCGCTACAAGTTGAAGCCAAAAGTTTAAAGAAAAAAAAGGGAAAAGTATTCCCATCAATAAATCGTGTGTTGGTACCACCAGTTACGCGGTATAAGTGCTTCTACTGAGTGCATCTCATTGAACCATTTCCCACACACAAACGCTTTCTAACGAATGAATGTATATTGTTTTATGGCGCATCGACAGCTAAGGTCATTTAGCGCGCAATTACATTTAATTATTCATGATCCCTGGGTAAACAAACCAGTACTAGTCTAGAAAATGTGCCTTGCCCAAGGGCACACCATCATGACCGTAGTGCCGCGACTGGGGATCGAACCCGGGACACCCGGTTTCGAAATCCCCGACGCTAACCACTCGACCACAGCGGATTCCCCAACGAAACTTGAAAACAATGAGGCAAAAGGAGAAATTGCTCATTATATGCCAATTCACAATTTGTCTCAAAGTTTTTAACTGTATTCAATCATTCTTTCAGTTATAAAAGAGTTTCAATATTTTTGACTACATTTTTTTCAAATTCGTCCGCTTCATATTAGTTGTAGGTACGAAATGGGGCCTAAAAACATATAAAAATAATGTTTCAATTGTAAGTTTTAACGTATAATCATATACAGAAACTAAGAAAAAGCGTTGGAACACCGAAATAAACGACAAATTTCCACTAATCCAACGTCGGACCACCTTAGTGATGTAGTAGTAAAGCGTCCGACTCGGGTATGGGAGGCTGCGGGTTCGATACGCGGTTGAGTCATACCAAAGACTTTAAAAACTGTAGCAATAGCTGCCCTCAATGGCGAATCCCGGCTCGGCCAAAATTTTCTTTCCGACGATTGACAAAAAGTCAATGCGACATGCGTCATTCGTCTTCCACCAATGGGCTAAGTCTATGTGGAAAAGCAGCCAGTTGCTTGGGAAGATTGTTGTGTGGAGTACTGGTGCGAGAACACCAGGAAATGCATGAGTAGGTGAACTGGCCGCCGTGATATAACTGAGAAATTGTTAAATACGGCGTTAAACCCCAATCAATCAATCAAGTCCTCAATGGCGTTCAGGGTTGCGTGGTTAGCATTACGACTGACAAGCTGGTGTCAGGATAAAAAGGACCACTATTACAGGTAGCTTACCAATGAAACGTCGTGGTATAGCTGGTTTTTTGTTTTATTTAAAGCGGCGTAAAACAGCAAACATTCAAAACAATTTTATCCCAACGTCGATATATCGAAGAAGAAATTGTCTGTGGCTAGATCGGTGCCACTTAACCATTTCCCTCATATAGACGCTTTCTAACGCCTCTGCAGCAGGCGGCTTTTTTGAAAAAAACATAGTGACAAAAGAAGAAATTGCTCAAAACGAGCAATTTCTCCTTTTGCCACAATGTTTTCTACATTTAGTCATGGGTTATCCATTGAATTATAGAGATTGACAAATTATGTTCAAAGTCGTCTGCTGCAGAATTGTTGTATGAGGGAAAGGGTTATACCACCTGTAATACTAATACCAATAGTCCCTAGCTAGCTAGATGGAAAAAGTTGAAAGTGATTCTGTATCGGGACTAGGGTCGAGTAAACAAAGACATCTTGTGTTAAAATCGCGAATCAACAGTTACGTTAAGTCCCACCCCCCACCTCCTCTCACACGCGTTATTTTCTAATTAACCCTTGTCCCCACTGTTTACCCGTGGCTTTATCAAATCATCCATTGTTATTTAACCCTTTACACCCACATACAAGCAATCTGCAGAAGACGAGTTTGAAAACATCTGGGTGAAATACAAATAATATCTCTATAGATGAACGTATAACTATTTAATCAAAGACCTAATAACAGATGTTTATTAGGTCTTTAATTGAATATAGTTGAACATATTTGAAAGTAGTATGGGAAAATGAAAAAGATGCTTAGTTTTTAGAAATTTCATATTTTGTCATTTTTTTTTTCAAAAGTCGTCTGCTGCAGAGGCGTCAGAAAACGTCTTTATGCGGGAAAACGTTATTAATTTCTTACAACTTATTGGTATTTTGGGTACATATATATATAGAGACACACGAGGAGATGTATATGTGCTACTGTACTGATGAGCAGGCTGAGCCCGATCTACATCGTTCAAATATGCTATTTAAAAGTATGCTATTAGAACATAAGTGAAAAGATTGATTGATTAATTTGGGTTTAACGCCGTTTTTAACAATTTCTCAGTTATATCACGGCGGCCAGTTCACCTACTCATGCATTTCCTGGTTTTCTCACACCAGTACTCCACACAACAATCTTCCCAAGCAACTGGCCGCTTTTCCACATAGACTTAGCCCATTGGATAGGTGAAAAGTGTGATAAAATCGCGTACTGCGAGATAAGGGTTAATAAACTCACTGGCCACACCTCTCACTCCTGTAGGTGCGTCAAATATCAAAATAAACTGTATTGATTAATTGATAGAATATACAGAATACAGAATACAGAATATCAGAATAGTTTATTAGACTTTAGCATAACATAGCTAATCTTCATATAAATAATGTTATCATGTGTGAGCATGCAAATACAGAGTTGTGATTAATAAAAAAAAATGGAAAATAATGCAGAAATATCATATACTCTCGCACGCACTCACGCACAAACGCACGCACGCACGCACTTACACACTCACGCACACACGCACGCACGCACACACGCACTTACAAACACACACTCAAACCATTAATTGATAGAGAATTAGTCGTTTATGGGAAGGTATTGGTGCATTGGTCTTACGTGCCAAATGTCAATGGTTCGAACGACGCATTGATGTGCGGGGTTGTTTCCCCCATCGGGATTATTGTCAACAAACACAGGCGCGACAACCAGATAATCGTACAGGGATCAGAAAATACCTAATCGATCGCGTTTAACTTAATTCCAGCACCGAATTGATTAAAGTATACTCTTCCATGTTCAAAATAGGGCATCTCCATTTCTCATGTAATCAAAGTTTTGGACGATTTTGATAACTTACAGGCAAACAATGCTGATTTCAGGTGAGACAATTCGTTACTGAATCAGTATTGTTTGCAAAAACCTCGATATTGCCTTTGGCGGTGAAGGAGTTAATTAATATAACTGAGAGTTTGATTCGTTATCGATGTTAACTGATTTACTTAAACAAATATAATTACTTCAATGTTGCAGATCATGTTTGAATTATTTAATTCATTGTTTGTTTGGTGTTTTACGCTGCTTTTAACAATGTTACAGTTATATCACGGCGTTGGAGTTCCCTGGGTAAGTTACTAGTACCACTGGTCCATTTATCCTGCGGAATCCGTCGTGGTCGAGTGGTTCGGGTCGGGGATTTGAAAACGGGCGTCCCGGGTTCGATCCTCCCCAGTCGCGACACGACGATTATGGTGGAGTGCCCTTGGGCAAGGCACATTTCCCAGCCTAGTACTGGTTTGTTTACCCAGGGATCATGAATAAGTAAACTGTAGCCGTGATGTAACTAAAATAATGTTGAAAACGGCGTAAACTAAACTAAACCATTTATCCCGACACCAGCCAGTCAGTCGTAAGGCTAACCCCGCAACCCTGAACGCTAAAAAAGGTCAGCCATTAATACAATGATTAAAGTCTTTGGTATGATCCGACAAGGGATCGAACCCGCGACATCCCGTACGGGAGGCGGTCTTATTTATTTAAACTAAACTAATCATTTCAATGTTGCGGACCATGTTTGACGGTTCCAGAGGATGTTCACAAACAAACATACACGATGAGACGGTTGTCGAGGAGCGTCTGCCTCACGTGACGGAGGTAGCGGATTCGATCCCCGATCGAGGCTTTCCTAAACTATGAAATCAAAGCACTCCCAGTGCTGCAAAGGGAAGACCTTGTTACGACCGTTAATTAAATAATATTTGAGTTGAATGCATAATAGTGTATACACAGAATGGTGGTCTATCGCAAAAACCTTTATTTGACTGGCGGTATTTCACAGAGGTCGTTGCATAGTAGCAAGTTGCGTCTGCAAGAGAGAAGAGCTTAACACCTTTTACGTATGCATACATTAATGAGTGAAGTTAAAGCGATGCTCCCGGAAAATCAACATTAGAGCAATTAGTACGCAATTAAACAAAAATATCTGTCTACGCTTCCGATAGTGTTACTACTGATGCATCGGTGATCGAAAAATAAAAGTAATCCTTATACTGTACCAAGGGTATACGCCGTGATATAACTCAAATTCATTTGAAAACGACGTTAAACGAAATTCAAACTACTTGTACCCTTTCACATATATAGACGGGTTCATAGTACGTTTGAAAACCCGCAATTCTCTTTTCCCCACAATGTTGCTGACTGATGTAGATTATTTGTATCTTGCAAAGGGTTAACTTATTACAGTCGAATTAAAACAGGTTTTTATTGGGATTATATACTGACGTCGGTCCGCCAACCTACCCGTGTGTAACTTCACTATCGTTGAGTGCGAAGAGTGAAGGAGGTTCCGGGGCCAGGGGGAAATATACCGGTGTCAGGTGGGAAAATATGCCGCTGTCAAGGGGCGATATACCGGTGTCAGTGGAGAATATACCGGTGTCAGGCGGAAATACACCGTTGTCAGAGGGAAAATATGCCGGTGTAAGGGGGGAATAAACCGGTGTCAGGGGGATAATATGCCGGTGTATTGGGGGGGGGGGGGGGGGGGGGGAATTAAAGCGGTGTCAGGGGGGGGGGAATTAAAGCGGTTGTCAGAGGAAAAAATATGCCGTTGTCAGAGGGAAAATATACCGGTGTAAGGGGGAATAAACCGGTGTCAGGGAGGAAATATGCCGGTGTAAGGGGGGAATAAACCGGTGTCAGGGGGATAATATGCCGGTGTATGGGGGGGAATTAAACCGGTGTCAGTGAGAAAATGTGTTGTTGTCAGAGGGAAAATATACTGGTGTAAGGGGGGAATAAACCGGTGTCAGGGGGATAATATGCCGGTGTATGGGGGGGGGGGGGAAATTAACCGGTGTCAGTGAGAAAATGTGTTGTTGTCAGAGGGAAAATATACTGGTGTAAGGGGGGATTAAACCGGTGTCAGGGGGAGATATGCCGGTGTAAGGGGGGAATAAACCGGTGTCAGGGGGGAAATATGCCGGTGTCAGCGTGGAAAAATGCCGGTGTCAGTGGGGGGGGGGGGGGGGGAATATACCGCTTCTCAGGGGGAATATACCGATGTCAGGGGATATACCACTGTCAGGGGGATATCCCGGTGTCAGGGGGGAAATAAACTGGTATCAAAGGGGGGCGGGGGCGAATATACAAGCAGTACAGGTCATTTACCAAAGGAATAATAATTGTTGGTGATTCCCGCCGCTTTCAACAATGGGAGACATCGGTCAGTTATCTCCCTTTAATACTCTCTACATCTAGCTAGGTCCTATAATTTGGTTTCCTCTGTTTTTATCATTGGTTTCTTTGCACTGGATGGTGCACTTATAAATTGCATTTTCTTGGCCAACTGTTGTTAGATTGATTAGTAATTCCACATTGGTTTTCTTTAAACACTGCTTTGTAAATTTTCTCTTTTGAATCATCACTTTAATTAACACATTTATGATTAATGTGTTCAGAGTAATTGCAATATCTCATTGCGAAATCGCGATAAAGACAAAGGATTCCAACTTAAAGGACCTACAAACTATTTGGTCTTCCTTGGTCTTTATCTGACAAGGGAGATAATATAATTGTTAAGTCATATCAGGGCGTTTCCTGGATAGGTTACCAGTACTACTTGTCCATTCATCCTGACAGCAGACAATCAGTCGGTTATGTTAACCCGGCAACGCTGAGCGCCACGAAGGGCAGCCCTTGCTTCCATTTTAAAGTATTTGGTATGACCCGAACGGGGTTCGAACACGGGATCTCTCGGGACTCGAGGCGGACGCTTGACCACTACACCATTTAGGCGGTCTATTAACCGAAGGAACAGTCGGTAATATTACCGTAATTCCATGAAAACTATTTACTATTTTCCAGTCGCCTAGACACGGTAGCTTAGTCGGTAGCAGCGCGGGCTGTCAATCGTTGTGTTATGAGTTTGAACCCTATCTATGGCAAACGCCCTTTCCTGCGTTTGGACAGAAGTTGAAGCGATGAGCATCATTCGTCTTCCACCAAAGGACTTACAATTTGTGTGGAAAAGAAGCCAGTTGCTTTGAATGAAAGTTGTGTGGAGTGTACTGGTGTGAGAAAACCAGGAAACACACAGGAAATTGAACTGACAGCCGTGATATGACTGAAATAATTTGGAAAATCAACTAATCTATCAACCCTTTTCCAATTTAGCATGTACAGAAACGCGTCATTTATACCCTGTATGCATGAGCCGACCCACGAGAAAACCAATATTATGGACTATGCGTAATGTATCGACCCATATCAACCTGCGCAGCCCGCGCAGGATAATCCGGGAAGACACATTCCGTCTCATGGGGATAGGGGTATAGATTAATGATTCCTGAAACAAAAAAATGCACAGGAGGCGAACAGTTTCTGTCCTTGTTAGCCTGCGTGGCATGTTTAGGCTGATCCGGGTCGATACTTTACGCAGAGTCCACAATGTTGTTTTTTTTCTAATGGGACGGCTCATATATTTGTAATAAAGAATCATTTCTCAATTCGTGTCAAACATAATACAATCCAGAATACCCTCTAGTTAGTTTCATCCTTCTAGCGCCATAGTGTTTCTCTTATAACCGTGGGCGTAAAATGTAACAGCCTAGCGGTGCCAGTCCGGACAAATTAACCAATCACGTATCGGCATTATGATTTATGTAATTAGTACTGGCATGAAGGCAATAATAGGGGAATTGGTCAATGTAATTGTCTCGATATGAAATTCTTCCCGGAAACTTTTGACGCACAGTGACATTTGAACCCTGACTGACGCATTCAGTACTCTCGCTATAAAACACGCGGTACGCATTTGAAAGGTGGGAGCAGAAGTGACAAAAAGGTATTGCGTTTTTTACCTGTTTTATTTTTTATAAAACTGATTTATTATTCTTGAGTTTTTGGTTTGAAATATTTGTCTTTTACTGTGTGTAAGTTTTATTCCTCTCAAATAGATATTTCGAGAGAGAATTAATAAATCAAAGAAAAAAAATATTTTAATTATAATGTGGTTGATTAATGCTGTACAGGAGTTTTGTTTGGTAGTTATAATGTTAAAGCTTAAATGATCAGAAATAGTGGAGGAAACACGTTTAAAGTACAACCGAATTTTCCAAATAATCTTTTAGATGTATTTAGACAAAAAATATTGGAGTGGAATTTAAATTTTGATATTTATTTGTTATTTATTTGTGGTTTGAGTCTTTTGAATTGTACAACGAAAGTACGATCTAATTTTTTTATTTATTTATAAGAAAAATAATGATATATTTGGTCTTTTTAGTTTCACCATCATTTTACTAGTATTACTATAACCATCATTATCATCATTATCATTGTTATTATTATTATGATTATTAACCCCATCAAGGTTAATTGATTCTGAGTATAAAATAATTTGATTTTAATATTATTGTTATTTTAATTATATTTTAGTATTATTGTTATTTTAATTATATTTTATAGTTATTGTCATTATCGTAGTTTTTATAACCATTTATTCCATCAAGATGATAATTTTCATTTTTAGAAGCAATAATAGTAATTTCATTGTTATCGTTACTATTTCTGTCTATTTTGAAATTTGTAAAATTAGTAAATATTAATATACAAACGATAGTGAAAAATAAATTTCGTAATGGGGTCTTAACATCTTTTGTGTTGGTGTATTTATCGCAGAATAAAATTTCGTAATGGGGTCTTAACATCTATTGTGTTGGTGTATTTATCGCAGAATAAAATTTCGTAATGGGGTCTTAACATCTTTTGTGTTGGTGTATTTATCGCAGAATAAAATTTCGTAATGGGGTCTTAACATCTTTTGTGTTGGTGTATTTATCGCAGAATAAAATTTCGTAATGGGGTCTTAACATCTTTTGTGTTGGTGTATTTATCGCAGAATAAAAAGAAACACTACCAGAGATTTAACCCGAAGACAAGTAAACACAGATAGAAAAAGCAGCAATGATGAAATTCCGACACTCCGCTCTGATTCCAGTCATCCTTATATTAACAGGTAAGTTTTATTTTTATATATATCAGAACAGAATAGAATCGAGGCATTTCGTTTGGGGGCCGTGCGACACTAGTTCACTAAAAACAAGAACCCCCCCCCCCGCCACTCATTCGGGGGATTTTAGGAAACTAACGCGGACAGTTCCCGGACACATTGCCTCCTTGATATGTCGGCATTGAGTCATTACCGTGCTGTAGAAACATCTCGGATATTACTGAAACGTTCGTATCTGAGACATGTTCGACAGTCGTACACAGTAGGGTTGCGTTCATCCTCGGAACCCAGGCTAGCGAAACTTCGTATAGCGTGCACCTCGATTTTCTCCGTAACTACGAGGGGTGTTCGGAAAGTTTCGGGACAAGTGCCGTAACATTCTTTTTTTTAAATATGTGACCACAATTCTTTCAACATACATAGCTCTCTATATAACTAGCGTCTTATCTTTAATTTTGTAATTTTGCTTTTGAAAATGAATAAATGGTATATAAAGCTATGTATGTGTACAATTATAAAAAAAATAAGAATGTTAAGGCACTTGTCCCGATATTTTCCGAACACCCCTCGTACACTGTTATTACTGTACATCGCGTAAAATTTGTAGCATGCAACCAATCAAGCGGCTGGATTTCACCTCATGAATTATTCATGACTACGAAGTTTCGCTAGCCAATTTGCCCAGGGTATCATATATGTTATAAATAGCCTGGGTACCGAGGATGGGATGGGTTCGCTTCTACGGCATGTCCGACTTTTGTTTGAAACGTTTGCGTTTAGGACATGCTCGATTTTGTTATGAATCGTACACGGCATACCGGCTATGTTCGCATCTACGTCATGTCCGAATTTTGTTATTTGTACATTTTACTGCAACGTTCGCTTATGAGACTTTTGAAACTCGTGTATATTAAGATTACCTTCAATTTACGTCATGTCCGACTGTTGTCTTTCGTGCATGTAACGTTTACGTTCGCTTCTACGGCATGTCCGACTTTTGTTTGAAACGTTTGCTTTTAGGACATGCTCGATTTTGTTATGAATCGTACACGGCATACCGGCTGCGTTGGCATCTACGTCATGTTCGAATTTTGTTAATTGTACATTGTACCGCAACGTTCGCTTATGAGACTTTTGAAACTCGTGTATATTAAGATTACCTTCAATTTACGTCATGTCCGACTGTTGTTTTTCGTGCATATAACGTTTACGTTCGCTTCTACGGCATATTCGACATTGGTTTGAAACGTTTGCTTTTAGGACATGCTCGATCTTTGTGAATCGTACACGGCATACCGGCTGCGTTGGCATCTACGTCATGTCCGAATTTTGTTAATTGTACATTTTACTGCAACGTTCGCTTATGAGACTTTTGAAACTCGTGTATATTAAGATTACCTTCAATTTACGTCATGTCCGACTGTTGTCTTTCGTGCATGTAATGGTTACGTTCGCTTCTACGTCATGTCCGACTGTTATTATTCGTGGATATAATAACGGTTACATTCGCTTCTATTGTTTTTTTATTCGTGCATATAACGGCATGACTGCACCCCGGGGGTCATGACTGATCAGGTTCTTCGCCACTCCCGTAGATCGTTTCCCCCCAATAAACGCGTGTATTAAAATAGAACCGACCAGGATATTGACAGATATCTCATTTAGATGTCGTTATTATGTCTGTTTTATGTTGTTTTCAATTCCGACACAATTTAAACTGAATTGATGCATTTGAACGGCTCTGTTCGATTTAACCAACCATAACTTATGTAGAAAATTGCGTATAAAGCCAATTAAGCAAACAATATATTGCCATTATAATATCGACGTAACGGTTAACACGGCACTACACCCCTTTCCCCTTACTAAAAACTTGTTAGCATAACTATTGGTCATTAAATTGTTAGCAGTCGTGACTTTGTATGCTACAATGTAAAATAGCCGCAGTAATGGTATATCACCCGCCTCGGATGCGGGAGGTCCCTGGTTCGATCCACTGTCACGTAATACTTTAACAATTGCAGTAATAGGCTTTCCATCCATTGCGCTCAGGAGTGTGGGGATAACATTACGACGGACTTACTGGTGTCAGCATAAATGGACCAGTAGCCCTGGTAACTTATCCAAGAAACGTGGTTATGATATTACGTTACAATGTTCAAAGAGGCGTAAAAAACAACATACAAAAAAAAAAAAAAATGTGAAAACATTTAGACACTTCTTAATTAATTTAAGGAGTGTACAATAAATCCAATTGCTTCTAATTTAGCCTCAATCGCTTTAAGTGAAATGAGAATACAGGTTAGGAGCTTAAGTTCTGATATTTGATCATATTTTGGTCTATATACTATTTAAGCGAATACGACACGTGAGCCGTCCCGTGAGAAAACCAACAGTATGGCCTCTGCGTAATGTGTCGAACCAGATCAGCCTGCGCAATCCGCGCAGACTGATCCGGTCCGACATATTCCGTCTCAGTGGGATAGAGGTATAGAGTAATGATTCCTGAAACAGAAAATACACAGGCGGCGAAAAATGTCTAACCGGGTAAGCCTGCGCGGCATCCTTAGGCTGTTCCGGATTGGTACATTACGCAGAAGTAGTCCACAATGTTGGTTTTCTCGCAGGACGGCTCATTAAAAAAACACTTTTGAGACCGTGCGTTAACACAAACTCACTATGCTATTAAATTAACACAGAATAGCACCGAGTGTAGCTTAGTAGTCGGTAACGACACTGGCTGTTACTCAAAGTATTGTCAGTTCGAGCACCAGCTCGACCATCATTCTTTCCGATGGTCTGACAAAAAAAACCAGCGCGGAAAGCGACAATTGTCTTCCACATGATATTTAGTTGCATATAAAGTATGTTGTGTGGAGTGTATCTGTGCTGCGAAAGTAAGGTGAACAGACCGCCATGTCTGAAACAAAATTGTTGAAAACGGCATCAAGTCCCCAAAAGCATTCAATCACATGCTCATCACGTTCGGCTCTTACGGTGGAGCGAACCTTTACCAAAATACAATACATCAGTACGGGACGAACTTCGGATGAGCAAGAGAGGAACTTGGAATAATGAATCATTTCTATAAGTGATATAAATTATTATTTTATATACTGAATGATAAAATATAGAGATTTCCCAACTTGAGAAAACATATAACATGCTTTTTGTCTACTGAGCAATATCGCCTAGTGTGCGATATAGCTCACTAGCCGTATTTTCGGAACTACTTTTTTTTAATCTCTATTTTTTTAATTTTCTACACTTTTAAACTCCGTTTTAATTACTTAACACTTTATTTCCATGGTGAACAGTTGAATAATCCACAATTGCACTTTTAAATCCGCAAATAACAGCTTGAATCGACATGACACATTTATTTCAATCAATGCACACATTTGTCGGTGCGCGCGTAGTGACGTCATTGCAAAACTGCCAGATTACGTCATTCAGATCTCTCCGCTTCTGAGCTAAAAATAAATGATCTGCACAGGGGTATTGTCGTTTAAAAACGAAAATAATCGCCGAGTATATAATATATAGTTTAACAAACATTGTTTTCATTATTTGGGAATTAAATACCTCGTGAAAGAGATTCTTGCATATAAAAACTTGTGCGCACTCGTTTTTATATCGCAAGAATCTCGTCCACTTGGGATTTAAATCCCGTATCATGAAAACAATGTTAATTAAACTCTATATAGTATTGAAAAGAGTTGAAAGATTTCTGGCAAAAAAAGGAGAAATTGGTCACTATGAGAAAATTCTCTTTTGGCACATTTTTTTAAAAAAAATCTTCGACTGTTTAGGCGTTGAAATTCAACCTTGAATTATAATTTAGATAAAAATAGATGATCAATTTTGTTTTCGCTGCACGAGGGAAAGTTTGAATTATATTCCCCCGTAAATATTTCACAGACTTGTCATTCTTCTTGTCATATCATATTGCGATTAGGGTACTTCAGGAGCATTTTAAATGATAGTTTAGTGATCATGAACCCTTCACTAGCTGAATTCCTGTGACTGATTTCATCACGATCACGTTTGTCTTTAAATGTGCTGATTGATTGATTGATTGGGGGTTTAACGCCGTTTTTAACAATTTCTCAGTTATATCACGGCGGCCAGTTCACCTACTCATGCATTTCCTGGTTTTCTCACACCAGTACTCCACACAACAATCTTCCCAAACAACTGGCTGCTTTTCCACATAGACTTAGCCCATTGGTGGAAGACGAATGACGCATGTCGCATTGACTTTTGTCAATCGTCGGAAAGAATGTTGGCCGAACTCACAACCCCTGCTTAAATGTGCTGAACTCCAGATGGAGATAAAAGCAAATTAAACGTTAAAACTTCTGCAACTATTGCTAATAGTGACAACAAAGTAAGTAACAAATAGTTCAAAACTATTTTGGCAGTAAATGTTGGAAAACAGTTAATTGAAAGTCAAAAAATGTACATACATTAGGCTTACTGGGTATGTCTACCCAGTAAAATTGAAGCATAAACGCTCAATATTTAGATGGATATTGAAGTGGGTAGAGAAATGATTACTCTAATTTTATCCCAGAATTATGATTCTAATATTTGAAGGCATACGTTTGAACAGTTTTTAAAACTTGGGTAATTCTATCAACAAGACGAATTTTGATACTAAGCATCAAAGACGCCGCGCATGATTTTAAAGCATGACTTAAAGGGAAGCAGATGCAGTTCAATACATTTAAAATAACCTGTACAAACGGACAGAATGTAAATATTTTGAACAAGAAGGACAAATATACCTTTATCTTAAACAAGAAGGCCAATATGTTCCTTTATTGCTCACCTGGATACCATAGTCTATAATAAAATGTTACCAAGAGCAAAAAGGATCCATTTTGACGTAGGGATTATACACTTTATAAGCTACGATTTATGTGATATTCAGAATGTAAAGTTTAGTCGTGAAATGACAAGTTAAGTCTTCAAACCATTTGGTTTACCGTTTGCTTAACATTGACTTCAACAATAAAGTGTCATACAAGCTGAAGTTTCTTAATTTTAAATCTGCTCTAACTAGATCAATTAGATAAACAAAAAACATAGATACTGAAATATTAACAGATATTAACTTAAGTGTTAATGCCTCTAGTTATAAGTTAAGTGTGACACAAGCTTTACGAAGGAGAGAGGGAAGTCTATTCTCCTTCCAGTTGAGCAGAAGTATGATAACAAAAAACGAGAGTATATAAACAAAAAATACAAATAATTCTAACAAGTTTAAAGATATTAAATATCAAAATTAAGCATTTATGAAATTAAAAGAAAAGGTTCTCATGTATAGTCAACATATAACAAGAATACAATGGTCTGAATGACAACTGTATGGGGGAGGAACGTTTTAAGTTTAGTAATACAACAGAAATTAATAGGAAAAAACATCACCCGAATCTTTTTTCTGAGCTTTGATGAATCGAGTCGTCAGAGCAGTAAACCAAACAATTAAAAGGCGTAGCCTAGTGAAATCCGTAAACCAACTCATAAAAAAAGTTAGCCTAGTTAGTTGGGGAATAGTTATTAAAAACAATTTAAATGTGTCTAAAGTGTCTAAAGTGTTGTAGCAACGGTAAAAGATGTACATAGTTTGAATCTTGTTGTTTCTTAAATCAGTTAATACAATTTATTCAATCATAAATGCTGTTTTTTCAAACACATTACAGAGGTTTTTTTACAATAATATTTGTTGGTTGCTCCCTTTTCGATTACGTCACCCCATGGTACAAAATTAAAACCTATCCCATACTGACGCCGCGCTTCCACGCGGCGTCAATAATCTGGAGTTCTGCACATTCTAATACCCCGATTAACCTACCCTGGTAAACATTCTTTACACAGATCGACTCTGGTATGTCCCTTGTTATAGCCGTGTCACACTATTGCGTATGAGAGAAACGTATTAGTCGCGTATGAAAATTAATGAACTAATTTTCATACGCACAAAAGTCCCTTGAAAGTATCGAATTGTTTGTATACTTACCGTATTGAACCTATGCGTATCGTATGAGTAGCGTATCGCCAGCGTATGTTCAGCGTATTACCAGCGTAGTCCGCGTTATGGCTAGCGAATGAGTAGCGTATGAACTGCGCATGTCCAGCGTACCGCTACCACGTGAGAAAGTGCCCATATAAGTCTACTAAGAACTGTAGAATATCTAGAAATGGGATCCTCTATATATACTTTATCAAAACGCTGGCAATACACAGGGGATACGCTTGCCATACGCCAATCACACGCTAGTTGTACGTTATGTTTAAGTTTCTCAATCGTCAGGCATACGCCAAGATGTCTATATACGTAGCAGATACGTCAGACATACGTTAGAACTACGTTACTCATGCGCAATCAATACGCTAGCTGTACGGTACACCTTTATGCCAGCGTATGTCAGCGTATGACTAGCGTACTCGACCTAAGAGTAACGTACCTGTAACGTTACACCAGCGTTTTCACCGTATGACTTGCGTCAGCTTTGCGAATAAACCATACGTCCGAATACGCACACATTTTTTAGGCTAGCTTAAAAAAAAAGTTCTGCCTCGCCGTATGCCAGCGTACGCCAGCGTATGCGACCGTGCTTGAAACGTATAAAACCTTTAGCTAACGTACCCCTAGCGTATTTCAGCGTATACCAGCGTATGCGTGATATTTTTCATACGCTGGCATACGCTAGTACGATAGGCAACAGTGTGACAGCACCATTAGAACGAACGCCACTCGAGTCAACGCGTGTTGATTCCGAGGCTAATGCCGAATGGACTCAATTCCCCCGACTTATTAGTCTGATCTATGTCATCAACGACTGAAAAGCAAGGCATTATGAAAACAGTAACAGAAGAACAACTATTTATTTCAATTTTAGAGAAAGTCGGTTTCCCATTTATCGCACGACTGAATTTATTTATCATGCACATGTATAGTGCGAACGTGCAACCCGTGTAAATCACCGCTCCAGTTAGAGGACATTTCGGATCTGTATTTGGGGGGTAAACATCAAGCACTGTCTCCGTATAAGTTCGGGATGATCAATAATGAACCTTTGTGTTCCGGCTCGATCCTGCAGACCGCCCGGATGTTTTTTAAATGTTTAATACACTTGTTGGTCTCTCGTACATTTGCAATGTTTCACAGACTTGGGAAATAGATAAAAACAAATGTAATAACAAGACGAATTTTGATGCTAAGCATCAAAGACGCCGCGCATGATTTTAAAGCATGACTTAAAGGGAAGCAGATGCAGTTCAATACATTTTAATAACCTGTGCAAACGGACAGGTTGTAAAGATTTTGAACAAGAAGGCCAAATGTACCTTTATCTTAAACAAGAAGGCCAATATGTTCCTTTATTGCTCACCTGGATACCATAGTCTATAATAAAATGTTATCAAGAGCAAAAAGGGTTCATTTTGACGTAGAGATTATACATTTTATATGCTACGATCTATGTGATATTCAGCATGTAAAGTTTAGTCGTGAAATGACAAGTTAAGTCTTCAAACTATTAGGTTTACCGTTTGCTTAACATTGACTGCAACTATAAAGTGTCATACAAGCTGAAGTTTCTTAATTTTAAATCTGCTCTAACTAGATCAATTAGATAAACAAAAAACATAGATACAAGCTTTGGAAGGAGAGAGGGGAGCGAGTCTATTCTCCTTCCAGTTTAGCAGAATAATGATAACAAACAACGATAGTATATAAAACAAAAAATACAAGTAATTCTAACAAGTTTAAAGATATTTAATATTAAAATTAAGCATTTATGAAATTAAAAGAAAAAGTTCTCATGTATAGTCAACATATAGCAAGAAAACAATGATCTGAATGAACAAGTGTATGGGGAGGAACGTTTTAAGTTGAGTAATACAACAGAAATAAATAGGAAAAAACATCCCCCGAATCTTTTTTCTGAGCTTTGATGAATCGAGTCGTCAGAGCAGTAAACCAAACAATTTAAAAGGCGTAGCCTATTGAACTCTGTAAACCAACTCATAAAAAAAGCGTAGCCTAGTTAGTTGGGGAACAGTTATTAAAAACAATTTAAATGTGTCTAAAGTTTTGTAACAACGGTAAAAGATGTACATATTTTGTATCTTGTTGTTTCTTAAATCAGTTAATACAATTCATTCAATCATAAAGGCTGTTTTTTCAAACACATTACAGAGTTTTTCTTTACAATAATATTTGTTAGTTGCTCCCTTTTCGATTACGTCACCCCATGGTACAAAATTAAGACCTATCCCATACTGACGCCGCGCTTTCACGCGGCGTCAATAAAAATGAAAGTCTCCAAGAAGCAGACGTTCGAGCGTGATTAATATAAGCTAAAAGCTTGTTACGCAATCGATGTAAAAAGGATAAGTTTAAATGAAATTAAACTAAACTAATTATTCTGTAGTTCAAAACACTAAAGAATGAATTAAAATGTAAATTTATATACTTTATAAAATCAGAACCAGTCGAATGTCATATAAGAGAAATATACAGAATTTATGCATTTTGAATGGCGAAATATGCATGGAATAATATCATTTCAATACAATGGAAGACGAAGTTGTAGCTGAGAAATACCGCCTCTTTGGTCTAGTGGTATGAGACGTCCCGCGATAAAACCAACATTGTGGACTCTGCGTAAACTATCGACCCGGATCAGCATAATCATGCCGCGCAGGCCTACCCGGATAGACACTTTTTGCCGCCTTTTGATTTTCTGTTTCGGGAATCATTACTCTATACCACTATCCCACTGAAACGGAATGTGTCGACCCGGATCAGTCTGCGCGGACTGCGCAGGCTGATCTGGGTCGATACATTACGCAGAGGCCATAATGTTGGTTTTCTCACGGGACGGTTCATATGTGTTTGCATCCGCTGTTATATTACTTCATCAAAAAGATAGCAATCTAAAAAAAAAAAAAAAATGACATAACAATATATATATGAATTTTAGCAATACATTATACTCAACCGTTTGGAACAAAGACATTGATTTGTACATATTCGGTCGATTATAAATCATATTTGTTTTTAAATGAATAAACATCAATTTTCCCAAAACATAAAGAAATGTTTCACAAACTAGATCCGCTAAATACAGGAATATTAATTGCTTAATGAACAGGGGGTTCCTATAATGTAGATACACTAAAAACGTAAATCAACGAACGACCCATGCTGCTCGGTAATACAATAAAACAGTAAAGATTATCTCCATAAGTAGTACTCATCCGTCATCCGTCATCCGTCATCCCTTTCATTTTCAATTCAATTCAATATATTTTATTGCATAAAACAACAAACAGTATTTTTATAGCATATAAAGAAATTATAAAAAGTACAAACGGAGAAATGGATTTTCAAGAAGAATTTGCAATAATTTAACAGCGTTAGTGTTCATGCTAACATTGCTCTATTATAGATATACATTTCGATAAAACTTTGATATTAGAACGGTTATCGAAGCTGGACCATCACATCATTAGGTGTAATAATCTAGCATTGCTACCGTTTTCTATGGTTCATTGCAACGAATACATATTTAGATAAACTATTTATAATGTTCGTAGAAATAGAAGACATTAATGCAGTAAATTTAAGTTTACTTGGCCAATGACAATAATATTTTATTTAAAATATTTCTTGCGTATTTCATAATATTTCATAACATGCAGCACACTTATTTCATAATATAAGTAAAATACAAATGTCGGAAAGCCCAATAAAGAGATGTATGATTATCAAATAAGGCTGAAAACATTGTGGCAATCGGAGAAATTGCTTAAACTCTGGTTCAAGGACTTACTGGATGCAGTTTCGTAAAATACCGTTTTCCCACGATTCTTTAGTTTAAACTTATTTATTTTACATCGATTGCGAAACAAGCTTTAAGCTTATATTAATCATGCTCGATGTCTGCTTCCTGGATACTTAACCAGTACTCGCGCAGTTTGTGTGGAAAAAATCCCAAAGTCAGGACCCGCTCATCACGGTACTCGAACCAGGGACCTTTGGTACAAGAGTCCGCCGCTCAACCTCTGTACCACTGTCTTCCCACGACTCTTTCATATAAATACTAAATGATTAATTATTTCGGCAAAGAGTGAAGCATTAAAAGTTCTCCGGGGCAATCGCATTTGTAATATCCCATTTAAAAAAAACCTGACTGTGCTTTAAATGAATATATTATATACTGAATGATAAAATATAGAGATTTCCCAACTTGAGAAAACCTATAACATGCTTTTTGTCTACTGAGTAATATCGCCTAGTGTACGATATAGCTCACTAGCCGGATTTTCTGAACTTCTTTTTTAAATCTCTATTTTTTTTTAATTTTCTACACTTTTAAGCTCCGTTTTCACTACTTAACACTTTATTTCCATGAAGAACAGTTAAATAATCCACAATTGCACTTTTAAATCCGCAAATAAGAGCTTGAATCGACATGACACATTTATTTCAATCAATGTACACATGTGTCGGTGCGCGCGTAGTGACGTCACTGCAACACTGGCAGATTACGTCTTCAGATCTCTCCGCGTCTGAGCTAAAAAATAAATGAGCTGCACAGGGGTATTGTCGTTTAAAAACGAATATTATCGCCGAGTATATAATATATAGTTTAATAAACATTGTTTTCATGATTTTGGGAATTAAATCCCACGTGAAAAAGATTCTTGCATATAAAAACTCGTGCGCTATATATTTTATGAAGTTTAACTCTTCCATAAAAAAATCATATGTGTTATACGGTATTTATATACCTATTTTGATATTTAAGTATACGTTTTTTTTGGTTTTTTTATTGGGGTTTAACGCCGTTTTCAACAATTGTTCAGTCATATAACGGCGACCAGTTCACCTACTCATGCGTTTCCTGGTTTTCCCACACCAGTACACCACACAACATACTTTCCAAGCAACTGGCTGCTTTTCCACATAGACTGTTAAACAGCCCATTGGTGAAAGACGAATGACGCAGGTCACAGTGACTTTTGTCCAACGTCGGAAAGAATGTTAGCCGAGCTGGGATTCGAACTCACAACACCTGGATTGACAGCCCGCGTCGCTACCGACTGAGCTACCGGGGCTCGGCTTAAGTATACGGAATTACGGATTGAAACAAAAAGGATCAAACATTCAAATGAATCCTCTGTCCAATCTCCAGTGAGGTCATATCGAACCACACTTGTTCAGTCATACCAGGGACGTAGATAAGAAGGGTTAAGTAACTAAGTTGTATTATATAAATATCACATTCCTGTGAGGGCGCTATTAAAAAAAAAGGTTAACCTGAGAAAAATATTGTTGACCGAGGCAAGTGCACACAACGATCAGTTTGCACACTCTTGCCATATCGTAATGTATACTGTGAGGCTTCTTTGGTGATTTTATTTTACTTTAATTGGATATGTCGGTTGCCCGTGATCCTCCTGAATGGATTTGTACCATGACTGTCAAATGACTGATGTGGTCAGTGAAGACTCGTGTTTCCATGGAAACTGCCGTGTTTTCGTGTAACAAACGAGACGTAAACATATGCAATGAGAACTGATACGTAATCAATAAAAAAAAAATCCGTAAATATTAAAAATCATAATGACACCGCTTAGATGGTGTAGATAGTCCGCCTCGTGCGGGAGGTCGCATGTTCGATCCCCGACCGAGTCATACCAATGACTTTAAAGATGGTATTAATGGCTGCCCACCTTGGCGCTCAGGGTTGCAAGTTTAGTTGAACGACTGATTTACAGATGGACTTACTAGTAGTACTGGTAACTTACCAAGATATTTTGTACAATATATTTATTTCGCAAGTTATGCCGCCGGCCCATTATACAACATAATTGATTGTTGTATATGCTTATCAATTATGTTGTATAATGGGTCGGTGGCCTAAATTGCGAAATGCATATCCAGTATCTGGTACTGGTAACGTACCGAGGAAACGCCGTGATAAAACTGAAACATCATTGAAAGCTCGTAAAACAGTTAGAAAGAAAGAAAGTGTAATGCTATGGAAACAAACGGGTGCCTGAAAGTTAACTCTTTCAGCGCCCAATTGTTTGAAGTAGACTCTTCCATATTCAAAATCGGGCGTCTCCATTTTCTCAAGGACTATTTTGACGACGAGAAGGCAAACAATGCTGATTTCAGGTCAGACAGCTCGTTACGAGCTGTCTCACCTGAATCAGTATTGTTTGCAAAAACCTTAATATTGCCTTTGACGCTGAAAGTGTATTCTACGTGGGCAAATAGGCGTCTCCATTCCCCATGTTATAAGAGTTTGGTAATATTTTGATAACTGAAACAAAAAAACACTGCTGATTTCAGGTGAGACAGCTAGTTTCGAGCTGACTCAACTGAATCTGTATTGTTTGCAAACATCTTCATATTGCCATTCACGCTGAAAGCGTTAACGTTTTATTCTATTGGGGTTTTACGCCACTTTCAACATTATTCCAGTTATATCACGGCGACAGATCAATTATTCATGATCCCTGGGTAAACAAACCACCATGACCGTCGTGCCACGACTGGGGATCGAACCCGGGATCGAACCCGGGATACCCGGTTTCAAATAACGCTAACCACTCGACCACGGCGGATTCCTCTGAAAGCGTTAAAACAGTTCAGTAAACTATATTTGTTAACAGTTAATCTGTTCTTGGATTGTTAAGTTTAATCTTTGACCTTTCCTTCATACACCTACTCTGTGACAGACGACATCTACTCACACTTATGAGGGAAAAACTCTAAATATGAAAGAATAATTATTGAATAGGTTTGAAATCATTGCGGCAAAAGAAGACACTGCTCATTAATAGCAATTTCTTCTTTTTTTCACGACGTTTTCATACGTTGTCTTGTTCAGAGGTTTTCAGAAAGCGTCTGTATATTGTAAAGGAACAGTAACATCAGTGAAATTAAAAATCAGATTTTCTCAAAAATCGTCTCATGCAAACCACTTTACTTGACGTACTGTGTTTTGTGAAACGAGCCATCACTTAATGAATATTGAGCTTTTCTAAGCTAACTCTTCGAGTAAACTGAGATAGTATTAGGAGTAAAATTCATCGTCCACATGTAATTAAGTAATTTTACTAATTTTATGTCTGTTTTTAGACACACGTGGGCAAGTCATTAATAACCGTTATTTGTTATCCCTTTCCCCGCTCGAAGACGCATTTATCGCATCTGCAACAAATGACTTTTGACAATAATGAGGCATATTGAACAATTTCTTTTTTTTGTCTGAATGTTTTCAATTCTTCTGAATTTTTATACAATCTTTTTTTTGTAACCTTCACATTTTCCGGAACAGATACATGCATGTGGTCATGCGCAGTCAAACACGACGGATGTGGTACGTCACTGAGATATGATGTGAAGTCATTGAAATATGATTTGACGCCATTGAAATATATGAAAGCGCGTCAATCACATGAGGCTAAGGGGCGTGGTTCACACGCCTACTTTTTATCTGATGTTTAAATTGTGTTATTTCGTTATTCGAAAGATAGACATTTATATATTTCTGCCTTTATTCTGTCTTAAAAGTTATATAATAAAATGAAAAGTATCTAGCAGTAGCGATATATGGCTTTGTATTGTCTACTCGGTTACTGGTCAAATTGCCATCTATTTCGACCTTCGGTCTAGCGAGATATCCATTTTCAGAGCTCCTACTAGACAATACCAAACCAAGTATCGCTACTTCAACATAGTATTCCCTTTTATTTAATGCTAAACGATGAGATACTGAGTTCTATCAGTGAGCTATAATTCATATCACCCACACTGTGAGTGATATAGGTATGACGTCATTTTTCTAGTTTCCGGCCATGTTATACTACACACGTTATATATAAAGAAATACGTAATGGGTATATTATTAGATCGGATACAAGCATTGTCATGTGATAACAACCTTATCTTATCTATACCCATGTATAATGAGGGACATTAGTGATACTTATATTATCTCCCTTGTCAGATAAAGACCAAGGGAGACCAAATAGTTGGTAGGTCCTTTTAGTTGGAATCCTTTGTCTTTATCGCTATTTCGCAATGAGATATTGCAATTACTCTGTACACATTAATCATAAATGTGTTAATTAAAGTGATGATTCAAAAGAGAACATTTACATAGCAGTGTTTAAATAAAACAAATGTGGAATAACTAATCAATCTAATAACAGTTGGCCAAGAAAATGCAATTATAAGTGCACCATCATGTGCAAAGAAACCAATGATAAAAACAGAGGAAACCAAATGATAGGACCTAGCTAGATGTAGAGAGTATTAAAAGGAGATAACTGACCGATGTCTCCAATTCCGTATTCCGTAAATTTAACAAATCGGACTTATTGTCATTGTCTGACATTGTGTAGGAAACAAATACATTCACACAGATTCGTCCGCGTGTGAACAGGTACGAAGGAACCAAATAGTTCCATTATTTCATCATCATTTATCATAAAAGAAAAAGTAAATGTGTTTGTTTTGATTGGATATGGAATATATTTCAACTCGAAGTGATACAATTTTAACATTTTAACTCGCGCTACGCGCTCATGAAAATATTCAATTGTATCACTTCTCGATGAGATATATTCAATATCCACTCAAAGCAAACAAATATCCTCTATCTATCTTGCTATAGCGATATCTTACAGTATTTAGATAACAAAAATATTTGTTTGGGTAGAGACTTCCAAGACTTCCATAATATTTTTCGTAAGATTTAAAAGTTTTTCTTTATTATTATTGTTCAGTAAAGAAATGTTGTACATACATTCATACATAATGGTTGATTGATTGATTGATTGGAGTTTAAAGCCGTTTTCAACATTATTTAGGTTATATCACGGCGACTAGTTCACCTAACTTGATTTGCCTGTCTTTCTGGCAACAGGAAACCACAATCTAGGTCCAGGATTGGATCCCCAGCCGGGTCATATCAAATGCCTCAAACTGGTAGTAATGGTGTTCCTTCATTGGCGCTTAGCATTGTGACGGTAAGCATTACGACTGAAACGCTAATGTCAGGATAAATATGCCAGGAGTACTGGTAACTTACCCTGAACATATAACTTGGAAATCAATGAAATCGGCGTAAAACATCAAACAAAATACAAAAATACCAATCTTTCCTAACTGGTATATTTTAGGAAATTAACAAAAATATTCGGTACGCACTCGACTAAATACGGAAATATCCGAGGGTATTATTAACAAACATATAGCTCGTCACATGCCAACGATCCTGTTAGACAGATATTGGGCTTGTAAGGAAAAAAAATATTTCGTTCATAAGAACTTATCGGAATCAACTCGGCTAATTACGGAAATGTCCGAGGGTATAAAATAACTCGTCACATGCCAACGATCTAGTTAGTTAGACGGCAATTATGGTTATATGAATTAAGTAATGACTCCAAGTTTGTAAGGAAACAAATATCTCTTTTATAAAAACTAATCGGAATCAACTCGGCTAATTACGGAAATGTCCGAGGGTATAACAATAACTCGTCACATGCCAACGATCTAGTTAGACGGCAATTATGGTTATATGAATTAAGTAATGGTTCCGGGCTTGTAAGGAAACAACTATCTCTTTCATTATAAATTTATCGGAATCAACTCGGCTAATTACGGAAATGTCCGAGGGTATAAAAATAACTCGTCACATGCCAACGATCTAGTTAGACGGCAATTATGGTTATATGAATTAAGTAATGACTCCAAGTTTGTAAGGAAACAAATATCTCTTTTATAAAAACTAATCGGAATCAACTCGGCTAATTACGGAAATGTCCGAGGGTATAACAATAACTCGTCACATGCCAACGATCTAGTTAGACGGCAATTATGGTTATATGAATTAAGTAATGACTCCAGGCTTGTAAGGAAACAAATATCTCTTTCATTTTAAATTTATCGGAATCAACTCGGCTAATTACGGAAATGTCCGAGGGTATAAAAATAACTCGTCACATGCCAACGATCTAGTCAGACGGCAATTAAGGCTATATGAATAAAGTAATAGTTCCGGACTTGTACGGAAACAACTATCTCTTTCTTTATGAATTTATCGGAAACAACTCGGCTAATTACGGAAATGTCCGAGGGTATAAAATAACTCGTCACATGCCAACGATCTAGTAAGACGTGGTTTCGGTACGAGAACAAATATCTCTTTCATAAAACCTTATCGGAATCAACTCGGCTAATTACGGAAATGTCCGAGTGTATAAAATAACTCGTCATACGCCACCGATCTGCAAGTGGTAAGTCGCCCATTAAAGGTAATTTTAATTAAGTAATGGCTCCCGGGCTTGTGGGAGTACAGATATCTCTTTCATCAAAGATAATCGGAAACCATCAAATAAAATTGATGAAATTGCGTTGAAAATATTCCGAGACGTAGCGATAAAGTGTTTGTTTAACCCTTTTGATTTCTGTAACAGATTTTAATGATGGATGATGCCTGTTTCACTAGAACTGCGCCACGTCAGCCAGAGAATCGGCAACGTTAAACCAGGCTCTATACCCTGTATATTGTTGCCAAACGTAAAACCTTCTTATCTGAAATTTCCTAGAATTGGCTATGGACGAATGCGAAGCTTAACTTGTTCTGTTTAAAAGAAATCCGTTCAGTCAAGAAAGGGATAAATTAATTATTGATTGTACAGACTCACGTCTCCTCAAAGTTTCAACAATTTAAGTTGCAAAAAAATTGATATGAGCCGTTCCACGAGAAAACCAACATTATGGATTCTGCATAATGTATCGGCCCAGATCAGCCTGCGCATTCCGCGCAGGCTAATCCGGGCCGACACATTCTTTTCAGGGGGAATAGAGGTATAGAGTGATGATTTTTTGAAACGGAAAATCCACATATGGCGAACAGTATCTGTACGGGTTAGCCGCGAGCCCGCGCGCCATGCTCAGTCTGATCCGGGTCGATACTTTACGCAGAGTCCACATTTTTGGTTTTCTCGTGGAGCGGTTAAAACTATAGTCAATTTAAGCCCGTCATTGGGAAAATATACAATTTGGCATTTCTTAACAGTGTCGGTTCAGATCAGCCTGTGACCACCTCCATGGTGTAGTGGAATATCGTCTGATTTGGGTGCGGGTTGTCGCAGGTTCGATCCCCGGTCGCGTCATACACCAACGACTATAAAAATGTTAGTAATGGCTGCTTCCTTGGCGCTCAGGGATTTGGGGATAGCATAACGACTGACTCGCTGTAGTAAGGATATAAATGGAACAGTAGTACTGTTAACTTACCAAGGAAACGCCGTGATACTCGGTTAACCGTATGATTTTCGATTAATCGATTAGTAATTTAGGTAACTCGGAAAAAAAGATAAAATATATACACAGTTGTGTTTAACCTTTTGTTTCTTTTCAATTGACCAGAGAGGTTAATTAATCACACCTCGATCGGGAGTGTTTACATTACTGCGAAAACAGCCGCACTCGATTTTATATCATATAACTGATAAAAATGTTGAAAGCGGTGTAAAATAGCTAAAATAAATCCATAAATATCAATCAGATCAGCCTGTACATCTACACCGTCAGATCATAATCTACATATTTAGTAAGATTTCAATTTATTTATTCACGTAATCAAAGGCCACCGGCCCAAAATACATAATCAAATGTTACAAATAATAATACATCATGTGAAAAATAGGTTATGTCAATTTTCTTCAATAAGCGCTTTATCCGAATATCTGCATACTTATATATTCCGCTAATTTCAAACATTATTTCCGGCTTCTTGGGAAGTGCATTATTCTTTCAAAAATGTATTTTGTTAAACTGTATGTCTATTTTGTTTGTTTTTTTCGTATGCACATGTATATTGTAAATGTTTTGACGATGAACCATATGTGGTCAAGTCGTATGAATAAACTCCTGTTCTGTTTTGTTTCTGTTCTATAAATATGCTTTATGCAAAACAAACAATACATTACAGAAAACACAAAATTCATGTCTTATGAAATAAATATTCCTACAAATTATCAGATGGTGCAAACAAGCTTGTGTCAGTCATACGTGATATAGTAACGATATTGATCAGTGGCTGGGCGGATCTACACTGTTCTCTATTTATTAACTTATTATCTTCAAAAAGTAAAAAAGTTCAAATGAATATTGCAAATTATATTTCAAAAGCGTCTGAGTATAGAGAATATTGTATTAATCAAAATATGGTGTTTAGTAATAACTAAGAATCATTTGCCAATGTTAATCATTGATAATGATTCCTGGTTATCTAAACATAATAGTACTTATCTGAAATTGATTGTAATTGATTTTTTTTTGTATTCGTGTATATATATCATGTAAATGTAATGTATTTTACGTCATTGAGCCATATTCTTCACGTGCATATACTTATAAATGGCCAATGGTACTGATGTGCCGACTTGCCTGAATAAAATTGTTCATAAAAGTACACGTATATATTTCCCCACGATCTGGCTCGTTTGATAGATGCTTTTTTCTCGACGCTCAGGAGTGCCGAGATATCAATATGTATTGAGTTTGTTCGATGAACTCTCAAATCATCCAGAAAACTGTAGGATAGGGCTACTATAGCAAAAAAGCGTATGACGACATGTATGGTTTTATTTCGTTTATTTACTTTTCGACGCCCAAGAGTGCCGATATATCAATATGTATTGACTTGTTCGATGAAGTCTCAAATCACCCAGAAAACCGTAGGATAGGGCTAATATATCAAACAGCGGATAACGACATTGTGTGGCTTTATTTCGTTAACAGCGTCACTGTTAATTAATAAAAGAAACTTTGACGATGATATTTCAAATTGTGAGAAAATCGCTAATACATCCACTTCGGTAACTTAAGGCACAGTTGCTATCAAATGTCTACAAGCTTTCAAACAATGCCGACACGCACTTCTCCAATCGTCTCTAACACTAGACACGGAACGGAAAAGTGTCCCTATTTAACATGTCCAACCGTTTAGAGCAATATTTTCCTTTTACCACAACGTTGTTAAAATCTACCATGTTCATAAAAAACATTTAAATGTTAATAAAAGTTTGTAGATTGATTGATTGATTGATTGATTGGGGTTTAACGCCGTTTTGAACAATTTCTCAGTCATATCACGGTGGCCAGTTCACCTACTCATATGTTTCCTGGTTTTCGAACACCAGTTCTCCACACAACAATCTTCCCAAGCAACTGGCTGCTTTTTTACATAGACTTAGCCCATTGGTGGAAGACGAATGATGCATGTCGCAATGACTTTTGTCAAACGTCGGAAAGAAAGTTGGCCGAGCCGGGATTCGAACTCACATCCCCTGGATTGATAGCCCGCGTCGTTACCGACTGAGCTACCGGGACTCGACATAACAGTTTGTAGAAACTTATTGGCTAGATGTTTTAAAAGTCGTCACCTGCAGAGTGGTTGACTGTGGGTTTAAATACAAACATACACGTTTCATGCAGACTGACTAGGACGTTAACCCGTCCAGTCCTGTCTTCTCGCATCGACATATCAATTAATCGATTATTTTCTAATGAGCATGAAGCATGTTATATGATTTGAAAGCTCATGCACATTTAAATATTAGTTTAAACTTATTGATTTTAAATCGATTGTGAAACACGCCTTCAGCCTATATTTACCACGCTCGATGCCCGGGAAACTTAACCAGTATTCGCGTTGTGTGTGTGGGGGGAAAATCCCAAAGGAGGAACCCGATGAACAAGAGATTCGAACCCGGGACATATGAACACAATAGTCCGACGCTCTACCACTACACAGGTGTCTTCAACATTTGATAAGTGAAGGTGGTTTTCGCATTCTCTATTTGAAACAATGTTTTCGCATTCTCTATTTGAAACAAATCCTTTTTAATTTGCAATTAATTATTATCCTTTAATTAAGGGAGATGTTCAATATGTTTGCGGGTATGTTTTTTAAAGTCGTCACCTGTAGTTTTGTTAAGACTTTAAAAATGGTGGGAATGACTGCCCTCCATTAGCGCTTATGGTTGCGTGGCTTGCATCCTTCCCACTCACTTGCTGATGTCAGGATAAATGGAAACACCAAACAATCAATCAATCGCGTAGTTTTGTAGCGTGTGGGAAAGGGTTACACTATTGAAGGCGGTTTTCCCGGTGGCGGGATCCAGTATTGACCCCGGGGACATTCTTAATTAAGACACCGACCCATTCAGTGTTAAGAAGCAATCTAATATCTCGGACCAAGTCTCGTAAGAAAGGAGGCTCTCGTAGTCACGTGTGGTCTGGTAACAGTTTAAAAACTTACCTGTACACACACACACACACACACACACACACACACAGTCTGATCGTTGCTCTATCTATTGATGTATATTTACCAAAGGAGATGTTTCCAAAGTGTATGTTTTGATGCGTATGTAGCGGATATCACCTCGTTGTGGGGAACCATAAAGCGCGGAAGTCCACGATGGGACGCTTGCATACGGCTTTGCCCATTAATGCTTTTATAACAATATCAATTTCATAGACTCGTGCACTCGAATGGCGCGTTTAATCACGCTTCCTTCCAGCGATATCAACAAGTGGTCTATTCGTGGGTTTTACGACATCTCCACTCCGTGCTAATTTGCGACAATGGTCTCCAATAGGTTTCATAATAAAGCTTAATTTTCCGTGATGGGAAGTAGGGTCATGGGAACGAGCCGTCAGACGACAGATGTGTCCCCGCGTCTTTGATTTACTCGGCAGACGAACATCGAAATAACTTTTTCAGTGTTTTAAGTCGAACCGAGTATTGATCAGGATTTAAATGTTTGACTCTCCTTTTTAAACATTTTTCATTTCTGTTTCTTCTTATAGCTATTGATGTTGATGTTGTTGTTGTTGCTGTTCTTATTTTTATTTGTTATTAATGTTTGTTGTTGTTGTTCTGCTTTTTCATATCTTTCTTTATCATCTTACTCTTCTTCTTCTTCTTCTTCTTCTTCTTCTTCTTCTTCTTCTTCTTCTTCTTCTTCTTCTTCTTCTTCTTCTTCTTCTTCTTCTTCTTCTTCTTCTTCTTCTTCTTCTTCTTCTTCTTCTTCTTCTTCTTCTTCTTCTCCTTCTTCTTCTTCTTCCTCTTCTTCTTCTTCTTCTTCTTCCTTTTCTTCTTCCTCTTCTTCTTCATCATCTTCCTCTTCGTTTTCTTCTTCTTCTTCTTTTTCTCATAAGACTTTAAAAACTGTAGTATGATGTGGGTACTCATCGAGGCGAGTATGTTGAGTACCAACTGCATATGGTTAAATGGTCAACAATATTCAGTGATATCATATCGCGGCTTATGTGTTTCCTGACTTTCCCACACCAGTAAACACACAACATACTTTCTACGCAAGAAAACGGATGTAATTGATCACCTCCGTGTCGTCGTGGTAGGGAGTCCGCCTCGATGCGGCATTGCCAAGGTTCGATCCCGCATCTGGTCCTACCAAATACTTTAAAACACTGTTAGTAATGGCTCTTCCTCCTTTGCGCTTCAAAATATATTACTGATAACGAGTTGAAAAACCGGCGTTGCATCTGCGTTCGCCTCGGTTTTTATCGTTATATTAAGGAAAGTGACATAAGTGTTCATCTCGGCTTTTATCGCTGAACGCTTACTATCGCACATGTGTACGTCTCGGTTTTTATTGTTAAATTTAAGAAAAGTGACATAACTGTTCACCTTGGCTTTTATCGCTAAACGCTTACTATTGATCGCATCCGTGTTCGCCTCGGTTTTTATCGTTATATTAATGAAAGTGACATAAGTGTTCATATCGGCTTTTATCGCTGAACGCTTAGGGCCCGTTTTCTGCGCATAAACTAGTTTCGGTTTAAAACTAGTTTCGTAAACCATCCATTTGTTAATCAAACCAGTTTTAAAACTAAAACAAGTTTTTCCATTTGTTTACACAAACTGTTTTCTTAAACCGATCGAACCGCCCTCGAATATGGTTTCGGAGGTTTGATGTATCGAATACATGGTCACTTGGGAGAGAGAAAATGGCAACTGAACCGCTTAGATTATCCCTAACATGTGGAAATGCACTAGACTGGGTTAAGACATAGTCTGATAATGGTCATAAGAATATGTTTGGAATTTTAAACATATAAATACTTTATTTACACGTTGTATTATGTAATTATGACCAGAAAATTAAAAGATAAAAAACATTTTTATCAAAGTTAGCCATGTTGTTCTCAAAACCGGCCGTTTGTGGCGAAAAATCAAAACCATGTAAACCCGTTTTTGTTTGATATTAAACTGTTGAAACCTTAAACCACAAAATGAAACCAATTTAAGTGCAACAAATTGGCTCTTACTTTCGGTCGCACATGTGTACGCCTCGGTTTTTATCGTTAAATTAAGAAAAGTGACATAACTGTTCACCTCGGCTTTTATCGCTAAGCGCTTACTATTGATCGCATCCGTGTTCGCCTCGGTTTTTATCGTTAACATTTTAGAAAAGTGACATAAGTGTTCATATCAGCTGTTATCGCTAAACGCTTAATATTGATCGCATCTGTGTTCGCCTCGGTTTTTATCGTTAAATTTAAGAAAAATGACATAAGTAATCATCTCGGCTTTTATCGCTAAAAGCTTACTATTGATCGCATCTGTGTTTTCCTCGGTTTTTATCGTTAACATTTAGAAAGTGACATAAGTGTTAATCTCGGTTTTTATCGCTAAACGCTTACTATTGATCGCATCTGTGTTCGACGTTTTTAATGTTAAATTTAAGAAAAGTGACATAAGTGTTAATCTCGGCTTTAATCACTAAACACTTACTTTTTATCGCATCTGTCTTGGCCTCGGTTTTTATCTTCAAATTCGTTTTTTAATGTTAAATTTAAGAAAAGTGACATAAGTGTTAATCTCGGCTTTAATCGCTAAACTCTCATATTGGTCGCATCTGTGTTCGCCTCGGGGGTTATTGCTACACGCTTTCTATTTACGAAATGGATCATATGTGTTCGGTTTGATTTTCTACCTTTTTAGACTTTTTCCTTTAAAATTCGATTACAAATAACTCATAACTTATAAATCTAACGCATTAGGGACCGACAAACTTAAAGCTGAATTTAACAATGGAGCTATTCAGCTCTGTAAATTAAACGCAAAATAAAGGAATTTTCTCCCATTGAGTTGACTGGACTGTCGCGTAATTATCTCCACCAATTAAATGGTTTATGAATGTAATAAACAGAGACCCCGTCGCGATATTCCCGCCGTTTTTGGACTTGTCCGACCATCCCGAAAACCATGTCAATAACGAATTGTGGTCATATTAATTTTTAACGTGAAAATTGTTAGTGGATATGCAGGTTTTTTTTCTTTCTCCTAGCCCTTTCCCACATACAGCAAAACCTGCAAACAGCAGACGACTTTGAAGCCATCTAGGCATACCTATAGAATGTTTCCTGATATAAAAGTATAACGATTTTTAAAATAGAGTTGAAAACTATGTGGTTAAATGAACAATCGCTCTTCATGAGCATTTCTTCCTTTTGCCACAGTGTTTTAAAAAAGATTCTGATGTTACAAAGCTTCTGTATATTGGGAATAGGATTTACCGGTTTTATTGGAGATAAAAAAAGTGGCCGAATTGAAAAAAAAAGACGTTTAGTACACTGTATGATTCATTGTCGAGAAGGCGTTCTTCAAGATTGTTTTTCAATACGACGTTCGGCGGTCACTGCCCTAGGGCCAGGCACCTTTCCTTATAGGATAACAAGAGTTGCTGCAAGATGCTGCAATTAGCGCGGGAATCAGCATTTTATGGCTTAAGAAATACTGTTTGATTCGAAAAAACACGAAACCCACTTTTAAATATATGATATAAATATATGATAACAAAAGTGTTTTAGTTAAATACGTAAAACGAAAACCCTTTCCAAACGTGTTGACCAAAATTATTGTAAACATTTGCCTGCACATGCGCGTCTTTTCTTTTCCTTAAATATATTCTTAAAATCGCAAAATTTAGCACAATAACTTCGCATTTATGAAAATATTCCCATTTTCCTGTTATTATAACCCCGATGATGTTATATAGTCTCCGCTCTGGTATACTGCTTGTGTTCAGTTGTGTGACTTCGGGTCGAAGTCAAGAGAAAAGAGGGAGAAATGTAACGGGAACGGTCTAGGTATAAATATCACTTCTACAGTCTTGCTGTAGAAGAGCCGGCTTTTAAGCGATGGCTTAACGCCGGTACACGTTACACTATGGTTTTAATTTACATTTTAATTATAAAAACTACTAGCATATAAATAGACTGGTTCACTTCTGATTTTGCAAACTCGAACGAGAAGCAGTCTAGTGACGAACTGCTACGGAAATATCCGAAAGCTGACGGTAAAATACGGCGCATGCGCGATAAAGACGATTATCAGGGCGCATGCGCAAGCCCATTGCACCAGTGGTAGTTCTAAACACAACCAATATTTGCACTGGTGCTGATGCGAGAAAACCAACACTAGTGAATCTGCGTAATGTATTGACCCGGATTAGCCTCAGCATATCATATTTATCGTTGATTTGTAGTTCGAAAGATTGAATAGCATGAACCATCTTTTATTCCAATCTATTATGACAAAACATTTTTCGCAAAACTGTAATCTTTACCTCCATTGGCAGAAATTTAGTTTAAACATGTTTTATTAAGTTTATATTTACAACAATAACAGTAGAACAATAGTAAGTTGAAATGATAGATAGATTTTAATCGACTTATACAAATACATGTATCTCATCATTTACATACATTTACATTAACAAAATTGAACAACAAATAATAATCCGAAATAACTTTGAAGTTTCCTGATTTTGGTAGATTTCAAAAATAGATTATAACAAATAATGGAAATTTAACCTTTAACTTAAAGCATTTTAATAGAGTGAGAAATTAACAATTGTTGGAAGACATGGATTAGAAAACAAGCAATGTTATTGCTTATACTAATTCCTTTCCTGGAGTGTACAGCTACAAAATAATGCGCAGACAAATCAGTGTTTGATGCGCACAGTATGATGACAATTATTATCATTAATAATCCCTAGTGATTCGTTTTCCACTAATAGGCTACTAGTTTATGTGGAAGATCAGCCAGCTGCCTGGAACGATAACAGCCAGGAAAGACATGTATAAATGAACTGATATGACTGAATTATGGTTGAAGATGGTGTTAAATTATGCCTATTTAAATTGGTTCAATAATTCGAAAATAACCAAATAAATGATTTTGATACCACGAATTGCTGACATGTGTACTTTTTACGTTTTCAGTAAAAGTAACGGAGAGCCGGGATTTACGAGATTTTAAAGCCAGTTGTGTGAACTACTGGTATGAAATAGCCAGGAAACACATGTATAAATGAACTGACCGCCGTTATATGACTTTAGTAAATGACCAAATGAATGATTTTAATCCCATAAACTGCTGACATGTGTATTATTTACGTTTTCAGTAAAAGTAACAGAGAGTCGGGATTGACGAGATTCTATAGCCAGTTGTGTGAACTACTGGTATGAAATAGCCAGGAAACACATGTATAAATGAACTGACCGCCGTGATATGACTGAATTATGGTTGTAGATGGTGTTACATTACTACTCAATCATGCCGTTTTGAATTGATTCAATAATTCGGAAATGTCCAAATGAATGATTTTGATCTCTGGAATTGCTGACATGTGTATGTTTTACGTTTTCAGTAAAAGTAACGGAGAGCCGGGATTTACGAGATTCTAACGCCAGTACAGGTCTATTACTGTCAGCTCTATGTATCCAAGAAGGACAACTCCGAAAAGCCTGTTTAGAAGGTAAATACCCACAATTCATCTTCTGTATTTTTCAATTACCGCTGTTTTCGAAGTACGTCCGCAAACGCATTTCCGTTCGCAACTGTGATTTAGCAAAGAACAAATCTCCCTAAACTCACGTGGAGTATGATACTCTGCGATATGTGCAAGTCACGTGATAAGGCGCCATATCTCAAATAATTACGTCCATCATTTTGCATACATATCTATCTATATTTCTGTATTTAGAAAGTTTTCTTTTCCCTTATATGTTGCACATCTCTGTATTTATATGTCTCTGGGACAAAACAATACTTTATTTTGTTAATTAGTATGTACATAAATTATATTTGAGAGATGTTCTTCGAAATGTTTTGTGTATTGTGATTTCATGCAATTTCTCTCAAATTTAACGTCGATGTTATACACTGAGTTCCTTTTTCCTATATCGACAAAAGTGTTAAGACATAAGCAAATAGTAATAGTACTAATGTATTTCCCTGAATGGCGCTCAGGAGTGTGGGTACAGCGTTAAGACTAGCTGGTGTCAGGATAAATGGACAAGTAGGTCTGGTAACCTACGCCGGAATCCCCATGATATAACTGAAAACGTGTTAAAGATGTCACAGAATCCCAAACAAGCATGTCCCATGTGTTTCAACAATGATGATAAAGTGCAGCTAAATAAATTAAAACACTGAAAGCGGCATTAACTCTAAACAAACAAACGCGCTGGAATTTACATGTCGTCAATGAATATTCGTCGTGTTGGGTTGATGTCATTTAAATTAAGACGTATACCACTGTTACACAATGGTTTTAAGCATTTACAACTGCTGCTACGCTATTTTCAAATATAAATATATATGTCCCTGGTTAAAGTCCCGTCACACAAACGGCGCGAGTAATGGTTAAGTCTCCAGGAAGCAGACATCGAACGTGATTAATATAAGCTGAAAGCTTGCTTCGCAATCGATGTAAAATAAATAATGTTTAGAAAGCAATACTAAACTAATGGTTGTAATGGTTTTCACTTCTTGGCGCTAAGGATAATGGGGTTAGAATAACGACTGACTGTCTGGTGACAGGATTAATGGAGCAGTAGTACTGGTAACTTACCCAGGAAACAATTGAAAAAGGAAATGAGTTAAAGTGGCGTAAAACACCATGCAAACAAACACACAAAGGTAATTTGCCGTATTTCTATTAATTTATGTAGCCTTACATCAGAGGTATTTGGTGCCACATGGCTCCAGCGTTTGTAAATCTAGATTGATAACGCGCGACTACATTTAGTGCAAACACTGAAAATACTCCAAACCAACAATTTGTCTAATAAAGGCGACGCTGTATTTGACATTTGTGCCACAAAACTCGAATCAATTTAATTAAAAACTAATTGATTATTGACAAGAGGTGTTTTATTTGTTTGTGAATTACATTCGCCCGCCTTATCTATTGAGCATGGACTATTACAAGCATTATTTAATATCCATAAAACGTGTCTAGATAGCACGGTCACGTGTTACCCACGCGATGTTAAAGGTTCTGTTATGATGCTTACAAACTGATTTCACTATTTCATTAAGAAATAAGCACTTTTATTAGGCAATGAAGCAAAGGTGTGACATGCAATTGATGAAATGAAGATTGTAAAGATTTTCTAGGCAACATCACATCATTAGATGAGCCATCCCGCGAGAAAACAAACATTATGGCCTCTGCAGACTGGTCCGGGCCGACACATTCCGTCTCAGGGGGATAGAGGTATAGAGTAATTATTCCTGTAACAGAAAATTCACAGGAGGCGAAAAATGTCTATCCGGGTAAGCCTGCGCGGCATGCTTAGCCTGATCCGGTTCGATACTTTACGCAGAGTCCACAATGTTGGTTCCCTCGAGAGACGGCTTATATGTTCTGGATTGATTGCTACGGAAATATCCGAAAGCTGACGGTAAAATACGGCGCATGCGCGATAAAGACGATTATCACGGCGCATACGCAAGCCCATTGCACCAGTGGTAGTTCTAAACACAACCAATATTTGCACTTTTCAATTTCAGTTATAAAACGGCATCAAGTGTACCAAATGTTTATTTCTGGTACAATACACAACCCAATACTTTTCCCATGTAACTCGCTTTCTACCGACATAGACTATGACGCCCATTAATTCCAGTCACACTGACCTTCACCGATACTCGGAACGAACGAATGGCCGAGCAGGTGTTCGAGTTCACAACCCATGGGTTGATAGCACTCGTTATTATCGACTGAGCTATCGGGGAGATCAAACGGGATAATCCGAAAAACGATTTTAACAGAATATCAGAATGTCATTGGCATTCCGGCAAAATCATGTTTACCTTATAAAACTAAAGATAATAAAAAAAGTATTGAACACCTATCAATTACATTTATGTCAATATCTAAGTCATACAAGGAGTGCCATATTCTAAAAACAATTGACAAAGGTGTTACTAACTAATCGTTAATAAGCACTGTACTGACTGCCGCCATCTTGTTTCAAATGAATTTTCGTATTTACAGTGAGTGACATCAACTTTAATCAAATTCATTCAATCAATGCGTTGGCGCTAACGTATTTGAGTCGAGAGATAAGACAATAGACTGTGGTTGGGTAGTAGAATAAATAACAACACGGCAGTGTTTATGAAGTGACACCTTTGAGACGTTTTGGCCAATTAAATTTCAAGTAAAAATGCGTGAGTTCTTACCTCTGCTGAATTTTATCAACAGTCTATTGATCTGTTTTGGCTCTTGTTTTGAATATTTCTTTTCAAAGTTCTAAAAGTTTAGCGAAACATAATTAAACAAATAGGTTTAATTTGTTTTCCTTTTTTTAATCAACGGTCACAAGTTCTGGTTGGAAACCTTGACCGAAGTACATCGACCCCAACATTACAGGCATGCCACAGCGCACAATCAGTGTGTATATACCACGTGACTTTTGAAGTCATATTTGCGTGGTCAGACAGCAATGAAAATGGTAATTTGTTTATTTCTTCACCCTTTTTAATGAAACATGGCGCAGTCTACGCCGCTTACAATGTCCTGTCTCCGGTCTGTACAGGAGTTTGATTGGTGGACTAGTTTCTTCAAACACTTCGACGAACCTGTTCTCAAAATCCAGCTTTGATAATGCTCCGGCTGTTGGCAATATTAATACATTTTGAGAACAGGTTCATCGAAGTGTTTGAAGAAACTAAACCACTAATCAAACTCCGTTGAAAAACCGGAGGTATGGCTCTGTAAGCGGCATGTTTCATTAAAAATGATGAAGAAATAAAAAAAGTTACCAATGTTTTTACTTCTAAACCGAAGTAAAATATTTCTGTCCGCCGTAGCATTTGTGACGTCAAAGTCACGTGGTATACACACACTGATATTTTAAAAATAAATGCACATAAATGATACAGGCATGCTAACGCTGAAGGCAAATACAAATATTATTCCTCTCTGACCTCTCATCACAATGAATCAGTGCAGGAGCAGTTCTACCCATTCCGTAGTGGTGTAACACCATGTACGTTTCACTGGATGCTTCCGGCGTAATTGTATGATTAGAAAGCACATTGGGGAGATAGAACCCTTGGCCAGAAACTATAAAACACGAAAAACGTTCTCTGGGCTCAGAATTCGAAGTGAGAACCTATTGCTCCGAATTTGACTTCAACATCGAGCGTGATTAATATAAGCTGAAAGCTTGATTCGCAATCGATGTAAAATAAATAAGTTAACACTTACACTAACTCTCAAATGATCCCAAAGCTATACACACTTTAGTCTGTGCTCAGTTTTTTGTGCTCAAGTATCGGACAGGTAAAAAGCGCATTAATTCATTCTCGTTATTGACAGAAACCGAAGTCTTATTTTGAGCATGTATGCAATTTCTGAGCAGCTATTACGTTTTCAGAGTTATATTCTTTCGGGCTGCAGATTGTTAATTTTGCGAATGAAATTTACCTGCCCAATCAGATACTTTAGCAAGCATTCTTAGCACAGCGTTATTGCTTTATAGTTTTGGAGGCAACTTTGTTACGTGAGGTCGTTTTCTTCATGTCGTGTCTTTTTTTAAATTAATATAAATTGATCGATTGATTAATTATGTTTTTCCGACTACCCGGTATATCGAGTTACCCTCCCTACACATGGATCATTTCTCTTCAAATTCAAACTTAAACTCGAACACCTAAGTCTTGTAGTGGTAGAAGCGTCCGCTTCATGGGCGAGAGTTAGCGGGTTCGATTACCGGCCGGGTCATACGTGGCGCTCAGGGTTGTGGGGTTGGCACTACGACTGACTCGATGGTGTCAGGATAAATAATGTACAACTAGTACTAGTAACAAACACTTAGGACACGCCGTGATATTAAACAATGTTTAAAGCGGCGTTAAACAGTATACAAACCAAACAAACCTAAAAGCTATCTCCACGACGATCTGTACCAAAGGCTCGCGTACCTATTGGATTCCCATTGAACCATCGATGTATATTCAATGGCATCCTTGGTACCCATCCTTGGTACCCTGTGTAAATTGGCTAGCGAACCATCGTAAATCATGCACCACGATTTCCTCCGTTACTATACTGTAAATTTTGTATCGCATGAGGTTTGTGTCATGCGTCCAATCAAGCGGCTGCATATCACCACATAAATTACGAGATTTGTACAG
>JASEVX010000014.1:15084501-15139501 GCA_031761405.1 Serripes groenlandicus | reverse complement strand
TCTTTGTAAAAAATGCTTTGTTCAAGCGGTTCCTGTCACAGAACAACAGTTAATTTTGTTAGGCACTTTTAAAACTACTTGGTTAAGTAAAGTTCAAACTCATAATGTCTTTTCAATTTACGGATTCCCATTGATTAAATAGCTTGATATCGTATATTTCCCTTTGATCTCTCTTCATTTCAGTCATTAAGAAAATGATTTACTTAATAAATTCTGCCTAATTTTATCAAATATGTGTTTATCCTTTATACCCTTCCCCGACCCCCGACTCCCTCGCACCTCCTACCCACCACCACACACCCTCGCCTATAGCCGCATATTCTGTAGAAACAGTATGAATGGTGTACTAATTCAGAGGGGTTCGATATAGAAGAGTAAACTGTAAAAGTTTAATCTGTGCTCAGAATTCGTGCTCAAGTGTTTGATTGGTCAGAAGGAAATTCGTTCTTCAAATTGACCAATAAGAAGCCTTATTTGGAGCATGGAGATCATTTATCTGAGGACCGAGAAACGTTTTCAGAGTTTTATAGTTTTAAAGATTTTGCCCACCCTCTTATGACTCAATCATACCCGATGCTGTGGGTACTCAAAAACAAACGTCTCACTGAGACATTTCTTTTGAGTTCCCACAACATAGGCGTTGAGTGTCAAATAAGGATTTTGGACATACGCATTTATCTAGAGCTATGCAGTTGGTAGAGGATCGACCTCGAGAGGAATTATCGCAGGTTTAAACCCGATGTGGTAGAGGATCTTCCCCGAGAGGGATAAGTCGTCACAGTTTCAATCCCCATGTGGTTCCCGCCCGAGAGGGATAAGTTGTCATGGGTTCAATCACCATTTGGTAGAGGATCTTCCCCGGGAGGAACAATGCCCCATGTGGTAGAGGTTTTTACATTTAAAACCCCAAGATATAAAATATGAAAACGGGTGATTGATTGATGGGTGTTTAGACGCCGTTTACAACAATGTTTCAGTTATATATCGGCGGCCGACTCACGTACTCATTAATTTTCTGGCGTTCCCACTCCAATACTTCACACCACATATTTTCAAAGCATTTGGCTGCCTTTTGATATATACTGTAAGCCCATTGGTGGTAGATGAATGGCGCATATCACAGTGAATTTTGTCAAACATTGGAAAGAATGTTGGCAGAGGTTGGAGTTTATACAGGCGCCCTGCTGTAGGAGATAGGAATCTACCGTAGTCAAGTGGTTAGCGTCGGGGATTTGAATCAGGGCGTCCCAGGTTCAATCCGAAGTCGCGGCACGATGGTCATGTTGGAGTGCCATCGGGCAAGGCACATTTCCTAGCCTAGTAATGTTTGTTTACCCTTGGATCATGACTATGTGAACGGTATACGTAATATAACTGAAATAATTTTGAAAACGGCGTCAAATCCCAATAAAACAAACAAATAAACCAAAACTGTAGGAGAGGACGTCACGTGGTTGACCGTGAACGAGAAATGCTCAAATGTACGAATCTAATATAGGAGACGTGGTCATGAGTCCCCTCGGAAAGGCGGTAGAGGTAGTAACGTCTTCAAGCGCCGAATTCGTAAATATAAAATGCTGACGTGCACGAACTTAATTTAGGAGACGTGGTCATGAGTCCCCTCGGACAAGTGGTAGAGGTAGTAACGTCTTCAAGCGCCGAATTAGTGAAAAGGACAAGGGTTTGAGCCCAACGAAGAGAGTCCTAAGAGTCACCAAGCGCTCAAGCATCAGTTTGATGAAGATGTCACGGGTATGATCCGCATGAAAGAGAGTAATCACGGGTTCAAGACTTATATACAATTGGGAAAACACTGATAATGTGAGCTATAATCACAGGTATGAGCCCCATGAAATAAAATATTCATGAGTGTAAACCTATATGAGAGTCATCAAGTGTTAAATAATCACGTTGGTGATGATGTCATTGGTCCGATCACCATATGGTAAAACAATGGAACAAATTCGGAAGCAGGGAAACAGGGTAAGGTCGAAGATCGGGTCATAGTAAGTACTTGGAAACTGGTAGTAACTGGATGTAATGGCTTCCCTCCGTGGCGCTTTGGGCTGCTTTAACATACATACCGATGCACACTTGCCGGGATATAGGGAGCATAATGTTGCAGTAGCAATATCGTATATTGTAATACGATGGGCGAGGAAACTTGATATCGAGGCCGAAGGTCGAGAGTGATGTCAAATTGTCCATGCCCGGAGTAGGACAATACAACGCCAAATATCGATAATTTTGATTTTCATCATATACCATGTATAACTTTTAAGACAGAATAAGAAAAAATAATTAAAGACATTTTAAATAAAGAAAACCCCAAAATTCGATATAATTTTTATTTATTTATGATTGACGTGTGAGGCACACCCAACTTCCGCATTTTGAATGACGTGTAAGCATATTTCGATTACGTCACACCATATTTCAGTGACGTACCATTACCATATAATTAGGAATTTTAATCCGTGGTGAGGAATTGCGCGTGGCAAATATGCATGTACATGTATTTTCACCGGACAACATGCAGGTACATTATACAAATATATATAGGCTGTATCGTAAATTACCTTAGAATCGGCAGTGATGTCACTAAAAAAAGATTAAAAACAAACAACAACAGTCCTGTTTCAACGTTAAGGTGATTAAGCATTCATCAGTTATTTTCCAAATATACGATAACAATAAGTCGGAAGTGACGTCAAATTATAACGTCAAAACAATTAGCGTGAATACGTCATAAATACATTAAAACATTTTTTAGGAAAGATGCACATAAGATCGTGTGTTACGGTAGGACTAATAGTAACAAAAGGAGCAATTGATAATAATAAACGAAGACTTTTCCTCTAACAATGAAAACATAACAGTTCTGCTTAAGCCATTTAAACAATAATAATATGTTATGGAACTGTGCGTATTGCATGGTCAACAGGATATGCAAAGCAAGGTACTATCGGATCTACAGAATTTCCAATAAAATATAATCATCAAAATAAAGAAAAAATCCGTCTCAAAACGGCAAAACATCTCATTCAAACATACAATGTGAGGTAATCAAATCAAGCAAATTGATTCGATGAACGCTGTCATTTATACGTACAATTTTCTCCTTCAAATCAGACAAAAAACTTCAATGTAAGTATATATATATATATATATATATATATATATACGAGCGTGCGAGTGTTTAGGTCTGGATTTTATACGTACAGACAGACACAAATGATCCGTCCCGCGAGAAAACCAACATTATGGCCTCTGCGTAATGTATCGTTCTAGATCAGACTGCGCATTCCGGGCCGACACATACCGTTTCAGGGGGATAGAGGTTTAGAGTAATACTTCCTGAAACTGAAAATCTACAGGAGGCGAAAAGTGTATATCCGGGTAAGCCTGCGCGGCATGCTTAGGCTGATCCGGGTTGATACTTTACGCAGAGTCCACAATGTTGATTTTCTCGCGGGACGGCTCAAATAACGATAATTCACTTGACCAAACTCAACTCAACTCAACTAAAGGTCTAATATCGTCATGTCGTTAGTCGTCAACAGAATGTTGACCCAACCAAATGCTTACAACATGATATAACATGCAGAACCTGACTACAACACGTAATCACACACTGTTTACAATCTCCTGGCAGCCTGGTCAGGATCGTTCCTGTTCTTCATCTAGTGGTTCCGTCCGAGTTATACTAAATACTGATAGTAATGGCTGCTCTTAAAATTTACCGTTCATGTTTGACATACTTGTAAAGACAACGAAAATGTGCAGACTCGGGAGTGTTTTGCCGAGCCATAATGTAAGTTTGAGCTGCATCCTCACAAGTATATGATTAAATAAATATTTTCTAAGCACCTCGCAACATTCGTGGCGCTCAGGCCGAGGGTTGCTGGGTTAGCATTACATCTGACTAGTCGGGATAATTGGACCAAAAGAACAGGTACCTTACCTAGGAAACGCCGTTATATAGCTAAAACCTTGTTGAAAGCGGCTTAAAACACCGAACTATCAGTCAAACAATCATCTAGTTGTACACACATCGTATCGGTGTAGCTTCCCTACAATATATATGAGCCGAACAAAACAGACTGATTGTTTTATCTGAAACAATATTTATGTCAATGCCTCCTAAACTCGGTTATAACTTGACCTCACCCATGCCGACCTTTGATCTTTTCCTACATAAAACACATCTGCAGAAGGAAATTTTGAAAACATTTAGGAAAATATTTAAAAAAAATCTCTACTATAAATGAAAGAATAATTATTGAAAAGAGTTGAAAATATTGCGGCAAAACGTAAAATTGCTCATTATTTTTCCTTGCAGAGGAATCAGAAAAGGGTTTATTCACATCATTCAAGAACTACAATATATAGGTCATATTACGCCAAATATATCCGCGGCCATTTTGATCTAGAGTAAAATAGTCCCTAAATTACCTGTTTTTGCATATAAATTAGTGTATACCTTCACCAGCATGCATTGAATAAATGAAATTGAGTTTAAATACATTGTAAATGTGTATAGGATGCACTGGAATTGATTTATTCGATCTTATTTTATAATTTTGATCTTGTTTGAAAATGAAAGTACAGAACGTAAAAAACGGGTTTCGTCCAAGCACAGTTTCGTCCAAGCACAGTTTCGTCCAAAAAGTCAGTAACCATTTTCGCAGGGTGAATTATTTCTTGCAAAATTCTTTCTAACGGAGTGTAGTTCTTAACTAAAATTATCACCTATTATGTATTACAGAGGATCACAGGATTTAATCGGTGTTCATTTTTATGCATAAATAACCCTCTATGCACGGAAATGCACGGCTTATGCATATAATAATGGTGTTATTTATATCAATACTTTCGTAGATCAGTTTTGTTTGACTTCGCCATTATTATGATTTATTAGTACATGCAGCCTAAAAAGGACTGATTGATTGATGGTTTTATGTTTTTTCGCCGCTTTCAAAACATTGTTCAGTTACATCACGGCGTTTCCTGGGTAAGTCACCAGTACTACTGGTCCATTTATCCTTACACCAGCAAGTCAGTCGTATTGATAACATTGAGCGCCAAGGAAGGCAGCCATTACTTTCTTTTTAATGCCTTTGGTATGACTCGGCTGGGGATCGAACCCGCGACCTTCCGCGTCCGAGGAAAAAAGGAATGAACAATGGACCTTGAGACGTGATCAATCTAACTGCAGATATGAAAACAATACTGACAAACGGTAAATTTGACAAACGATCTGCTACACAAACATAGAAACAGCCTCGGTGCGGAAGGTTCGGATTCAATGACCGTCCGGGCCATACCAAAGACTAACAATGGTTTAAAATGATTTCCTTCTTGTCGCTCAAGATTGTTTAGCTAGCAGTGCGAATGATTCGCGGCTGACATTATAAACTGACCAGAAGTACTATTACCTTACTGGTGTAGGGATAAAAGGACAAGAAGTACTGGTAACTTACTGGTGTCAGTATAAATGAACAAGAAGTACTGGTAACTTACCAGTAAACGCCGTGATATAACTGGCACATTGTTGAAATCGATGTGATGCACAAAAGAAACACAAATGTCACAACTATATGTAAATTCACAATAGTAATATACAAGACAAAAACACACTATGTATAATATGACAGAGTACCTTACAAGCACACAAGAGAGTCGAGGTAGGTCAGCCTCAAACAAATAGAGCTTTCAATCCTAGGGTCATGCGTTCGAACCAACGGCTCGGCAATTTAATATTTCCAATAACTGTCAAAATTCATTTTGCATAGTACCATTTGTGTTCCACCAATGAGCGTAATGGTTAGTGTGGGAAGGGCACGATTTGACTAGGATAAATAGTGTACAGAGAACAGCTGCACTACGGCTATAGAACACACATTACGTAACCTGGCCGCCTTGATATAACTGAAATACAGTTGAAAAGGGTCTTCAATTCCAAACAACCCAACAGTCTATGTGGAAAAAGCAGCCAGTTGCTTGGAAAATTTGTTGCGTCGAATATTGGTTTGAGAGAGCAAGGGACCACATGAGTGGGTGTGTTGGCCGCCGTGATATGACACGTCTGAACACGGCATCAAACAATAAATAAATACAAATTTAAATCAAGGGAAATAACAGTTAAACGTGATAAATTATAGTATACTTAAGGTAGGGGTGGTTACCTCCCTTCACAGTCAATTTATATCTACTTGCAACATTGAAAACGGTGTTCCTAGAAAAGACATGACATTGCGTGTCTGAGTTCAAGGAGTGAGAGTCTCTCAAATGTTAGGGCTGATACTCTCTCATAAAGTTACGACAGTGCGTGTCTGTGTTTAAGGGGTGATTGCGGGTCATAGTCATAGGAGTGACAGTTCTTGCTGGTAGTCCCTCAACTAGACAAAACATTGCGTGTCTGAGTTCAAAGAGTTACAGTACCTCAAAGAGACAGGACATTGCTTGTCTGAGACTAAGGGGTGATAGTCCCTCAAATAGACTATACATTGCGTGTCTGATACTAAGGGGTGATAGTCCCTCAAATTGCCTAGACATTGCGTGTCTGAGACTAAGGGGGTGATAGTCCCTCACAGAGACAGGACATTGCGTGTCTGAGTCTAAGGGGTGATAGTCCCTCAAATAGACTAGACATTGCGTGTCTAAATCTAAGGGGTGATAGTCCCTCAAATAGACTAGACATTGCGTGTCTAAATCTAAGGGGTGATAGTCCCTCAAATAGTCATGACATTGCGTGTCTGAGACTAAGGGGGTGATAGTCCCTCAAATAGACAAGACATTGCGTGTCTGAGACTGAGGAGTTGATAGTCCCTCAAATAGACAAGACAGTGCCGGTCTGAATACAAAGACTTATAGTCGCACAAATAGACAAGACATTGCTTGTCTGAGACTAAGGGGGTGATAGTCTCTCAAATAGACAAGACATTGCGTGTCTGCGACTAAGGGGGTGATAGTCCCTCAAATAGACAAGACAGTGCCGGTCTGAGTTCAAAGACTTAACGTCCCTCAAATGTACACGACATTACATGTCTGAGTTCAAACACTTATAGTTCCTCAAATAGACATGACATTGCGTTTTTGAGTCAAAGGTGTGATCATCAGATAGATACTCAATTAAATGACGTTAATCAATAATAAATTTTAATTCGCCATTTTAGTGTTTGTTTATTTGCACACGTGTATGCAAATGGCCGGTAACAGGTCAAACATGCCAATTCCTAAAAAGGAACGGGTTATTAAGTCCCACTTTTAATCCCCAATGTATACAAATGGTATTTAAAAATGCTCGATAATGTTTGCGTTAATTCTATAAGTTTCGCAATTCCTTTGATAAACTTAATTAAAATAATACTTGATGTCTCATGTATATGTCACTGTTATATAAGTTAAACCAACAACGTTTCACTATAATGAAATTACAAAACATTTATGTAACCAATGTACATGCAGGGAGTATTTATCTACATGTTCATGGTTAATAAATTCCACGTGTTATTATAGCATGAGTGTCAGTGAGCGTCAGTGAGCAGATATCACCTAACATATCCCAGCATGCACTCTTCTTATCCATCTGTTCACATTCTCTAGCATACGCTTGGTCATTCACACGTTAGATCAGAAAGAACCATTTCTTCAGACTAAATTTTGTGAAATCCCCACTATCCTGGTATGTGATTGATTTTATTACTTTTATTATCTATTTTCATATTAGCGTGCTCCTTTTACATTATTAATTGATATTTCTCCAAATAATTATCTCCCTCTCTTTCACTCTGTCTGTCTGTCTGTCTGTCTGTCTGTCTGTCTGTCTGTCTGTCTGTCTGTCTGTCTGTCTGTCTGTCTGTCTGTCTGTCTGTCTGTCTGTCTGTCTGTCTGTCTGTCTGTCTGTCTGTCTGTCTGTCTGTCTGTCTGTCTGTCCAAATGTCTCTTTCACTTTCTCTATCTCTCTATCTCTCTCTCTCCCTCTCTCGCTCTATCTTTCCCTCTCCCCTCTCTCTCGCTCTCTTTCTCTCTCTCTCTCTTTCTCTCGATATATCTTTCTCTCGATATATCTCCCCCCTCTCTCTCTCTCGCTTGTTCTCTCTCTCTCTCTCTGTCTTTCTCTTTTTCTATTTATTTCTCTCTCTCTCTCATTCTCTCTTTTTTTCTCTATATATCTCTCTTTCTCTCTCTCTATTTCTCTTACTGTATACCCCCCCCCCCCCCTTCTCTATCTTTCTCTTTCTCTATTTTTTCTCTCTCTCTCTTTCTCTCGTTCACTCTCTCGCTCTCTTTCTCTCTTTTTTCTTTATATATCTCTATTGTTTTTTTTTTCTCTCTCTCTCTTCTCTCTCTCTCTCTCTCTCTCTCTCTCCTCTCTCTCTCTCTCTCTCTTTCTCTCTCGCTCTCTCTCTCTTTCTCAATATATCTCTCCCTCTCTCCCTATCTCACTCTCTCTCTCTCTCTATCTCATTATCTCTCTATCGCATTTTATTCTGCTACACATTTTATGATTTACGGACACCACATATTTTTCAGATTTATATGGTCCCACATACGAATGGTTAAGCTTACATGAACAGTAAAAGATATTTTTATTATCAATAATTTTTCTGTGAGTTTTGTAAGAATATTTTCAGTTGAATACATACGAGTTATCTATGTTTTTCAGGCATGTGATTGAAATGAATGACGTTTGTCACAAGACATTTCAATAGAAACACTACTGTTAATTATTTTGAGATGAAAAAATTTGAATTTATCAATTCAAACATCAAGTTATAGAAGAATATTTTCCTATTCACCAATACCATTTTATGTATAAATTTGTATCTGTGTCCAATCTAGGATTCGAATACAAGGGGGGGGATATTATGCGAAATTTCATTTTATGAACAAATTGAGGCATTTTTTTCTTCTTTGTGAATGTAAATAATTCCCCTATTCCATACAAATACAAAACAGTGAGAGAATAAGCACGATCTCCCTCCCTGATTGGGACACTTCAACATACAATGAAATAAGCTTAATTCCACCTTCTTTTTCTTCAAATGAGACGTTACAATGCTCGAAAATGGTACTATTTATGGCCTATACAAATTATGTATTGTATGATGTTCTGAAAGACATTCAAGTTAGCTATTTTGCACAAACCTTGCAATGTTTGGTACACATCCTCTATTTTAAGGGGTATGAATGATCTTTGAAAATCGTCTTCTTTGTTTAGGGAAATAGTTCTAATTATTACAAAGAAGGCCAGCATTCAAAATACTTTTATAACTATAATGACTTATATGTGTTTCAACAAGCCTGAATTTACCGCATTTCAATGCCTTCTCAAAATTCCCATGCCATTCCACTCATCGAGAATAGAACGCGCATATATGGTCAGATTCGTTGATCAGAGCTGTGAAAAGTAAACATTTATCGCAGATTTAGAAATCGCTTTATTTCAACAATTTTCACCCCTAAAAGGAGCATTTCATAAAGAAGACATTCGGCAAAATAATGAGTGCATTTAATGTAAGAAGTGTAAAGTTTAAGCATACAGGAGATATCTGAAGGCACAAAAACCTAAACAATTTAACATAAGTTGTACCCAAATTGTAGATTGTCGTTCTGGTTGAATTATCTCCCTTGAAGTAATCGACTATTGAATACAGAGAAAAGAGTTTAATGTAGTCTAATGTCTATTTCCTTCAAAGACGTTAATGGAAATGCTTTACATAACACATTTTATTTATTAATTTTAACTAAAGTCTAATGTCATTTTATCAATTAAGTAGCAATACACAGTTGGAAGATGATTTTCTTCTACCTTCGGCTACCCGACTTTTATTATATCAATATTTGTCCTACAATCTACGTTGTAGTTAGGAATACTTTTCTAGTAGTTGACATTATTTTCCAGGTGTTCCTGTCTTAAAAAAGAGGAAAATTATTAGAATTTATACTCTCAGTTATTAAAATAATTGTCATTTCCAAAAGAAAAAAAAGATTATGTTATTAAAAATAAAAGATGGCCGATACCGAATACTAAATCAGTAGTACACACCACTGAAATAGATATGAAGAAGTTTATTTTAAATATAAATTCAATAGGCCACATGACCTGTGAGAAAAACAAAATACACAAATAAACATTACAATTGACATAGCAAGTGGAGCCGTTTGCCAATTTACAAGTACACACATTCGCAAGAGGTAATATGTCGTGTCATAGACGGAAAAAGTGTTGTTCAAACGTAATATCATATCCTTATCACCACTTTATATATAAGGCTTAACAGGCAATACAATTTTATATAACACATATCATACCATATCAAAATGTTTTCTTTTTCATTATCGTTCCTTGTTTTGAATCAATGATTTGTCAATGCATAGTTGAAATTATTTTCCTTTCAGAACTGAAAGGGACAACTACATGCGAGGAACTTCTAACTGAGATGCTGGTAATGAAGTTAAAACAGGCGTGAAATAGATTTCAATGCAAGAACAAACAAATACGCTGAGACGCTTCTAAAACGTGGTGTTTATAGAATTACATGAAACACTTAATGATATTTGATGGTAAGCTAGATCGACACACTGATTACAGAACGCCAATAGATATATTGACACAGCCAAATAGGCCACTATGTGAAGTCATATACAAATTAGGCACCTTTTACATGTGATTCAAGTACAAGGAACGAACACTTATGCTCAAACAAGAGATTACAAGTGTGATGTTTGTAAATTTATATGTACACAGAAAATTATTTAGTCAAACACACGTAAATACATAAAGACGAGAAACCATACACATTGGATGTTTGTGAATATATTTGTACATATAAAAGTCATTATAGCTCTCACAAGAGAATATAAACTGGTGAGAAACTATATGAATGTGATTTTGGTAATTGTTGTTGTACACAGAAGGGTAATAGTAGCGCAAACATGAGTGTGACACCGGTTTATTCAGATGTTTGCGAAGTTGATCGTACACAGAATGGAGATATACTCATAATGAGGGAACTGGATACAGATGAGAAACTTTACAAATGTGATCATTGTGAATATGCTAGTAAAACAAAATATCATGTAGTGAGACACAAAAGAATACATACTGGTGAAAAACCATACAAATGTGATGTTTGTGATATTGCATTTACACGGAAAGAAGATTTAATTAGACACAGTAGAACACACACTGGTGAGAAACCTTATAAATGTGATGTTTGTAAATTTGCATGTTCACAGACAGGAGATCTAATCATACACCAACGAACACATACTGATGAGAAACCTTTTAAATGTGACGTGTGTGAAGTTTCATTTACAGGGATTGGAGATTTAATCAAACACAAGAGAATACATTCTGGTGAAAATCCTTGTAAATGTAATGTTTGTAAATTTGCACGTACAATGAGTGGAGATTTAAACATACAGAAGATAATACATACTTGTATTAAACCTTTTAAATGTGACTTGTGTGAACTTTCATTTACAGGGAAAGGAGATTTAATCAAACACACAAGAACACATACTGGTGGAAAACCCTATAAATGTGATGTTTGTGAATTTGCATGTACACAGAAAGGAGATTTAATCAAACACACGAGAACACATACTGGTGAAAAACCTTACAAATGTGATGTTTGTGAAGTTGCATGTACACAGAAAGGAGATTTAATCAGACACAAGAGAATACATACTGGTGAGAAACCGTTCAAATGTGATGTTTGTGATATTGCATTTACACGGAAAGAAGATTTAATTAGACACAGTAGAACACACACTGGTGAGAAACCTTATAAATGTGATGTTTGTAAATTTGCATGTTCACAGACAGGAGATCTAATCATACACCAAAGAACACATACTGATGAGAAACCTTTTAAATGTGACGTGTGTGAAGTTTCATTTACAGGGATTGGAGATTTAATCAAACACAAGAGAATACATTCTGGTGAAAATCCTTGTAAATGTAATGTTTGTAAATTTGCACGTACAATGAGTGGAGATTTAAACATACAGAAGATAATACATACTTGTATTAAACCTTTTAAATGTGACTTGTGTGAACTTTCATTTACAGGGAAAGGAGATTTAATCAAACACACAAGAACACATACTGGTGGAAAACCCTATAAATGTGATGTTTGTGAATTTGCATGTACACAGAAAGGAGATTTAATCAAACACACGAGAACACATACTGGTGAAAAACCTTACAAATGTGATGTTTGTGAAGTTGCATGTACACAGAAAGGAGATTTAATCAGACACAAGAGAATACATACTGGTGAGAAACCGTTCAAATGTGATGTTTGTGAAGTTTCTTATACACGGAAAGGAGGTTTAACTAGACACAAGAGAATACACACTGGTGAGAAAAAGCTCAAATGTGATGAGTGTGAATATGAAAGTACGGATAAAAAGCGTTTATGGAAACACAAGAGAATACATACCAGAGAAAAACGTCATAGTACAGTTTAGATAGCATGAGAACGAAAATGTCCATTAACGTGACATATGTGAATGTATATACATGTAATTTTTAAGCTTTAAATAATCTCCGTTTTTCGATATAAATGGTTTAACATTTGGAATTGATAATATCAATGTAAGACAAAATGTAATCGATAAGATGGGTCAATCGGTTCGATTCTTTCCTTTTAGGCGTGACAGATTTAACGACATGTTCGAAGTCAGTTTAACGTGAGTTATACCGTTGTCGGTCATGAGTGGCAAATGTACAAAGATATGGGTTCTGTGGCAGAGAGTTACATAACGGTTTTAGTTTGTTTCAATTTGTGAATACATAGTCTATTACCTTAGATCTTTGTGAATTTTAAAGACTTAGAATAAAGAAAAGTTAATATACAAAGACTGGAATACGAACTTTGCATTGAGTAACCGTGCACGCTGTGTCATTAATGACACATTTGTAATTTGTACGTAATATTGAATACTATATTTCATTGAATGTTTTGTAGGGGAGAAGGCAGTGTTTCTAAATAAAAAAAAATTGAAGAAGTAACCCCTTTCTTTATGTTTTTAATTTTTAATTTGAGAAATCTCAACCGTGACAGGAAGGGAATAAACGTTATTGGTCTTACAAACCCAAAATGTTTTTAGATAACCTGACCCGGAGGCTAAAGGTGATATACTCATCACTCTCTGTCTGTCGTCCGCCGTCGTTAACTTTTAACTTTAAACAACATCTCCCTTCGCGGGAATGAACCTCTGGTGGTCCTCTTGGTGTGTTTCCCGATACGTAGACTCAATTTAATCCCTAGCTGGTCTGTAGAGTGGATTGGGCGACAATTAGATGGTAATTATGTGACAGGTTAATTATATTCATAAACGATTTTCCGATGCATTTGCAAATAATCGCAAATTAGATCTACCCGGAAATTACATGAGGCAAACTGATTTTTTTTTAACCTATCATTAGCCTGCACATACGTACACGTTGATATTTTGCTGCAATTATCGCTTATTTATTCGAAATATGCAGTAAAATATTAGAAATCAGCACGAACACCTAAATCGTCACTGTTCGATTCAATTCAAGTGTATGAGCCGAGATGCAGAATCCGCATAAGCCATCAACTCAAGAACAACAGTTTCATACCTCTCTTTCAGGATACTTAATCTACGATCAATAGTATGGTAGCGCTTTGCACGAGGGCGAGTTGTTCCACCGACAGCTCTCTGTATTAACCCAATATCATTTGCGTTCTGAATGTCTTTGAACATCTTGATGGCTGTAAATAAGTTTGGGTGGGAGTGTTGTGTCATTTTCGTAAGGTTGCTGTGCCAGCCTTCGATGTTGTTCGTAGTGCGCGGGCTCTGTGTGTCAAAGTGGTTCCACACCGGTCTGTCGCCCTCTATCCATTGTTCGGTAACGCAGTCTGTGAATAGTTCTGTGAGTTCCGTTATATCGGCGATAAATGTATCCGTCAAATGTCAAGTTATGACCCCCTTTTGTGTTAATGATGTATTGAACGTTCAGCTGTGCGTTTGCCATGATTGAATATGACTAAATGAGTGTTGGATTGTTTCATCCTTTTATTTATACGTAAGTTATTCGTATGTTTCTAACGGTTTGAACTAAATTAACATAAATTAAGTACCAAAACAGTTTATTTTTATTTAAAGAATAAATATTAAAAGGCACAGTTTTTAATTAATTAGTTTAACACACCTTGACAGTTTGAACTTAATTACTGACGACTAGAAAACATTATCTTAACGATTAAAGGAAAACAACTTAATTGTAACATGCATTTAAATTGTAATTATTCTGAAAAATTACCGTCTATACTTCAGATAAATTTACAGTTTGAACTTAATTAACAATTTTAAAAAGTTGTTCTTTATCAAAATAGACAACACATTGTATGTCTGAGTAAAACAAGACTTATAGTCCCTCAAATAGACACGTAATTGCATGTCTGAGTACAAAGAAGTAGAGTTTAAAATAGACATGACATTGCATGTCTAAGTTCAAAGAGTTATAGTCCCTTACATATACACGACATTAAGTGTTTGAGTACAAAGACTTATTATAGTCCCTTGATTAGACACGAAATTGCGTGTTTGAGTACAAAGACTTATTATAGTACCTTAAATAGACACGACATCGCGTGTCTGAGTACAAATACTTATTATAGTCCCTCAAATAGACACGACATTGCACGTCTGAGTACTAACAGTTATAGTTCCTGAAATACACACGACATTGTGCGTCTGAGTACAAATAATTAGTCCTTTAAATAGACATTATATTGCGTGTCTGAGTACAATGAGTTAAAGTCCCTCAAATAGACACGACATTATATGTCTAAGTACAAAGAGTTTTAGACCTTCAATTAGACAATACATTGCATGTCTAAGCACAAAGAGTTAAAGTCCCTCAAACAGACATGACATTGAATGTTTGAATTCAAAGAGGTTACAGTATGTCAAAAAGACACGACATTGCGTGTATGAGTACAAATAGTTATAGTCACGCAAATAGACAATACATTGTGTGTCTGAAATATAACGAGTTATAGTCCCTCAAATAGACATGACATGATATGTCTGAGTACAAAGAGTTTTAGACCTTCAATTAGACAATACATTGCATGTCTTAGCACAAAGAGTTGTAGTCCCTCAAACAGACATGACATTGAATGTTTGAATTCAAAGAGTTACAGTATGTCAAATAGACACGACATTGCGTGTCTGAGTACAAAGAGCTATAGTCCCTCAAATAGACACGAGACTGCGTGTCTGAGTACAAAGAACTATAGTCCCTCAAATAGACATGACATAGCGTGTCTGAGTATAAAGACTTAAATTCCCTCAAATTCACACGACATTGCATGTCTGAGTACAAATAGTTTTAGTTGTTCTATTAGACATAGAGGATATTACATGAGTGGTCATTCAATACGAGTTTTATTAAACGAGTGTTCTAAAATTGATAAAAACGAGCCTCGGCGAGTTTTCAGCAATTTCAGAAAACGAGTTTAATAACATTTTGTATTGAATGACCACGAATGTTATATTCTGTTTATATCATAATTTCCAATTCGACGATTATTAGCGCAAAATATATATAACGTCGCTATATAGCGCGGTCATTTTCAATGCTTTTCATATGTTACGTAACATTGTTATTACACTAGTTGAATACGTAATTTATTCAATGGCTTTATTACACTCACGGCGACGTCATTTATGATATAAAACACATTGCATGTCTGAGAACAAAGAGTTATAGTCCTTTAAATAGACACGACATTGCGTGTCTGAGTACAAAGAGCTATAGTCCCTTAACTAGACGCGACATTGTGTGTCTGAATACAAAGAGTTATAGTCCCTCAAATAGACACGACATTGCATGTCTGAGTACAAACACTTATAGTCCCTAAAAAAGACACGACATTGCGTGTCTGAGTACAACGAGTTATAGTCCCTCAAATAGACACAACATTGCTTGTCTGAGAACAAAGAGTTAAGGTCCCTCAAAAAGACATGACATTGCGTGTCTGAGTATACAGACCTAAAGTCCCTTAAATACACACGACATTGCATGTCTGAGTACAAAGAATTAAAGTCCCTAAAATAGACACAACAATGCGTGTCTGAGTACAAAGACTTATAGTCCCTAAAATAGACAATACATTGTGCATCTGAGTTCAAAGAGATATAGGCCATCAAATAGAAACGGCAGTGCGCATCTGAGTTCAAAGAGGTATAGTACGTTACTTAGATAATACGTTGTATGTCTGAGTACAAAGAGTTATACTCCCTCAAAAAGAAACGACATTGCTTGTCTGAGTTCAAGGACTAATTGTCCTTAAAAATAGACATGACATTGAGCGTCTGAGTACAAAGAGTTAAGGTCCCTCAAATAGACATGACATTGCGTGTCTGAGTATAATTGATTGATTGGGGTTTAACGCCGTTTTTAACAATCTCTCAGTTATATCACGGCGGCCAGTTCACCTACTCATGCATTTCCTGGTTTTCTCAGACCAGTACTCCACACAACAAACTTCCCAAGCAACTGGCTGCTTTTCCACATAGACTTAGCCCATTGGTGGAAGACGAATGACGCATGTCGCATTGCCTTTTGTCAATCGACGGAAAGAAAGGTGACCGAGCCGGAATTCGAACTCACAACCCCTGGATTGACAGCCTGCGGCTCTACCGACTGAGCTACCGGTGCTCGGCGTGTCTGAGTACAAAGAGTTATAGTCCCTCAAATAGACATAACATTACGTGTCTAAGTATAAAGAATTAACGTCGCTCAAATTCACACAACCTTGCATGTCTGAGCACAAACAGTTTTAGTCCTTCAATTAGACATGACATTTCGTGTCTGAGTATAGAGACATAAAGACCCCAAATTCACACGATATTGCATGTCTGAGTACAAAGTGTTATAGTCCCTCAAATAGACACGACATTGCGTGTCTGAGTACAAAGAGTCATAGTCCCTTAAATAGACACGACATTGCGCGTCTGAGTACAAAGTGTTATAGTCCCTTAAATATGCACGACATTGTGTGTCGGAGTTCAAAGAGGTATAGTCCCACAACTAAACACGACATTGTGTGTCTGAGTACAAAAAGCTATAGTCCCTCTAATAGATACGACATTGTATGTCTGAGTACAAAAAGCTATAGTCCCTCAAATAGACACGACATTGTGTGTCTGAGTACAAAAAGCTATAGTCCCTCTAATAGACACGACATTGTGTGTCTGAGTTCAAAAAGCTATAGTCCCTCTAATAGACACGACATTGTGTGTCTGAGTACAAAAAGCTATAGTCCCTCTAATAGACACGACATTGTATGTCTGAGTACAAAGAGTTATTGTCCCTCAAATAGACATGAAATTGCTTGTCTATGTACAATGAAATGGTTCCTCAAATAGACGCGACATTGCGCGTCTAAGTACAAAGAGCTATAGTCCCTCAAATAGACACGACATTTCATGTCTGAGTACAAAGAGTTAAGTTTCTTCAAATAGAAACGACATTTTGTGTCTGTGTGGAAAGAGTCATTGTCCCTCATATGGATATGACAATGCATGTCTGAGTTCAACGACTTAAAGTCCCTCAAATAGACACAACATTGTGTATCTGAGAACAAAGACTTATAGTCCCAGAAATAGACACGACATTGCGTGTCTGAGTACAACGTGTTATAGTCCTCCAACTAGTAATGACATTGCTTGTCTAAGTTAAAGAGTTACAGTCCCTCAAATAGACATGACATTGTGTGTCTGAGTTCAAAGACTTATATTCCCTCATACTGACACGACAATGCGTGTCTGAGTACAAATAGTTATAGTCCCTCAAATAGACACAACATTGTATGTCTGAGTACAAAGCCTTATAGTCAATCAAATAGACATGACATTGTGCATCTGAGTACAACGGGTTATAGTCCCTTTAATAGACATGATATTGTGTGTCGGAGTATAAAGATGTATAGTCCCTCAAACAGACATGACATTGTGCATCTGAGTACAACGGGTTATAGTCCCTTTAATAGACATGACATTGTGTGTCGGAGTATAAAGATGTATAGTCCCTCAAATAGACACGACATTGTGCGTTTGAGTACAAAGTGTTATTGTTCCTCAAATAGACAATACATTGTGTGTTTGAGTACAAAGTGTTATAGTCCCTGAAATAGACAATAAATTGTGTGTCTGAGTACAAATAGTTATAGTCCCTCAAATACACAATACATTGTGTGCCTGAGTACAAAATGTTATATTCCCTCAAATAGACAATACATTGTGTGTCTGAGTACAAAGAATTATAGTCCCTCAAATAGACAAAACATTGCGTTTTTGAGTACAAAGTGTCTTAGTCCCTAAAATAGACACGACATTGCACATCTGAGTACAAAGAGTTATAGTCCCACAAATAGACAAACATATTGTGTGTCTGAGTACAAAGAGTTGTAACGTGTATCGGCATTAAGCCATCGCGGGTCACCCATCCAGGTGCTAACTGCGTTTAACGTTGCTTAACTTCACGAAAAGGTCAACCACTCTACCAACGTCGCTATAAAAGCCGGCTTCTACGGCAAGGCCGTAAAAGTGATATTTTAACCTATACCCCGTTCCCGTTACATTTCTCCCTCTTTTCTCTTGACTTCGACCCGAAGTCACACAACTGAACACAAGCAGTATACCACAGCGGAGCCTATATAACATCACTGGGAACTAACGGGGTCCGGGGATGATGGTGATATCAACCCAAAAATCCCACATCTGTCACCATTTTGTAACGTGTATCGGCATTAAGCCATCGCGGGTCACCCATCCAGGTACTAACTGCGATAGACGTTGCTTAACTTCACGAAAAGTCAACCAACGTCGCTATAAAAGCCGGCTTCTACGGCAAGGTCGTAGAAGTGATATTTTAACCTATACCCCGTTCCCGTTACAGAGTTATAGTCCCTCAAAGAGACACAACATTGTATGTCTGATCACAAAGCCTTATAGTCAATCAAAAAGACATGACATTGCGCGTCTGAGTACAACGGGTTATAGTCCCTTTAATAGACATGACATTGTGTGTCGGAGTATAAAGACGTATAGTCCCTCAAATAGACACGACAGTGTGCGTTTGAGTACAAAGTGTTATTGTCCCTCAAATAGACAATAGATTGTGTGTTTGAGTACAAAGTGTTATATTCCCTCAAATAGACAATACATTGTGTGTCTGAGTACAAAGAGTTATAGTCCCTCAAATAGACAAGACATTGCGATTTTGATTACAAAGTGTATTAGTCCCTCAAATAGACACGACATTGCGCATCTGAATACAAAGAGTTATTGTCCCACAAATAGACACAAATAGTATGTGTCTGAGTACAAAGAGTTATAGCCCCTCAAATAGACACGACATTGCGCATCTGAGTACAAAGAGTTATAGTCTCTCAAATAGACAAATATATTGTGTGTCTGAGTACAAAGAGTTATAGTCCCTCAAATAGAAACGGCAGTGTGCATCTGAGTACAAAGAGTTATAATCCCTCAAATAGAAACGGCAGTTCGCATCTGAGTAAAAAGAATTATATTCCCTCAAAAAGACACGACATTGTATGTCTGAATACAAAGACTTATAGTCCCTCAATTAGTCATTGCGTGTCTGAGTACAAAGAGTTATAGTCGCTGAAATAGACACGACATTTCGCGTCTGAGATTAAGGGCGTGATATTCTATCAAATAGATACTCTATTAATTAAATGACGTTAATCAATAATAACTTTTAAAAGGACCGGGTTGAAAAGTCTCACTTTTTATCTCCAATGTATACAAGATGTTCGATAATGTTTGTGTCATATAAATAGTTGTTGATTTTATCTTTTTCTTGTTTATTTATCTATAATTTCTCGCAATTTCTTTGTTTAACTTAAATAAAATAATACTAGATACATGTCTCATTTATTTGTTACTGTTATACTTATAAGTTAAACCAAATACGTTTCAATGAAATGAAATTAAGAACATTTAGGTAACCAAGGTACATAAAGGGAGTATTTATCTACATGTCCTTTGTTAATTAATTCCACGTGTTTTTATAGTATGAGATTCAGTGAGCGTCAGTGAGCAGATATCACCTAACATATCCCAGCATGCACTCTACCAATCCCTCTGTTCACACTCTCTAGCATACGCTTGGTCATTCACGCGTTAGATCAGAAAGAACGATTTCTTCAGACTAGATTATGTAAAAAAAAACACTATCCTGGTATGTGATTGATTGTATTACTTTTATTATATATTACAATTGCGTTTGTTTAAAAACACTAAGTTATGACACATCTAAAATGAAATTAATATTCCGATGTTTTAAGTATTAGTAGTTTCTTTATTTTGACTCGCATCTCTTTGTTTGGGTTTTATTTACGAAGACAAAACCGTCCCCATGAGACTTGCAGCAAGCAGACTGTTATGTGCCAATATCAAGTAAAAATCACGTCGAATTCTCCTTTAAAATAGCAATCTTAACTTACTGAATGTTATTTTCATGTTCAAAGAGATGTCTTGATTTGTGAGGAATTCATTCTATAATGTTTATCCATGTATATCTAAAATATGAACTGTTTCTAAGCTAAAACTGTTGATCGCGTGACTCGCGAATACCAACTGCGTAGATCAATCTCCTTTGCAGAGAGCCGCTCTCTACACTCACTTACAAATAGTAAATTATAGGTGATTTAAAATGTTTATTTGGTTCGAAACAAATGAAGAAAAGAACAAACCGAGATAAAACTTGTTTTAATAGAAAAATTACTTTGAACGAACACTCTCTGCCTATAAACAGAGTTTCAAGAACGACACCTCTGCGAAGAAGAATGTAGGTCACGAATCGGGTCTTTCGTACAAAATTATTTCGTCCTTGACAATTTTAAATGTGTCATTAAATTCCCTAAAGGCATATTGTTTATGCATCATTGACACAAGGGCGCTCATCATAATATAATTTTAAAACATGAGTAGTTTGTTATTTTCATTATAAAAAGGGAAGGAAAGAATTACAATAAATTAACATGTTGTAGGGCTCAGTTTATGTTCGAAATTAAGTTTAAATTATACAACAATTTCAATGAGTTTTAACTGTTTAGCTGATATTATATTTCGAAGGTGGTCTTATTTGTAAATATTGGATTACATTTCATCATTTGTTAAGGTATGATATAATTAGGATGCCAAGCTAATATCATTTTGAGAAAAAGAGAAAAAACTCATGTCTTCAGCGATTTAACCCTTATCTCATTGTTTTAAAAGTAAATTGCTGCAAAGGTTTCCAATGTTGACTTTAATAGGAGAAACATCAAATGACGTGCTATTGCATGCACATCTTAAATTGTATGTTTTGTGGTTTTATTGATAAATGATAGAATTCAAATATTCTGACAAACATCTTGAAAAGTGTATGTGGAATTCACAAATTTTATAATTATTCCTTAATGAAAGCACTGTATACATACTAAGACTAATGACTGTCAAGATTACTCATTTCCATTACTGTGTATGATCAATAATTAGTTGGCTGTGTGTATGGTCAACCTAATTTGGAATGGAGATTGATCATAAACAATGAAAGGCTTCAATTATCATTCACTTCGTTGACAAAACAATGCAAGTTATGATACATTTTCACTTGACCCCGCCCCTGATGTTCCAATATGCCCCTCAGTTGATAACTGTTTATTCAACTACTATAATGTTAGTGTTATGCATAACTGCAGTATGCATTTCCGGCGACATTGATGCGTTGCATCAACTTTTTCTTGTTATTGTATTTGGAGCGTCGCATGTAATAGTCCTTAATGTATTTCATGACTCCATTTGTACATTTATTGTAAACACAACAGTAACATTCTTCTCAACAAGGAGTATCTTTATTGAATCCACTGAATCTGTGTTATATTTACATTAACCCTTATCCTGATGTACGCAACTTGAAACATAAAATATGATATATATAATTTGCATGAATTTCATCCTTTTGTCACCAATGTATCTTAAAGATGCTTAATTTGTAGTCGGCATCATCGCAGAAAAGGTTAGACAGAACAATTAAATTAGCATAAATAATAATAAATGTGTTAACATCTTAATATAACATTAAACTATTAAAATCAATACTTAAACATTAAATTCAATACAAGTTTCACATAGAGGGACTTTTTAGCCCGGTCCTTTTTTGGTTTTCGAAGCCGAGCCCCGGTATCTCAGTCGATAGCGATGCGGGCTGTCAATCCATGGGTCGTAAGCTCGAACCCCAGCTCGGTCAACATTTATTCCGACGTTTGACAAAAGTCACTGTGACAAGCGTCTTCCACCAATGGGCTAACAGTGAATATAAAAAGGCAGCCAGTTGCTTGGAAAGACTGTTGTGTGGAGTATTGGTGCTAGATAGCTAGGAAACACGTGCATAGGTGAACTGGCTGCCGTGATATGACTGGAACATCGTTGAAAACGGCGTTAAACCCCATCCAATTTTGGTTTTCGACCTTTTTGGTAATGATCCGTTTTAGTTTTGGTCCTTTCTGACCCCATTCCGAATGGCGATGTAAAAGTTTATTCAAACGTGTCGTCTTCTGTTTGTTCTTCTTGCTTCTCAATTTATAGTAAATACATTAATCAATATGACAAAATATGTAACTTTTCACAGTCAGTTTGACACATTCAGCCTTTTTCTTGTTAATATTTTAAATCGTGTTTACAGTATATTCAGTTGAGTTGTCTTATATTTCTCTCCGTTTAATGCATTGCTGTTCAGATCTTACATCCTATTATATGTGAAGAAATGATTTGCATTTTATTTTGTAGACTAAGTCCTATACAGTGGGAAACTGTTTTTAATCACTTCCCATATGTAGACACTTTGTCGCTTCTACAGCTTAAAACTTCTGAAAACATTGTAGCAAAAGAAGGAATTACTCAAATAAAGCCATTTCTTGTTTCCCAACAATGTGTTCTGCTTTATTAAATAACTGTACTTTCATTTAATGAGATCTTGAATATTTTTGTCAAGGGTAAATGGGAATTTTAAAACAGTGTTTGTTTTGTTTAATTGGGATTTTACACCACTTTCACCATTATTTCAGCAGTGTGTTTATTTTGTTTTATTGAGGTTTTACACCACTTTCAACATTATTTCAGCAGTGTGTTTATTTTGTTTTATTGAGGTTTTACACCACTTTCAACATTATTTCAGCAATGTGTTTATTTTGTTTTATTGAGGTTTAACACCACTTTCAACATTATTTCAGCAGTGTGTTTGTTTTGTTTTATTGAGGTTTTACACCACTTTCAACATTATTTCAGCAGTGTGTTTATTTTGTTTTATTGAGGTTTTACACCACTTTCAACATTATTTCAGCAGTGTGTTTATTTTGTTTTATTGAGGTTTTACACCACATTCAACATTATTTCAGCAGTGTGTTTATTTTGTTTTATTGAGGTTTTACACCACTTTCAACATTATTTCAGCTGTGTGTTTGTTTTGTTTTATTGAGGTTTTACGCGACTTTCAACATTATTTCAGCTGTGTGTTTGTTTTGTTTTATTGAGGTTTTACACCACTTTCAACATTATTTCAGCTGTGTGTTTGTTTTGTTTTATTGAGGTTTTACGCGACTTTCAACATTATTTCAGCTGTGTGTTTGTTTTGTTTTATTGAGGTTTTACACCACTTTCAACATTATTTCAGCTGTGTGTTTGTTTTGTTTTATTGAGGTTTTACACCACTTTCAACATTATTTCAGCAATGTGTTTGTTTTGTTTTATTGAGGTTTTACACCACTTTCAACATTATTTCAGCAGTGTGTTTATTTTGTTTTATTGAGGTTTTACACCACTTTCAACATTATTTCAGCTGTGTGTTTGTTTTGTTTTATTGAGGTTTTACACCACATTCAACATTATTTCAGCAGTGTGTTTGTTTTGTTTTATTGAGGTTTTACACCCCTTTCATTATTATTTCAGCTGTGTGTTTGTTTTGTTTTATTGGGGTTTTACACCACTTTCAACATTATTTCAGCTGTGTGTTTATTTTGTTTTATTGAGGTTTTACGCGACTTTCAACATTATTTCAGCTGTGTGTTTGTTTTGTTTTATTGAGGTTTTACACCACTTTCAACATTATTTCAGCTGTGTGTTTGTTTTGTTTTATTGAGATTTTACACCACTTTCAACATTATTTCAGCTGTGTGTTTGTTTGTTTTATTGAGATTTTACACCACTTTCAACATTATTTCAGCAATGTGTTTGTTTTGTTTTATTGAGGTTTTACACCACTTTCAACATTATTTCAGCTGTGTGTTTGTTTGTTTTATTGAGGTTTTACACCACTTTCAACATTATTTCAGCAATGTGTTTGTTTGTTTTATTGAGGTTTAACGCGACTTTCAACATTATTTCAGCTGTTTGTTTATTTTGTTTTATTGAGGTTTTACACCACTTTCAACATTATTTCAGCAGTTTGTTTATTTTGTTTTATTGAGGTTTTACACCACTTTCAACATTATTTCAGCAGTGTGTTTGTTTTGTTTTATTGAGGTTTTACACCACTTTCAACATTATTTCAGCAATGTGTTTGTTTTGTTTTATTGAGGTTTTACACCACTTTCAACATTATTTCAGCTGTGTGTTTGTTTTGTTTTATTGAGGTTTTACACCACTTTCAACATTATTTCAGCTGTGTGTTTGTTTTGTTTTATTGAGGTTTTACACCACTTTCAACATTATTTCAGCAGTGTGTTTGTTTTGTTTTATTGAGGTTTTACACCACTTTCAACATTATTTCAGCAGTGTGTTTGTTTTGTTTTATTGAGGTTTTACACCACTTTCAACATTATTTCAGCTGTGTGTTTGTTTTGTTTTATTGAGGTTTAAAACCACTTTCAACATTATTTCAGCAGTGTGTTTGTTTTGTTTTATTGAGGTTTTACACCACTTTCAACATTATTTCAGCAATGTGTTTATTTTGTTTTATTGAGGTTTTACACCACTTTCAACATTATTTCAGCAGTGTGTTTATTTTGTTTTATTGAGGTTTTACACCACTTTCAACATTATTTCAGCAGTGTGTTTATTTTGTTTTATTGAGGTTTTACACCACTTTCAACATTATTTCAGCAGTGTGTTTATTTTGTTTTATTGAGGTTTTACGCGACTTTCAACATTATTTCAGCAGTGTGTTTATTTTGTTTTATTGGGGTTTTACACCACTTTCAACATTATTTCAGCTGTGTGTTTATTTTGTTTTATTGGGGTTTTACACCACTTTCAACATTATTTCAGCAGTGTGTTTGTTTTGTTTTATTGAGGTTTAACGCGACTTTCAACATTATTTCAGCTGTGTGTTTGTTTTGTTTTATTGAGGTTTTACACCACTTTCAACATTATTTCAGCTGTGTGTTTATTTTGTTTTATTGAGGTTTTACACCACTTTCAACATTATTTCAGCAGTGTGTTTGTTTTGTTTTATTGAGGTTTTACACCACTTTCAACATTATTTCAGCTGTGTGTTTGTTTTGTTTTATTGAGGTTTTACACCACTTTCAACATTATTTCAGCTGTGTGTTTATTTTGTTTTATTGAGGTTTTACACCACTTTCAACATTATTTCAGCTGTGTGTTTGTTTTGTTTTATTGAGGTTTAACGCGACTTTCAACATTATTTCAGCTGTGTGTTTGTTTTGTTTTATTGAGGTTTTACGCGACTTTCAACATTATTTCAGCAGTGTGTTTATTTTGTTTTATTGAGGTTTTACGCGACTTTCAACATTATTTCAGCAGTGTGTTTATTTTGTTTTATTGAGGTTTTACGCGACTTTCAACATTATTTCAGCAATGTGTTTATTTTGTTTTATTGAGGTTTTACACCACTTTCAACATTATTTCAGCAGTGTGTTTGTTTTGTTTTATTGAGGTTTTACGCGACTTTCAACATTATTTCAGCTGTGTGTTTATTTTGTTTTATTGAGGTTTAACACCACTTTCAACATTATTTCAGCAGTGTGTTTGTTTTGTTTTATTGAGATTTTACACCACTTTCAACATTATTTCAGCTGTGTGTTTATTTTGTTTTATTGAGGTTTTACACCACTTTCAACATTATTTCAGCTGTGTGTTTGTTTTGTTTTATTGAGGTTTTACGCGACTTTCAACATTATTTCAGCTGTGTGTTTATTTTGTTTTATTGAGGTTTTACACCACTTTCAACATTATTTCAGCAATGTGTTTATTTTGTTTTATTGAGGTTTTACACCACTTTCAACATTATTTCAGCTGTGTGTTTGTTTTGTTTTATTGAGGTTTAACGCGACTTTCAACATTATTTCAGCTGTGTGTTTATTTTGTTTTATTGAGGTTTTACACCACTTTCAACATTATTTCAGCTGTGTGTTTATTTTGTTTTATTGAGGTTTAACGCGACTTTCAACATTATTTCAGCTGTGTGTTTGTTTTGTTTTATTGAGGTTTTACGCGACTTTCAACATTATTTCAGCAGTGTGTTTATTTTGTTTTATTGAGGTTTTACACCACTTTCAACATTATTTCAGCAATGTGTTTGTTTTGTTTTATTGAGGTTTTACGCGACTTTCAACATTATTTCAGCAGTGTGTTTATTTTGTTTTATTGAGGTTTTACGCGACTTTCAACATTATTTCAGCAGTGTGTTTATTTTGTTTTATTGAGGTTTTACGCGACTTTCAACATTATTTCAGCAATGTGTTTATTTTGTTTTATTGAGGTTTTACACCACTTTCAACATTATTTCAGCAGTGTGTTTGTTTTGTTTTATTGAGGTTTTACGCGACTTTCAACATTATTTCAGCTGTGTGTTTATTTTGTTTTATTGAGGTTTAACACCACTTTCAACATTATTTCAGCAGTGTGTTTGTTTTGTTTTATTGAGATTTTACACCACTTTCAACATTATTTCAGCTGTGTGTTTATTTTGTTTTATTGAGGTTTTACACCACTTTCAACATTATTTCAGCTGTGTGTTTGTTTTGTTTTATTGAGGTTTTACGCGACTTTCAACATTATTTCAGCTGTGTGTTTATTTTGTTTTATTGAGGTTTTACACCACTTTCAACATTATTTCAGCAATGTGTTTATTTTGTTTTATTGAGGTTTTACACCACTTTCAACATTATTTCAGCTGTGTGTTTGTTTTGTTTTATTGAGGTTTAACGCGACTTTCAACATTATTTCAGCTGTGTGTTTATTTTGTTTTATTGAGGTTTTACACCACTTTCAACATTATTTCAGCTGTGTGTTTGTTTTGTTTTATTGGGGTTTTACACCACTTTCAACATTATTTCAGCAGTGTGTTTATTTTGTTTTATTGAGGTTTAACACCACTTTCAACATTATTTCAGCTGTGTGTTTGTTTTGTTTTATTGAGGTTTTACGCCACTTTCAACATTATTTCAGCAGTGTGTTTATTTTGTTTTATTGAGGTTTTACACCACTTTCAACATTATTTCAGCAGTGTGTTTGTTTTGTTTTATTGAGATTTTACACCACTTTCAACATTATTTCAGCTGTGTGTTTATTTTGTTTTATTGAGGTTTTACACCACTTTCAACATTATTTCAGCTGTGTGTTTGTTTTGTTTTATTGAGGTTTTACGCGACTTTCAACATTATTTCAGCTGTGTGTTTATTTTGTTTTATTGAGGTTTTACACCACTTTCAACATTATTTCAGCAGTGTGTTTGTTTTGTTTTATTGAGATTTTACACCACTTTCAACATTATTTCAGCAATGTGTTTATTTTGTTTTATTGAGGTTTTACACCACTTTCAACATTATTTCAGCAGTGTGTTTGTTTTGTTTTATTGAGGTTTTACGCGACTTTCAACATTATTTCAGCTGTGTGTTTATTTTGTTTTATTGAGGTTTTACACCACTTTCAACATTATTTCAGCTGTGTGTTTGTTTTGTTTTATTGAGGTTTTACGCGACTTTCAACATTATTTCAGCTGTGTGTTTATTTTGTTTTATTGAGATTTTACACCACTTTCAACATTATTTCAGCAATGTGTTTATTTTGTTTTATTGAGGTTTAACACCACTTTCAACATTATTTCAGCTGTGTGTTTGTTTTGTTTTATTGAGGTTTAACGCGACTTTCAACATTATTTCAGCTGTGTGTTTGTTTTGTATTATTGAGGTTTTACACCACTTTCAACATTATTTCAGCTGTGTGTTTATTTTGTTTTATTGAGGTTTAACGCGACTTTCAACATTATTTCAGCAGTGTGTTTATTTTGTTTTATTGAGGTTTAACACCACTTTCAACATTATTTCAGCTGTGTGTTTGTTTTGTTTTATTGAGGTTTTACACCACTTTCAACATTATTTCAGCAATGTGTTTGTTTTGTTTTATTGAGGTTTAACACCACTTTCAACATTATTTTAGCAGTGTGTTTGTTTTGTTTTATTGAGGTTTTACACCACTTTCAACATTATTTCAGCAATGTGTTTATTTTGTTTTATTGAGGTTTTACACCACTTTCAACATTATTTCAGCTGTGTGTTTGTTTTGTTTTATTGAGGTTTAACACCACTTTCAACATTATTTCAGCAGTGTGTTTATTTTGTTTTATTGAGGTTTAACACCACTTTCAACATTATTTCAGCTGTGTGTTTGTTTTGTTTTATTGAGGTTTTACACCACTTTCAACATTATTTCAGCAATGTGTTTGTTTTGTTTTATTGAGGTTTTACACCACTTTCAACATTATTTCAGCAGTGTGTTTGTTTTGTTTTATTGAGGTTTTACACCACTTTCAACAATATTTCAGCAATGTGTTTGTTTTGTTTTATTGAGGTTTAACACGACTTTCAACATTATTTCAGCAGTGTGTTTGTTTTGTTTTATTGAGGTTTTACACCACTTTCAACATTATTTCAGCTGTGTGTTTATTTTGTTTTATTGAGGTTTTACGCCACTTTCAACATTATTTCAGCTGTGTGTTTGTTTTGTTTTATTGGGGTTTTACACCACTTTCAACATTATTTCAGCAGTGTGTTTGTTTTGTTTTATTGAGGTTTAACGCGACTTTCAACATTATTTCAGCTGTGTGTTTATTTTGTTTTATTGAGGTTTAACACCACTTTCAACATTATTTCAGCTGTGTGTTTGTTTTGTTTTATTGAGGTTTAACACCACTTTCAACATTATTTCAGCTGTGTGTTTATTTTGTTTTATTGAGGTTTAACGCGACTTTCAACATTATTTCAGCTGTGTGTTTATTTTGTTTTATTGAGGTTTTACACCACTTTCAACATTATTTCAGCAGTGTGTTTGTTTTGTTTTATTGAGGTTTTACGCCACTTTCAACATTATTTCAGCTGTGTGTTTGTTTTGTTTTATTGAGGTTTTACACCACTTTCAACATTATTTCAGCAGTGTGTTTGTTTTGTTTTATTGAGGTTTTACACCACTTTCAACATTATTTCAGCAGTGTGTTTGTTTTGTTTTATTGAGGTTTTACACCACTTTCAACATTATTTCAGCAGTGTGTTTGTTTTGTTTTATTGAGGTTTTACGCCACTTTCAACATTATTTCAGCTGTGTGTTTGTTTTGTTTTATTGAGGTTTTACACCACTTTCAACATTATTTCAGCAGTGTGTTTGTTTTGTTTTATTGAGGTTTTACACCACTTTCAACATTATTTCAGCTGTGTGTTTGTTTTGTTTTATTGAGGTTTTACACCACTTTCAACATTATTTCAGCAGTGTGTTTGTTTTGTTTTATTGAGGTTTAACGCCACTTTCAACATTATTTCAGCAGTGTGTTTGTTTTGTTTTATTGAGGTTTTACACCACTTTCAACATTATTTCAGCAGTGTGTTTGTTTTGTATTATTGAGGTTTTACACCACTTTCAACATTATTTCAGCTGTGTGTTTGTTTTGTTTTATTGAGGTTTTACACCACTTTCAACATTATTTCAGCTGTGTGTTTGTTTTGTTTTATTGAGGTTTAACGCCACTTTCAACATTATTTCAGCAGTGTGTTTGTTTTGTTTTATTGAGGTTTAACGCCACTTTCAACATTATTTCAGCAGTGTGTTTGTTTTGTTTTATTGAGGTTTTACACCACTTTCAACATTATTTCAGCAGTGTGTTTATTTTGTTTTATTGAGGTTTAACGCGACTTTCAACATTATTTCAGCTGTGTGTTTGTTTTGTTTTATTGAGGTTTTACGCGACTTTCAACATTATTTCAGCTGTTTGTTTATTTTGTTTTATTGAGGTTTTACACCACTTTCAACATTATTTCAGCTGTTTGTTTATTTTGTTTTATTGAGGTTTTACACCACTTTCAACATTATTTCAGCTGTGTGTTTATTTTGTTTTATTGAGGTTTTACACCACTTTCAACATTATTTCAGCAGTGTGTTTGTTTTGTTTTATTGAGGTTTTACACCACTTTCAACATTATTTCAGCTGTGTGTTTATTTTGTTTTATTGAGGTTTTACACCACTTTCAACATTATTTCAGCAGTGTGTTTGTTTTGTTTTATTGAGGTTTAACACCACTTTCAACATTATTTCAGCTGTGTGTTTATTTTGTTTTATTGAGGTTTTACACCACTTTCAACATTATTTCAGCTGTGTGTTTGTTTTGTTTTATTGAGGTTTAACACCACATTCAACATTATTTCAGCTGTGTGTTTGTTTTGTTTTATTGAGGTTTTACACCACTTTCAACATTATTTCAGCAGTGTGTTTATTTTGTTTTATTGAGGTTTAACACCACTTTCAACATTATTTCAGCAGTGTGTTTATTTTGTTTTATTGAGGTTTTACACCACTTTCAACATTATTTCAGCTGTGTGTTTATTTTGTTTTATTGGGGTTTTACACCACTTTCAACATTATTTCAGCAGTGTGTTTGTTTTGTTTTATTGGGGTTTAACGCGACTTTCAACATTATTTCAGCAGTGTGTTTATTTTGTTTTATTGAGGTTTAACACCACTTTCAACATTATTTCAGCTGTGTGTTTGTTTTGTTTTATTGAGGTTTAACACCACTTTCAACATTATTTCAGCTGTGTGTTTATTTTGTTTTATTGAGGTTTAACACCACTTTCAACATTATTTCAGCAGTGTGTTTATTTTGTTTTATTGAGGTTTAACACCACTTTCAACATTATTTCAGCTGTGTGTTTATTTTGTTTTATTGAGGTTTAACACCACTTTCAACATTATTTCAGCAGTGTGTTTATTTTGTTTTATTGAGGTTTAACACCACTTTCAACATTATTTCAGCTGTGTGTTTATTTTGTTTTATTGAGGTTTAACACCACTTTCAACATTATTTCAGCAGTGTGTTTGTTTTGTTTTATTGAGGTTTTACACCACTTTCAACATTATTTCAGCTGTGTGTTTGTTTTGTTTTATTGAGGTTTTACACCACTTTCAACATTATTTCAGCAATGTGTTTGTTTTGTTTTATTGGGGTTTAACGCGACTTTCAACATTATTTCAGCTGTGTGTTTGTTTTGTTTTATTGAGGTTTTACACCACTTTCAACATTATTTCAGCTGTGTGTTTATTTTGTTTTATTGAGGTTTTACACCACTTTCAACATTATTTCAGCTGTGTGTTTGTTTTGTTTTTATTGAGGTTTAACACCACTTTCAACATTATTTTAGCAGTGTGTTTGTTTTGTTTTATTGAGGTTTTACACCACTTTCAACATTATTTCAGCTGTGTGTTTGTTTTGTTTTATTGAGGTTTTACACCACTTTCAACATTATTTCAGCTGTGTGTTTATTTTGTTTTATTGAGGTTTTACGCGACTTTCAACATTATTTCAGCTGTGTGTTTATTTTGTTTTATTGGGGTTTTACACCACTTTCAACATTATTTCAGCTGTGTGTTTATTTTGTTTTATTGAGGTTTTACACCACTTTCAACATTATTTCAGCTGTGTGTTTATTTTGTTTTATTGGGGTTTTACACCACTTTCAACATTATTTCAGCTGTGTGTTTATTTTGTTTTATTGAGGTTTAACACCACTTTCAACATTATTTCAGCAGTGTGTTTATTTTGTTTTATTGAGGTTTTACACCACTTTCAACATTATTTCAGCAGTGTGTTTGTTTTGTTTTATTGGGGTTTAACGCGACTTTCAACATTATTTCAGCTGTGTGTTTGTTTTGTTTTATTGAGGTTTTACACCACTTTCAACATTATTTCAGCTGTGTGTTTATTTTGTTTTATTGAGGTTTTACACCACTTTCAACATTATTTCAGCTGTGTGTTTGTTTTGTTTTTATTGAGGTTTAACACCACTTTCAACATTATTTCAGCAGTGTGTTTGTTTTGTTTTATTGAGGTTTTACACCACTTTCAACATTATTTCAGCTGTGTGTTTGTTTTGTTTTATTGAGGTTTTACACCACTTTCAACATTATTTCAGCTGTGTGTTTATTTTGTTTTATTGAGGTTTTACGCGACTTTCAACATTATTTCAGCTGTGTGTTTATTTTGTTTTATTGGGGTTTTACACCACTTTCAACATTATTTCAGCTGTGTGTTTATTTTGTTTTATTGAGGTTTTACACCACTTTCAACATTATTTCAGCTGTGTGTTTATTTTGTTTTATTGGGGTTTTACACCACTTTCAACATTATTTCAGCTGTGTGTTTATTTTGTTTTATTGAGGTTAAACGCCACTTTCAACATTATTTCAGCTGTGTGTTTGTTTTGTTTTATTGAGGTTTTACACCACTTTCAACATTATTTCAGCTGTGTGTTTATTTTGTTTTATTGGGGTTTTACACCACTTTCAACATTATTTCAGCTGTGTGTTTATTTTGTTTTATTGAGGTTTAACGCCACTTTCAACATTATTTCAGCTGTGTGTTTGTTTTGTTTTATTGAGGTTTTACGCGACTTTCAACATTATTTCAGCTGTGTGTTTGTTTTGTTTTATTGAGGTTTAACGCCACTTTCAACATTATTTCAGCTGTGTGTTTGTTTTGTTTTATTGAGGTTTTACACCACTTTCAACATTATTTCAGCTGTGTGTTTATTTTGTTTTATTGAGGTTTTACGCGACTTTCAACATTATTTCAGCTGTGTGTTTATTTTGTTTTATTGGGGTTTTACACCACTTTCAACATTATTTCAGCTGTGTGTTTATTTTGTTTTATTGAGGTTTTACACCACTTTCAACATTATTTCAGCAGTGTGTTTGTTTTGTTTTATTGAGGTTTAACGCGACTTTCAACATTATTTCAGCAGTGTGTTTGTTTTGTTTTATTGAGGTTTTACGCGACTTTCAACATTATTTCAGCAGTGTGTTTATTTTGTTTTATTGAGGTTTTACACCACTTTCAACATTATTTCAGCTGTGTGTTTGTTTTGTTTTATTGAGGTTTTACACCACTTTCAACATTATTTCAGCAGTGTGTTTGTTTTGTTTTATTGAGGTTTTACACCACTTTCAACATTATTTCAGCAGTGTGTTTATTTTGTTTTATTGGGGTTTTACACCACTTTCAACATTATTTCAGCTGTGTGTTTGTTTTGTTTTATTGGGGTTTTACACCACTTTCAACATTATTTCAGCTGTGTGTTTATTTTGTTTTATTGAGGTTTTACACCACTTTCAACATTATTTCAGCTGTGTGTTTGTTTTGTTTTATTGAGGTTTAACGCGACTTTCAACATTATTTCAGCTGTGTGTTTATTTTGTTTTATTGAGGTTTTACACCACTTTCAACATTATTTCAGCTGTGTGTTTGTTTTGTTTTATTGAGGTTTAACACCACATTCAACATTATTTCAGCTGTGTGTTTGTTTTGTTTTATTGAGGTTTAACGCGACTTTCAACATTATTTCAGCTGTGTGTTTATTTTGTTTTATTGAGGTTTTACACCACTTTCAACATTATTTCAGCTGTGTGTTTGTTTTGTTTTATTGAGGTTTAACACCACATTCAACATTATTTCAGCTGTGTGTTTATTTTGTTTTATTGAGGTTTTACACCACTTTCAACATTATTTCAGCAGTGTGTTTGTTTTGTTTTATTGAGGTTTTACACCACTTTCAACATTATTTCAGCTGTGTGTTTGTTTTGTTTTATTGAGGTTTTACACCACTTTCAACAATATTTCAGCAGTGTGTTTGTTTTGTTTTATTGAGGTTTTACACCACTTTCAACATTATTTCAGCAATGTGTTTGTTTGTTTTATTGAGGTTTAACGCGACTTTCAACATTATTTCAGCAGTGTGTTTATTTTGTTTTATTGAGGTTTAACACCACTTTCAACATTATTTCAGCTGTGTGTTTGTTTTGTTTTATTGAGGTTTAACACCACTTTCAACATTATTTCAGCTGTGTGTTTATTTTGTTTTATTGAGGTTTTACACCACTTTCAACATTATTTCAGCAATGTGTTTATTTTGTTTTATTGAGGTTTTACACCACTTTCAACATTATTTCAGCAGTGTGTTTGTTTTGTTTTATTGAGGTTTTACACCACTTTCAACATTATTTCAGCAATGTGTTTATTTTGTTTTATTGAGGTTTAACACGACTTTCAACATTATTTCAGCTGTGTGTTTGTTTTGTTTTATTGAGGTTTTACGCGACTTTCAACATTATTTCAGCTGTGTGTTTGTTTTGTTTTATTGAGGTTTAACGCGACTTTCAACATTATTTCAGCTGTGTGTTTATTTTGTTTTATTGAGGTTTTACACCACTTTCAACATTATTTCAGCTGTGTGTTTGTTTTGTTTTATTGAGGTTTTACGCGACTTTCAACATTATTTCAGCTGTGTGTTTGTTTTGTTTTATTGAGGTTTTACACCACTTTCAACATTATTTCAGCAGTGTGTTTGTTTTGTTTTATTGAGGTTTTACACCACTTTCAACATTATTTCAGCAGTGTGTTTATTTTGTTTTATTGAGGTTTTACACCACTTTCAACATTATTTCAGCAGTGTGTTTGTTTTGTTTTATTGGGGTTTAACGCGACTTTCAACATTATTTCAGCAGTGTGTTTATTTTGTTTTATTGAGGTTTTACACCACTTTCAACATTATTTCAGCAGTGTGTTTGTTTGTTTTATTGAGGTTTTACACCACTTTCAACATTATTTCAGCTGTGTGTTTGTTTTGTTTTATTGGGGTTTAACGCGACTTTCAACATTATTTCAGCTGTGTGTTTGTTTTGTTTTATTGAGGTTTTACACCACTTTCAACATTATTTCAGCAGTGTGTTTGTTTTGTTTTATTGAGGTTTAACACCACTTTCAACATTATTTCAGCAATGTGTTTATTTTGTTTTATTGAGGTTTAACACCACTTCAACATTATTTCAGCAATGTGTTTGTTTTGTTTTATTGAGGTTTTACACCACTTTCAACATTATTTCAGCAATGTGTTTGTTTTGTTTTATTGGGGTTTAACGCGACTTTCAACATTATTTCAGCAGTGTGTTTGTTTTGTTTTATTGAGGTTTTACACCACTTTCAACATTATTTCAGCTGTGTGTTTGTTTTGTTTTATTGAGGTTTTACACCACTTTCAACATTATTTCAGCAGTGTGTTTGTTTTGTTTTATTGAGGTTTAACACCACTTTCAACATTATTTCAGCAGTGTGTTTGTTTTGTTTTATTGAGGTTTAACACCACTTTCAACATTATTTCAGCTGTGTGTTTGTTTTGTTTTATTGAGGTTTTACACCACTTTCAACATTATTTCAGCTGTGTGTTTATTTTGTTTTATTGAGGTTTTACACCACTTTCAACATTATTTCAGCTGTGTGTTTGTTTTGTTTTATTGAGGTTTTACACCACTTTCAACATTATTTCAGCTGTGTGTTTGTTTTGTTTTATTGGGGTTTAACGCGACTTTCAACATTATTTCAGCTGTGTGTTTGTTTTGTTTTATTGAGGTTTTACACCACTTTCAACATTATTTCAGCAGTGTGTTTATTTTGTTTTATTGAGGTTTTACACCACTTTCAACATTATTTCAGCTGTGTGTTTGTTTTGTTTTATTGAGGTTTTACACCACTTTCAACATTATTTCAGCAATGTGTTTGTTTTGTTTTATTGAGGTTTTACACCACTTTCAACATTATTTCAGCTGTGTGTTTGTTTGTTTTATTGAGGTTTAACACCACTTTCAACATTATTTCAGCAGTGTGTTTGTTTTGTTTTATTGAGGTTTAACACCACTTTCAACATTATTTCAGCTGTGTGTTTATTTTGTTTTATTGAGGTTTTACACCACTTTCAACATTATTTCAGCAGTGTGTTTGTTTTGTTTATTGAGGTTTTACACCACTTTCAACATTATTTCAGCAGTGTGTTTGTTTTGTTTTATTGAGGTTTTACACCACTTTCAACATTATTTCAGCTGTGTGTTTGTTTTGTTTTATTGAGGTTTTACACCACTTTCAACATTATTTCAGCTGTGTGTTTATTTTGTTTTATTGAGGTTTTACACCACTTTCAACATTATTTCAGCAGTGTGTTTGTTTTGTTTTATTGAGGTTTTACACCACTTTCAACATTATTTCAGCTGTGTGTTTGTTTTGTTTTATTGAGGTTTTACACCACATTCAACATTATTTCAGCAGTGTGTTTGTTTTGTTTTATTGAGGTTTTACGCGACTTTCAACATTATTTCAGCTGTGTGTTTGTTTTGTTTTATTGAGGTTTTACACCACATTCAACATTATTTCGGCAGTGTGTTTATTTGTTTTATTGAGATTTTACACCACTTTCAACATTATTTCAGCAGTGTGTTTGTTTTATTGAGATTTTACACCACTTTCAACATTATTTCAGCAGTGTGTTTATTTTGTTTTATTGAGGTTTTACACCACTTTCAACATTATTTCGGCAATGTGTTTATTTTGTTTTATTGGGGTTTTACACCACATTCAACATTATTTCAGCAGTGTGTTTGTTTTGTTTTATTGGGGTTTTACACCACTTTCAACATTATTTCAGCAGTGTGTTTGTTTTGTTTTATTGGGGTTTTACACCACATTCAACATTATTTCAGCTGTGTGTTTGTTTTGTTTTATTGAGGTTTTACGCCACTTTCAACATTATTTCAGCAGTGTGTTTATTTTGTTTAATTGAGGTTTTACACCATTTTCAACATTATTTCAGCAATGTGTTTGTTTTGTTTTATTGAGGTTTTACGCCACTTTCAACATTATTTCAGCAGTGTGTTTGTTTTGTTTTATTGAGGTTTTACACCACATTCAACATTATTTCAGCAGTGTGTTTGTTTTGTTTTATTGAGGTTTTACGCGACTTTCAACACTCTTTCAGCTGTGTGTTTATTTTGTTTTATTGGGGTTTTACACCACTTTCAACATTATTTCAGCAGTGTGTTTATTTTGTTTTATTGGGGTTTTACACCACTTTCAACATTATTTCAGCAGTGTGTTTATTTTGTTTTATTGAGGTTTTACGCCACTTTCAACATTATTTCAGCTGTGTGTTTGTTTTGTTTTATTGGGGTTTTACACCACTTTCAACATTATTTCAGCTGTGTGTTTGTTTTGTTTTATTGAGGTTTTACACCACTTTCAACATTATTTCAGCAATGTGTTTGTTTTGTTTTATTGAGGTTTTACGCCACTTTCAACATTATTTCAGCAGTGTGTTTGTTTTGTTTTATTGAGGTTTTACACCACATTCAACATTATTTCAGCAGTGTGTTTGTTTTGTTTTATTGAGGTTTTACGCGACTTTCAACACTATTTCAGCTGTGTGTTTATTTTGTTTTATTGAGGTTTTACGCGACTTTCAACACTATTTCAGCTGTGTGTTTGTTTGTTTAATTGGGTTTTTACGCGACTTTCAACACTCTTTCAGCTGTGTGTTAATTTTGTTTAATTGGGGTTTTACGCGACTTTCAACACTATTTCAGCTGTGTGTTTGTTTTGTTTTATTGAGGTTTTACGCCACTTTCAACATTATTTCAGCAGTGTGTTTGTTTGTTTTATTGAGGTTTTACGCGACTTTCAACATTATTTCAGCAGTGTGTTTATTTTGTTTTATTGAGGTTTTACACCACTTTCAACATTATTTCAGCAGTGTGTTTATTTTGTTTTATTGAGGTTTTACACCACTTTCAACATTATTTCAGCAGTGTGTTTATTTTGTTTTATTGAGGTTTTACACCACTTTCAACATTATTTCAGCTGTGTGTTTGTTTTGTTTTATTGAGGTTTTACGCGACTTTCAACATTATTTCAGCAGTGTGTTTGTTTTGTTTTATTGAGGTTTTACACCACTTTCAACATTATTTCGGCAATGTGTTTATTTTGTTTTATTGGGGTTTTACGCGACTTTCAACTTTATTTCAGCAGTGTGTTTATTTTGTTTTATTGAGGTTTTACACCACTTTCAACATTATTTCAGCTGTGTGTTTGTTTTGTTTTATTGAGATTTTACGCCACTTTCGACATTATTTCAGCAGTGTGTTTGTTTTGTTTTATTGCGGTTTTACACCACTTTCAACATTATTTCAGCAGTGTGTTTGTTTTGTTTTATTGAGGTTTTACACCACTTTCAACATTATTTCAGCAGTGTATTTGTTTTGTTTTATTGAGGTTTTACACCACTTTCAACATTATTTCAGCAGTGTATTTGTTTTGTTTTATTGAGGTTTTACACCACTTTCAACATTATTTCAGCAGTGTGTTTGTTTTGTTTTATTGAGGTTTTACACCACTTTCAACATTATTTCAGCAGTGTATTTGTTTTGTTTTATTGAGGTTTTACACCACTTTCAACATTATTTCAGCAGTGTATTTGTTTTGTTTTATTGAGGTTTTACACCACTTTCAACATTATTTCAGCAGTGTGTTTGTTTGGTTTTATTGGGGTTTTACACCACTTTCAACATTATTTCAGCAGTGTGTTTGTTTTGTTTTATTGAGGTTTTACACCACTTTCAACATTATTTCAGCAGTGTGTTTGTTTTATTTTATTGGGGTTTTACACCCCTTTCAACATTATTTCAGCTGTGTGTTTGTTTTGTATTATTGAGGTTTTACACCACTTTCAACATTATTTCAGCAGTGTGTTTGTTTTGTTTTATTGAGGTTTTACACCACTTTCAACATTATTTCGGCAGTGTGTTTGTTTGGTTTTATTGAGGTTTTACACCACTTTCAACATTATTTCAGCTGTGTGTTTGTTTTGTTTTATTGAGGTTTTACACCACATTCAACATTATTTCAGCAGTGTGTTTGTTTTGTTTTATTGAGGTTTTACGCCACTTTCAACATTATTTCAGCTGTGTGTTTGTTTGGTTTTATTGGGGTTTTACACCACTTTCAACATTATTTCAGCTGTGTGTTTGTTTTGTTTTATTGAGGTTTTACACCACATTCAACATTATTTCAGCAGTGTGTTTGTTTTGTTTTATTGAGGTTTTACGCCACTTTCAACATTATTTCAGCAGTGTATTTGTTTTGCTTTATTGAGGTTTTACACCACTTTCAACATTATTTCAGCAGTGTGTTTGTTTGGTTTTATTGGGGTTTTACACCACTTTCAACATTATTTCAGCAGTGTGTTTGTTTTGTTTTATTAAGGTTTTACACCACTTTCAACATTATTTCAGCTGTGTGTTTATTTTGTTTTATTGAGGTTTTACACCACTTTCAACATTATTTCAGCTGTGTGTTTGTTTTGTTTTATTGAGGTTTTACACCCCTTTCATTATTATTTCAGCTGTGTGTTTGTTTTGTTTTATTGAGGTTTTACACCACTTTCAACATTATTTCAGCAGTGTGTTTGTTTTGTTTTATTGAGATTTTACGCGACTTTCAACATTATTTCAGCAGTGTGTTTGTTTTGTTTTATTGAGGTTTTACGCGACTTTCAACATTATTTCAGCTGTGTGTTTGTTTTGTTTTATTGAGGTTTTACGCGACTTTCAACATTATTTCAGCAGTGTGTTTATTTTGTTTTATTGAGGTTTTACACCACTTTCAACATTATTTCAGCATTGTGTTTGTTTTGTTTTATTGGGGTTTTACACCACTTTCAACATTATTTCAGCAGTGTATTTGTTTTGTTTTATTGAGGTTTCACGCCACTTTCAACATTATTTCAGCTGTGTGTTTGTTTTGTTTTATTTGGGTTTAACTCTACTTTCAACATTATTTCAGCATTGTGTTTGTTTTGATTAATTGGGGTTTTACACCACTTTCAACTTTATTTCAGCTGTGTGTTTGTTTTGATTAATTGGGGTTTAACACCACTTTCAACATCATTTCAGCTGTGTGTTTGTTTTGATTAATTGGGGTTTTACACCACTTTCAACTTTATTTAAGCTGTGTGTTTGTTTTGATTAATTGGTGTTTAACACCACTTTCAACATTATTTCAGCTGTGTGTTTGTTTTGATTAATTGTGGTTTAACACCACTTTTAACATTATTTCAGCTGTGTGTTTGTTTTGATTAATTGGGGTTTAACACCACTTTCAACATTATTTCAGCTCAGTGTTTGTCAATTGATCTGATATTTGGAAAATAATTCATTTTTGCTAAAAGACATGTTATAATTGATATCTGTAAGCTCAGAGATATATGTATTTATATGTCTCTGGTAAGCTATAGTTCATATATGTAAGCTCAGAGACATATGTATTTAGATGTCTCTAGTAAGCTTTGGTCTATATCTGTAATCTCAGAGACATATGTATTGATGTCTCTGGTAAGCTATAGTTGATATATGTTTGTGTAACATTTTATATATTAATTGTTGAGATATGTTGATGTGGGCATATATCTGCAAATGGCTTTGCACCCACTTCCCTATGAACGCCTTTCTTTTCGTTAGGTCAAGCGTTTCCTAGGTGGAAAGCTATTATCCACCAATAAATTTAGCTACTATCATCTCTCTGTCTCTCTCTGTGTCTGTCTCTCTATCTCTCTATCTCTCTGTCTCTGTCTGTCTGTCTGTCTGTCTGTCTGTCTGTCTGTCTGTCTGTCTGTCTGTCTGTCTGTCTGTCTGTCTGTCTGTCTGTCTGTATGTCTGTCTGTCTGTCTGTCTATCTGTCTGTCTCTCTTTCTGTCTCTGTCTCTCTCTCTCTCTCTCTCTCTCTCTCTCTTTCTCTCTCTCTTTCTCTTTCTCTTTCTCTTTCTCTTTCTCTTTCTCTTTCTCTTTCTCTTTTTCTCTCTCTCTCTCTCTCTCTCTCTCTCTCTCTCTCTCTCTCTCTCTCTCTCTCTCTCTCTCTCTCTCTCTCTCTCTCTCTCTCTCTCTCTCTTTCTTTCTCGTTCTCTCTGTCCCTCCCCCTTTATCTCCCTCTCTCTCTCTTTCTCGCTTTTTCTCTCTCTCTCTCTCTCCTCTTTTTTTTTGCGAAACTTTAGTTTATGATCAATTTGGGGCATTTTTGATTATTTGTCTAGATATAAAAAAATCCCCCGCTCCATAAAAAAAGTCCAGAGTGGAATAATCAAAACGATGTGAGAATAAGCACGATCCCCTTCCCTGATTGGACATTTGAACATACAAGAAAATATATGCTTAATTCCACTTTTAAATTATACTTTTTTTTTCAAGTGAGACGTTATAATTCTAGAAAATGGTACTATTTATGGCTTATACAAATTATGTATTGTATGCGGTTTTGAAAGACATTCAAGTAAGCTGTTTTGCACAAACTGTTCAATCTTTGGTATAAACCTTCCATTCGAACTGTCAACAGAACAGCTTCTGTAAAAGAAAGCGGCATTGATGATCTTAGAAATTCGACTTCTTTGTTTCGTGAAATAGATCTAAGTATTACAAAGAAGACGAGCATTCAAAAGACTTTTATAAAACATAATAACATTTATGTGTTTAAACAAGCCTGAATTAGACGCACTTCAATGCCTTCTCAAAGTCCCATGCCATTCGACTCATCGAGAACCAAATGCGCATATATGGTCAGATTCGTTGATCAGAGCGGTAAAAAGTAAACATTTGCCGCAGATTTATAAACCACTCTATCTCAACAAATTTGAAACCCTGAAAGAAGCATTTCATGAAAGCATTTAATGTATGAAGTGTACATTTTAAGCATAGAGGAGACATCTGAAGGCACAATAACATTATCAATTTAACATAAGTTATACTCAAATTGTAGATAGTCTTTCTGATTGAATTATCTCCCTTAAAATAATCGACATTTGACTATAGAGAAAAGAGTTGAATGCAGTCTAATGTCTATTTCCTTCATAGACGTTGATGGAAATGCTTTACATAAGACATTTTATGTATTAATTTTGACGAAAGTGAAATGTCATTCTACATGTACCTTTAAGGTAGCCATACGTTTGTAGTAGTTGACATTATTATACAGGCTTTCCTGTATTAAGAAGAGGAAAATCATTAGAATTTATACTCTCAGTTATTGAAATAATTGTCATTTACACTGCCTTGAAAAAACACACCATAATTGCTCTTATTATGACAGTAATGTACACATGTAAGTCCTTAAATTGACACGTTAGAAGTCCATATCAAGTTCATTCTTGTGGAAATGTACGAGATAACATTTGTTGGGGGATTGATCTTAATCTAACTGGCTTAACTTAGACGGCGCTGCAATGGTGACCACTAGCACAACATTTACTTTATTATATTGATAACAATAACAGATGGCCCATATCAAATATTAAAGCAGTAGTACACTCCAATGAAAGAGGCATCATACCATATCAAAATGTTTTTGTTTATCTCATTATTATTCTTTGTTTTGAATTAATGATTTGTCAATTTATAGTTGAAATTGTTTTTCCTTTCAGAACTGAACAAAGACAACTACATGTGAGCAACTTCTAATTGAGATGTTCGTAGATAATACAGAAGTTAAAACAGGCGTGAAATTGATTTAAAATCAAGAACAAGCAAATACATAGAGATGAGACACTTCTAAAACGTGGTGTTTATAGAATTACTTATAAAACTAAATGATATTCGTAAACTAGATCTACATACTTATTACAGAACGCCAATATATATATTGACCCAGTTAGAACGGCCACTATGTGAAGTCATATACAAATTAGGCACATCTTACATGTGATTCAATTACAAGTAATGAACACTTAAGCTCAAACAAGAGAATACATGTGTGATGTTTGTAAATTTATATGTACACAGACAATTATTTAGTCATGCACACGTAAATACATAAAGGCGGGAAACCATACACATTGAATGTTTGTGAATATATTTGTACATATAAAAGTCATCTAAGCTCTCACAGAATACAAACTGGTGAGAAACTAAATGAATGTGATTTTGTTAAGTGTTGTTGTACACAGAAGGGTAATAGTAGCGTAAACATGAGTGTGACACCGGTTTATTCCGATGTTTGCGAAGTTGAACGTACACAGAATGGAGATATACTCATAATGAGGAAACTAGATACAGATCAGAAACTTTACAGATGTGATCATTGTGAATATGCTAGTAAAACAAAATATCATGTAGTGAGACACAAGAGAATACATACTAGTGAGAAGCCATACAAATGTAATATTTGTGAAATTGCGTGTACACGGAAAGAAGATTTAATCGGACACAAGAGAAAACATACTGGTAAGAAACCTTATAAATGTGATGTTTGTGAAGTTGCTTATACAGGGAAAGGAGCTTTAAAAAGACACAAGAGAAAATGTGCTGGTGAGAAACCGTTCAAATGTGATGTTTGTGAAGTTGCTTATACACGGAAAAGAGATTTAATTAGACACACGAGAATACATACTGGTGAGACACCATTCAAATGTGATGTTTGTGAAGTTGCTTATACACGGAAAAGAGATTTAACTATTCACACGAGAATACATACTGGTGAGACACCATTCAAATGTGATGTTTGTGAAGTTGCTTATACACGGAAAAGAGATTTAACTATCCACACGAGAATACATACTGGTGAGAAACCGTTCAAATGTGATGTTTGTGAAGTTGCTTATACACGGAAAGGAGCTTTAAAAAGACACAAGAGAAAACATACTTTTGAGAAACAGTTCAAATGTGATATTTGTGAAGTTGCATATACACGGAAAAGAGATTTAAATATACACACAATAATACATACTGGTGAGAAACCGTTCAAATGTGATGTTTGTGAAGTTGCTTATACACGGAACAGAGATTTAATTGCACACAAGAGAAAACACACTGGTGAGAAACCGTTCAAATGTGATATTTGTGAATGTGCTTATACACGGAAAGGAGCTTTAAAAAGACACAAGAGAAATCATATTAGCGAGAAACCGTTCAAATGTGATATTTGTGAAGTTGCTTATACACGGAAAAGAGATTTAAATATACACAAGAGAATACATACTGGTAAGAAACCGTTCAAATGTGATTTTTGTGCAGTTGCTTATACCCGGAAAAGAGATTTAATTACACACAAGAGAAAACACACTGGTGAGAAACCGTTCAAATGTGATGTTTGTGAATTTGCCTATTCACGGGAAGGAGCTTTAATTAGATACAAGAGTTTAAGTTTAAACTTATTTATTTTAAATCGATTGCGGAACAAGCCTTCGGCTTAGATTAATCACTCTCGATATCTGCTTCCTGGAGACTTAACCAATATTCGCGCCGATTGTGTGGAAAAATCCCGAATCAGGACCCGCTCATCACGGGACTCTAACCAGGGACCTTTGACACGAGAGGCCGACACTCTCCCTCTGCACCACTGTCTTCCTGTCTTAGACACAAGAGATTACACACTGGTGAGAAACCGTTCAAATGTAATGTTTGTAAAGTTGCTTTTACACGGAAATGAGCTTTAATTAGACACAAGATAATACACACTGGCGAGAAACTGTTCAAATGGGATGTTTGTGAAGTTGCTTATAAAAGTACAGATAAAAAGCAAAAATGTCCATTAATGTGACATACATGTATGTTAATCATAGTACATGTAAAGGTTTTTTCGATTGAAATGGTTTAACATTTGAAATTGATAATGTTAATGTAAGACAAAAATGAAAATGTAATCAATAAGATGGATCAATCGGTTCGATTCTTTCCTTTTGGGCGGGACAGATTCAACGCCATGTTCGAAGTCAGTTTAACGTAAGCTGTAACGTGTTCGGTCATGAGTGGCAAATGTACAAAGACACGGGTTCTGTGGCAGAGAGATATATAATGGGTTTAGTTTGTTTTAAATTGTGTATCTAATCATACACCAAGAAAAAAGGAAATCATTCAGAGAGTATAATTGATCACAATGGAGTGATTGGATACCGGAAAGAAACATTACATTGTGTTGTATGCTTGTATATATAAGTAGATACACGAGAATACATTCTCTATTCTTTGTGAATTTTAAAGAATTAGTATAGAGAAAAGTTAATAAACAAGGACCTGAATACAAACTGTTCAATGAGCAATCGTGCACGCTGTGTCATTAAAGACAAATTTGCATTTTCGTACGTAATATTGAATATTATATTTCACTGAATGTTTTTTTAAGGGAGAAGTCGGTTTTTCTAAATATAAAAATTGAGTAAGAAACCCCTTTATTTATTTTTTTAATTGGCATTAGATTGAAAAATCTCAAGCGTGACAGGAAGGGACTAAACGTTGTAAGTCTTACAAAACCAATACGTTTAAATTGTATATTTATCATCCGTTGTATAGAAATTTCTTACAATTTTTAGATCACCTGAGCTGAAGGCTAAAAGTGATCTACTCATCACTATCTGTCTGTCGTCCGCCGTCGTTAACTTTTAACTTCAAACAACTCCTCCTAAACAATAAGACCAATTTCAATCGCCTTTCACGGGAATGAATCTTTGGTGGTCCTTTTGTCTATTCGTTCAAAGATTTAAATTATAGCTATAACTTTGGTTGTTGCGGCATCAGAAAAAATGGCAAAATTCTCTCCCAAATCCGCTTGATGGATTCCAATATATTGTGACACAACACAATAAAGGGTACACACAAATACATAACGTATGAACACAACCTATTATTACTCTATACCTCTATCCCTCTGAGGCAGAATGTCTCGGTCTGGATTAGCCTGCGCGGATTACGCAGAGGTCATAATGTTGGTTTTCTCGCGTGACGGCTCATATTAAGAATATTCCACGTGGGCTTTTCTTTCCTCGTCATACTTGCGTGCGACCTAGTTAAGATCCTGGAATCCTTTGAATGACGGCTATGACTAAAACCGAATTCACAAGTCCGCAATATTAACGTTTCGATAATTCATTCCTAATCGGCAGAAGCTCGGGTTTCTTGTAACGTTAATCAATAATAGAACTATACGTGACTATATTAAGAAGTTCTAAATTGCCGACGATTCAGATATCAAATATATGCGATACGTGAACTCTCTTATTTTAATGAATTATGCTTTTTCTGCAAAGCAATTTGTCGTCAGCATAGCTTGTTGGATATCTATAGTGACTCTTCACTATTCAATGTACGTTATGATATACATACACATGAAGGAAAACTGATTTGAATATTTCGGATTGAGCACAGTGTGTTTGTTCTTGGTCCTTTATCAGATAAATCATCGCGGGTGATGCGTTCAGACATTCACCGCGATGTACGTTGCGAAGCTTCATTAAAAAAGCCATTCACTCAACTGACGTCTTTGTTAAAATCTTCACTTACAACAAGGCTGTAGAAGTAGTGTGTGTACCTATACCTCATTACTGATACAATAATATCGAACATATACGAGTGTGGGAGACCTTTGACATACCTGAGTATGGTTTGATTGATTGATTGGGGTTTAACACCGTTTTTAACAATTCCTCAGTTATATCACGGCGGCCAGTTCACCTACTCATGCATTTCCTTGTTTTCTCACACCAGTACTCCACACAACAATCTTCCCAAGCAACTGGCTGCTTTTTCCACATAAACTTAGCCCATTGGTGGAAGACGAATGACGCATGTCGCATTGACTTTTGTCAATCGTCGGAAATAAAGTTGGTCGAGCCGGGATTCGAACTCACAACCCCTGGATTGACAGCCCATGTAGCTACCGACTGAGCTACCGGGGCTCGGCCCTGAGTATGGAACGCCTTAACTGTCTTACTATGTTGTATTGTATTATACGCAGTACATTTTCATGGATACGCGGTACATATTTCATTTGGCGTGGTACATTTTGCATGATATGCAGTGCATTTTGTATAATATATCGTGCTTATTTAATAATATGCAGTGCTAAAGTATGTAGATACAGTATAATAACCATTATATAGTGTGCGAACAACGTCTTATGCAATACACACAACATTATATGCAGTCAGTTCTTCAATACGTGTGGTGGTACTTTGATTATATGCGGTAGTTTAAACTTTATATGCAGTGCAGATCATACTTTCCGGCATTCTCCGGAATTATTTCCGGAAATTACTGAGCATGGCAGATAGGTTTGAACATTAACACCGTTAATCAGAATGCAGTAGATGCAGACGCACTTTGAAGCATGAAGCAGACAACTATTGAAATCATTATGCCAAAAGGATAAATTGCTCATATTGAGAAATTTCTTCATTTGTCACAATGAGTTTAACCAACCCCATTTTCAGAATATACGAGGTGCAGAATGCAGTCGATGCAGACGCACTTTGAGGCCTGAAGCAGACAACTATAGAAATCATTGTGGCAAGAGGACAAATTGCTCATCTTGAGTTTTTTTACCATTTGCAACAATAAGTTCAACGGAATTATTTCCGGAAAATTCCGAGTATGACAGATAGATGGCCAAACAGTCTATAAATAGAAGTGTCACATGTTCTGAATACACGAGCGGCAGATTTGACTGAAATCTGCTCTGATATCTGCCCTAGTCGATGCTGAAATCAAAATCAGATGACTCTTGAAATATTTTCTTCGGTAAATGTTTTATCCATTCCCACATAAAACAAATCTTCAGCGAACGAATTTGACAAAAATGAAGCAAAATTATGGAAAATCTGTGTAAATGAAAGTACAATTTTAGAATAGATTATAAAACAATGTGACATAAGCAAAACTTGCTTATTAAGACCAATATCCATTTGCCACACTGTTTTCATATCAATTTCACATCTGCAGACACGCGAGAAAGCATCTGCTTACGGAAAAGAGTTTTTAATTCCTCTTAGAATTGATTGATTAATTGGTATTTTCACCATTTTCAACAATTGTTCCGTCATAACACGGCAACTAGTTCGCCTACTCATTTGTCTCATGGCTTTCTCACAGCATACTTTCCAAGCAATATGCTGCTTTTCCACATAGACTGTTAGCCTTTTGGTGGAAGACCAGAGAATTTTGTCGAACGTCGGAAAGAATTTTGGCCGAGCTGGGGTTCGAACTCGCAACATCTTGATTAATAGCCTTCGTCCCTACCGACTGAGCAACCGGGCTCTTCTTAGAAAACTGCTCATTTACAGTTTATATAAGCCCTTCCATGGGAAAAGGGTACAAATCCGTCTTCGAGAATATTGTAGAACCAGATCAGTCTGTTCATTCGCAGCCTGATCAAAATATACAGTCTCAATCTTACTTGTACTTACATATGCTTATTAGAAGCATCAGTCAACCTGTGAATAATCTGATAAGACAAAGCATACAAACAGGCTGATTTGAACCTACAGTGTTGCTAAAATGATTGTTGATTGTTTGGTGTTTTACCCCGCTTTCAACAATGTTTCAGTTATATCACCGCGATTCCTGGGTTAGTTACCAGTACTATTGGTCCATTTATTCTGACACCAGCCAGTCAGTTGTAGTGCTTACCCCACAATCCTGAGCGCCAAGGACGACAGCCATTACTACCATTTGATATGACCCGACCGGGGAACGAACCCGCGACCTTCTGCACCGATGCGGACGCTCTACTAATATACCACCGGGTTGTACCTTTCCCCAATACAAACTCAAATATATAATAAAAAACCCTTTTACAGTTATCTCTCTTTTATCCACAATCTGCTGAGGATTAAAAAGTTGTTTTACTATAATGTTGTAACCATAACACTTTTTTAAAATTCATTTATAAATCCTTTCTCACATGGAACAAATATGCATCAGAAGACGTTAAGGCAGAACTATAGAACATCATTGTAAAAGAGAGTTGAAATCATTGAAACTAGACTATCGAAGAAACTCCACCAGATCAGCAATTTCTACTCTTGCCACAATGAGTTCAAGCATTATGCAAGAAAGAATTAACCGGGCGAAAATGGTTACCGTTATTTTGGAAAAAAAATTAGGATTGGACAAAACTGGTGTTTCACATTCTCTACTTTCACTTTCAAACAAGGTCAAACTACTAAACATTATAAATCAATCATTTCCAGTGCATCCTCTACACATAAATCTACAATGAATTTTAACTCAATGTCATATATTCAATGCATTCTGGTGACAGTTTACACTCATTTCTATGCAAAGTTCTTTTCATGGTCTTATTTGGCTGTAGATCAGCATTACCGCGGATGTATTTGGAGTAATTTGATCTTTAGCAGAAATTCATTCATTTCTGTCTACTTCTAGCGTACATGTATATCATCAAAAAACAAGGTGCCATTGCATGTCTGAGTACAAAGGGTAACAGTCCCTCAAACAGACAATACATTGCACGTGTGAGTATAAAGAGTTATAATCCTTCAAATAGACACGACAATGCTTGTCTGAGTACAAAGACGTATAGTCCCTCAAATAGAAAATAGATTGTATGTCTGAGTACAAAGGCTTAAAGTCCCTCAAATAGACACGAGTGTGCATGTCTGAGTACAAAGAATTATAGTCCTTCAAACCAGCACGACTTTGCGTGTCTGAGTCTAAGGTGTGACAGTACCTCAAATAGACACCACATTGCGTGTCTGAGCTTAAAGAGTTATAGTTCCTCAAATATTCACGACATTGCATATCTGAATTTAAAGACCTTTAGTCTCTCAAATAGACACGAAATTGCACGTCTGAGATCAAAGACTTATAGTCCCTCAAATACACGAAATTGCGCGTCTGAGTACAAAGACGTACAATGTTCATCAAGTAGACACGACGTTGCGAGTGTGAGTACACAGACTTATAGTCCCTCAAACAGACAAGACATTGCGTGTCTGAGTACAGAGACTTATAGTCCCTAAAATGGACAAGACATTGCGTGTATGAGTACAATGAGTTATAGTCCCTTAAATAGACAATATATTGCGCATCTGATTACAATAAGTTATAGACCCTCAAACAGAAACGACATTGCGTGTTTGAGTTCAACGAGTTATAGACCCTCAAACAGACACGACATTGCGTGTTTGAGTTCAACGAGTTATATACCCTCAAACAGACACGACATTGCGTGTTTGAGTTCAACGAGTTATATACCCTCAGACAGACACGACATTGCGTGTTTGAGTTTAACGAGTTATAGACCCTCAAATAGACACGACATTGCGTGTTTGAGTTTAACGAGTTATAGACCCTCAAACAGACATGACATTGCGTGTTTGAGTTTAACCAGTTATAGACCCTCAAACAGAAATGACATTGCGTGTTTGAGTTTAACTAGTTATAGACCCTCAAACAGACACGACATTGCGTGTTTGAGTTCAACGTATTATAGACCCTCAAACAGACATGACTTTGCGTGTTTGAGTTCAACGAGTTATATACCCTCAAACAGACACGACATTGCGTGTTTGAGTTTAACGAGTTATAAACGCTCAAACAGACACGACATTGCGTGTTTGAGTTAAAAGAGTGATAGTTCCTCAAATAGACACGAAATTGCCCGTTTGAGTGCAAAGGGTTATAGACCCTCAAACAGACATGACATTGCGTGTTTGAGTTCAACGTATTATAGACCCTCAAACAGACATGACTTTGCGTGTTTGAGTTCAATGACTTATAGACCCTCAAACAGACACGACATTGTGTGTCTGAGTTAAAAGAGTGATAGTTCCTCAAATAGACACGACACTGCCCGTCTGAGTGCAAAGGGTTATTGTCCCTTAAAAAAGACAACGAGTTATAGACCCTCAAACAGACACGACATTGTGTGTCTGAGTTTAACGTGTTATAGACCCTCAAACAGACACGACATTGTATGTTTGAGTTCAACGTGTTATAGACCCTCAAACAGACACGACATTGCGTGTTTGAGTTAAAAGAGTGATAGTTCCTCAAATAGACACGACATTGCCCGTCTGAGTGCAAAGGGTTATTGGCCCTCAAACAGACACGACATTGTGTGTCTGAGTTCAACGTGTTATAGACCCTCAAACAGACACGACATTGCGTGTTTGAGTTCAATGAGTTATAGACCCTCAAACAGATACGACATTGCGTGTTTGAGTTCAACAAGTTATAGTCCCTCAAACAGACATGACATTGCGTGTCTGAGTACAAAGACTTAAAGTCCCTTAAATAGACAAGACATTGCGTGTTTGAGTACAATGAGTTATAGACCCTCAAACAGACACGACATTGCGTGTTTAACTTTGCCCGTCTAAGTGCAAAGGGTTATTGTCCCTCAAAAAGACAAGACATTGCGTGTTTGAGTTCAAAGAGCTATAGACCCTCAAATAGACACAACATTGTGTGTCTGAGTTGAAATAGTGATAGTCCCTCAAAAAGACAGGACATTGCGTGTGTTAGTACAACGAGTTATAGTCCCTCAAATAGACGAGACATTGCCTGTCTGAGTACAAAGAGTTATGGGCCCTCAAATAGATACGACATTGTGTGTCTGAGTAAAAAGAGTTATAGTCCCTCATATAGACACGACATTGCGTGTCTGAGTCCAAAGACTTATAAGCCCTCAAATAGTCACGACATTGCTCGTCTGATCTCAAAGAGTTATAGTCCCTCAAACAGACACGAAAATGCATGTCCAAGGACAAAGACTTATATATATATATATAGTCCCTCTAATAGACACGACATTGTGTGTCTGAGTACAAAGAGTGATAGTCCCTCAAATAGACACGACATTGTGTGTCTGAGTACAAAGACTTATAGTCCCTCAAATAGACACGACATTGTGTGTCTGAGTACAAAGAGTGATAGTCCCTCAAATAGACACGACATTGTGCGTCTGAGTACAAAGAGTGATAGTCCCTCAAATAGACACGACATTGTGTGTCTGAGTACAAAGACTTATAGTCCCTCAAATAGACACGACATTGTGTGTCTGAGTACAAAGAGTGATAGTCCCTCAAATAGACACGATATTGCATGTCCGAGTACAAAAGGTTATATTCCCTCAAATAGACACGAAAATGCATATCTGAGTACACAGAGTTATAGTCCCACAAATGGATACGACATTGCATGTCCAAGGACAAAGACTTATAGTCCCTCAAATAGACACGACATTGCGCATCTGACTACAAAGAGTTATAGTCCCTCAAATAGACAAGACATTGATTATCTGAGTACAAAGTCTGATCTCAAAGAGTTATAGTCCCTCAAACAGACACGAAAATGCATATCTGAGTACACAGAGTTATAGTCCCACAAATGGATACGACATTGCATGTTCAAGGACAAAGACTTATCGTCCCTCAAATAGACACGACATTGTGTGTCTGAGTACAAAGAGTGATAGTCCCTCAAATAGACACGATATTGCATGTCCGAGTACAAAAGGTTATATTCCCTCAAATAGACACGGCAAATACTTATAGTACCTCAATTACACACGACATTGCGCGTCTGTGTCACTGTTATATAAGTTAAACCACAAACGTTTCACTGGAATAAAAATTACGAAACATTTATGTAACCAAGGAAAATGAAGGGAGTATTTATCTACATGTTCATTGTTAATAAATTCCTTGTGTTATTATAGCATGAGTGTCAGTGAGCGTCAGTGAGCAGATATCACCTAACATATCCCAGCATACACTCTACCAATCCCTCTGTTCCCATTCTCTAGAATACTCTGGTCATTCACACGTTATATCAGAAAGAACCATTTCTTCAGACTAGATTATGTGAAACACCACTATCATGGTATGTGATTGATTTTATTACTTTTATTATCTATTTTCATATAAGCGTGCTCCCTTTGCATTATTGTTTATTGTATTTAAAGCGTCTCATATAATTGTCCTCATTGTATTTCATGACAGACTCCATTGGTACATTTATTGTAAATATGAAAGTAAATGTTTGCAGCCCGCCAAGGAGTATCTTTATTGAATCCACTGGACCTGGGTCACATTTACATTAACCTTTATCCTGTTGTACGCAACTTGGAACATAAAATATGATATATATTATTCGCTTGAAGTTCCTCCTTTTGTCACCAATGTATCTTAAAAATGCGTCATTTGAAGTCATCATCGCAGAAAAGGTTATTGAAATTGATATATTTCATAAACTTTTAAAAACAATACTTAATTATGAAATTGAATACAAGTTTCACATAGAGGGTATTTTTTACACCACTTTCAACATTATTTCAGCAATGTGTTTGTTTTGTTTTATTGGGGTTTTACGCAAATCTCAACATTAGTTCAGCTGTGTGTTTGTTTTGTTTTAATGGGGTTTTACACCACTTTCAACATTATTTCAGCTGTGTTTCTGTTTTGATTTATTCGGGTTTTACTCAACTTTAAACATTATTTCAGCTGTGTGTATGATTTGTTTTATTGGGGTTTAACACGACTTTCAACATTATTTCAGCTGTGTGTTTGTTTCGTTTTATTAGGGTTTTTCACCACTTTCAACATTATTTCAGCTGTGTTTCTGTTTTGATTTATTCGGGTTTTACTCAACTTTAAACATTATTTCAGCTGTGTGTATGATTTGTTTTATTGGGGTTTTACACCACTTTCAACATTATTTCAGCTGTGTGTTTGTTTCGTTTTATTAGGGTTTTTCACCACTTTCAACATTATTTCAGCTGTGTGTTTGTAATTGGGGTTTTACGCCACTTTCAACATTATTTCAGCAGTGTGTTTGTTTTGTTTAATTGGGGTTTAACACCACTTTCAACATTATTTCAGCTGTGTGTTTGTTTTGTTTTATTGGGGTTTAACACCACTTTCAACTTTATTTCAGCTGTGTGTTTGTTTTGTTTTATTAGGGTTTAACACCACTTTCAACATTATTTCAGCTGTGTGTTTGTTTTGTTTAATTGGGGTTTAACACCACTTTCAACATTATTTCAGCTGTGTGTTTGTTTTGTTTTATTGAGGTATAACGCCACTTTCAACTTTATTTCCGCTGTGTGTATGTTTTGGTTAATTGGGGTTTAACGCCAATTTCAACATTATTTCAACTGTGTGTTTGTCAATTGATCTGGATATTTGGAAAATAATTCATTTTGTGTTTAGTTACATGTAATAATTGATATTTGTCAGCTCAGAAACATATGTATTTATATGTCTCTGTAAGCTAAGAGACATATGTATTTCTATGTCTCTGGTAAGCTATAATTTATGTCTGTAAGCTCAGAAAAATATGTATTTATATGTCTCTGGTAAGCTATAATTTATATCTGTAAGCGTAGAGACATATGTATTTATATGTCTCTGGTAAGCTATAATTTATATCTGTAAGCTCAGAGAAATATGTATTTATATGTCTCTGGTAAGCTATAGTTGATGTCTGTAAGCTCAGAGACATAAGTATTTATATGTCTCTGGTAAGCTATAATTTATATCTGTAAGCGTAGAGACATATGTATTTATATGTCTCTGGTAAGCTATAATTTATATCTGTAAGCTCAGAGAAATATGTATTTATATGTCTCTGGTAAGCTATAGTTTATATCTGTTAGCCCTGAGACATATGTACGTATATGTCTCTGGTAAGCTATAATTGATATCTGTAAGCTCAGAGACATATGTATGTATATGTTTCTGGTAAGCTACATGTATACTTGATATCTGTAAGCTCAGAGACAAATGTATTTATATGTCTCTGGTAAGCTATAGTTTATATCTGTCAGCTCAGAGACAT
>JASEVX010000014.1:15052648-15080148 GCA_031761405.1 Serripes groenlandicus | reverse complement strand
ATACGTCTTTTAAAGCGACTGAACTCCAGATACCCAACTGTCGAAAAAAAAAAAATCCAATTTTAAGAAAATAAGTGTTATTTTTGTATTTGGGGCATTAAAATATGATAACTGACATATTACATACCCCTATAATCGGTGAGATTTTCTTGTTTTCGATACGTTTTCCATCGCAAATTCTACCCTGTCAGTAACGGGTAAGTATTTTTAAATAGGAAACCCCTCCATCGGGACAATTAAAACGACTTAAGTTCACTTTCCCTTTTTTCTTTTTCGTGCCATCTGGATTACAGTCGCTTTAATACACTGGCATGAGAAAAACAGAACATATATAACTAGGGGAACTGGCCGCTGTCATATGACTACAAATACGTAATGCCTAATCTACCAATGAATTAATCGGATAAAATATTCTCTAGAGGTTTTCTGTTTACGATTCTATAGCGAATTTGGAAAATTATGAAAAAATAGCGTGGAAATTAATATGCTCGCTTTTGTTATGACGTGTCCCGTTTTTAATGGAAGATAAATTTTCGATTTCTAAAACTTGAAAACATTGTGGGAAAATTAGAAATTGCTCAAAATGAGAAAGGAGCCGTCCTGCGAGAAAACGAACATTGTGGACTCTGCGTAAAGTATCGACCCTGATCAGCTTGAGCATGCCGCGCAGGCTTACCCGGATATACACTTTTCGCCTCCTGTGGATTTTCTGTTTGAGGAATCATTACTCTATACCTCTATCCCCCTGAGACGGAATGTGTCGGCCCGGATCAGTCTGCGCGGACTGCGCAGGCTGATCTGGGTCGATACATTACGCAGAGGCCATAATGTGGAACATTGTGGACTCTGCGTAAAGTATCAACACGGATCAACCTTACAACCTAACTCGAACATACACTTTTCGGCTCCTGTGGATTTTATGTTTCAGCAATCATTTGTCTATACGTCTATGCCCTGATACGTAATATGTCGGCCGGATAAGCCTGCACGGACTGCGCCGAGGCCATAATGTTGGTTTTCTCGCGGACGGCTCAACTATCTCTTCCTAACATTGAATCATGTTTAACTATAAGCAATGGCAATCCGAATGACGCTTGTTTTGAAGATTTTCCCCTTACGGATATCGAAAGACTACTTGGATTTACAAGGTTTATTGTTTTTTTCATAAGCATATTCCCTTTCGAGCGAGATATCAGTGTTCAGCAATCACACTCAGTGACGCTACTTCAACAATGGTTGTTAGGGGATCCCGCATTGGCACACAATCGAGGAGATAGCAGGATAAGTATAATCTGTAGTATTGGTATACTACCCAGGCAATGACTAGATATTACTTAAATACTGTTGTAAACTTGTAAATGATCTCACTAACTGGTTCAAATCTTACTATTGAATCAGAATAACTGCCGATTTGTGTGTGATATGGCCCTTGTATTGTTAAATCTTTTATAGCTGTATTTTATAAATGAACTATAAGTACTATATAAACTGCCCAAACGGCGCGAAAGCATCTTTTAGCCTGACTCTAAACTGGTGGAAACAGGCTTCAAACAAGTAGTTCAACCGGGCGAAGTGTTACGGATAACGGCTGTATTATTACAGAAACTACCACATGTGATATATTTCGCCTGCATACTCCTTTCGAGATAAAAACTTGGAAGAACTTCTAAAAAATGGACAATATTTTTTTCAACAGGGAATAACCTTTTTATTTCAACATTTCGTGTCCATACAGTTATCAAAGACGGTGAAGTGCACTCATCGGAGTTTAGTGACCTAGGAGATATACAACGATGGATTGCCATTTAAGCATTTTGCTTATTTTCATCACGCCTTATGTAGTTGACGTGACGTCACAGGAACACCCCGTGTTGTCGGCGACGGTTGGTTCCGGTGTCCAGGAGGTTATTGTTCCTATGTGTAGAGGCCTGGTACCGTACACTCACACGAAACTACCCAACTCGTTCAATCACAGCACTCAAGTTGAGGTACATAGGTAAGTAGGATTCTATTTATAGATATATATGACGTCATTTACGCTATGATAACGTTCATCGCCATTTATGAATGAACGTCAGTGGACCGGAACTACTCCAACGCGCAATGCATAGTGGGATACCGTGAAAAACAGTATACCGTGACGTGAAACGACTATCAAACTATTTTTAAAAATGCTATCTTAAAGGCATATGCTACAGTTATTTATCAAAATATTTCCCAATCATAGAATTTCTTTATTCTTTGTATTCTGTTAAAACATACAATAACTGTTTGAAATAAGAACAAAAATATATATATTATAGATTTAAAAAAATAAATATTGGCCCGTCAATGACATGACAAATTTATTCAAATAGATTGATTACAAATATATTTTTTATCTTATTTCAAACAGTTATTGTATGTACTAATAAAATACAAAGAATAAAGAAATCCTATGATTGTAATTTTTTGATAAAAAACTGTAGCATACGCCTTTAATCATATGGTAAGAATTGATGATTTATAGACATATGACGTCATGTCCGAAAGTACTCCTTGATGTCAAGCGAATAAGCTATTCGGCTATATATAGCCATTTGGAATTATTGATGTTCTATTTATAAACGGAGCAATAGTATACAGCTATTTACTCCTCTTGAGGTCAATAGTGAAAAACTATTCTTCCAAGTCAATAGTCAATTGCGAGGAAGAATAGTTTTTCACCATTGAACTCAAAGGGAGTAAATAGCTGTTTTATTATATATCTTCATGAAAAACGCATAATTTAAGTAGTTTATTTATAACATTGCTGTCATCATTTTAATTGGGTAAATGTATGTAACATAAATGTAGATTCTAACATAAACACAGGATTATTATTGTAAATGCAGCAAGAGTGCAGTATACTGTTACATGACACGCGCGTTAAAATGTTGGTTATGCACGTGCATGACGTCATTTCAAACAATAACGTCATAACAGATGAACTATTGAATCTCACGTGACTGCTTCTCGTCCAATCAAATACTTTGATTCATAGTAGGTATATAATAATATTGGATAATGACATCATATCCGATTAGTTTGCGTATTTGATGACGTCATACTACGTAAATGGGCCCTTTCTACTCCCACCGCAGGTAACGTTATGTGTGGAATATACATTTGATACCTAAATCTATGGAGCTTGATGACGAGTAACAGGCGTTGGATTTCAGAGTTTAGGGAATCAGAGGAATCCGCCGTGGTCGCGTGTAACTGTCTAGCGTCGGGGATTTGAAACTGGGTGTCCCGGATTCGATCCCAAGTCGTGGCACGACGGTCATGGTGGAGTGACCTTGGGCAAGGCACGTTTTCTAGCCTAGTACTGATTTGTTTACACAGGGATCATGAATAAGTGAACTGTCGCCGTGATTTAACTGAAATATTGTTGAAAGTGGCGTAAAACCCCAATAAAAACAACATATAAATATTGCATGGCTTCCAGTGTGACCGAACAAAATTACTACTGTATTCAATTCATTCTGTACCTTAATAGGTGAGGTGAACATTATGCAATTTCTTACTGTACGTTTTAGACCGGTTAACAGTATACTGTTACATGGCACGCGCGTGTAAACGGTGAAAAACCTGTCAAAAACGTACTGTTAGCATGAGACAGTCAGAAATTGCCCATGATGAGTATATGAGAATTTAACATTACAAAGTCACGTGAGGTATAATAAATACGGAATATTACGTATACGTTGCGGGACCGATAAAATGGTTTATATTGCACTACAAGTAGCGTGGAAAAATCGATACTATGGGTTTTCCCACGCTACGAGTCGTGCAATACGAACACATTTATCGCTCCCGCAACGTAATATTCCTTTTATTATATACCTACGAACTATGAAGAGCGAAAAAACTAACAAATATACATATTCAATATATTTCTTATTGGGGATACAATTTTGTAATCTTGAAATGGAAAGATGAATGGCGGGTGAATATTTACTACAATACTTAGGCAACGCCCCTAGAAAGTATTTTAATACGTAAGTCCCGCCCAATAACATTATCAAATTAAGTTTCCATTGTTTTGTGGGAGAAAATGACAACATAATCTTTACTTGCGGGTTTTTATTAAGTTTGACGCTAGGTTTTCGATACATACAATAGAAATAATTTTACTAAATAGTACTGGTTGTCTGCATATTTTACTACGTAGCGCAGATTCAAAACGGGAACATCGCTGAAAGTAGTCCGCGCACTGTCTGACGTCACAATCTTGTATTTCCACCGCGTGTAGATACGGAATTTTAATCCGTCGTGTGTGAACTGGGTACATTTATCCAGTACCCCTGAGTGGAGAATCAGTACTATGCTATGAAATATACCTTAACTCTTTCAGCGCCAAAGGCAATATTGAGCTTTTTGCAAACAATACAGATGTAGGTGAGTCAGCTCGTAACGAGCTGTCTCACCTGAAATCTGCATTGTTTGGCTGTGAGTTATAAAAATATTCCAAAAATCCTATAACATGAAAATAAGGTCGTCCAAGTTTGAACATGGAAGAGTCTTCTTTAGACAATTCGACGCTGAAAGAGTTAATGAAGGAGAATGATTATTTCGGAAGAGTTCGATCCCCAGTCGCGGCATTACGGTCATGGTGGAGTGCCCTTGGACATTGGCACATTTTCTAGCCTAGTACTGGTTTGTTTACCCAGGGATCATGAATAAGTGAACAGTCGCCGTGATATAACTGGAATAATGTTGAAAGTGGCGTAAAACCCCAAATACTAATACTAATACTAATAATAATACTAATACTAATACTAATAATAATACTAATACTAATAATAATACTAATACTAATACTAATACTAATAATACTTCGGAAGAGGTCGAACCAGGGTAGGTCGTTCTGCTATAGATGGAGTTAAAGACAGAAAGGTACAGTAAACTACTGGTACAAAACAGAAAATAGATTACTTAAAATGTTTTTGTTCAGTCGGGTTAGGAATCCGCTGTGGTCGAGTGGTTAGCGTCGGGGATTTCGAAACCGGGTCTCCCGGGTTCGATCCCCAGTCGCGGCACTACGGTCATGGTGGAGTGCCCTTGGTCAAGGCACATTTTCTAGCCTAGTATTGGTTTGTTTACCCAGGGATCATGAATAAGTGAACTGTCGCCGTGATATAACTGAAATAATGTTGAAAGCGACGTAAAACCCCAATAATGATAATAATAATAATAATACTTCGGAAGAGGTCGAACCAGGGTAGGTCGTTCTGCTATAGATGGAGTTAAAGACAGAAAGGTACAGTAAACTACTGGTACAAAACAGAAAATAGATTACTTATAATGTTTTGTTCAGTCGGGTTATGAGTCGAGTCCCCGGTAGCTCAGTCGGTAACGACGCGGGCTGTCAATCCAGGGGTTGTGAGTTCGAATCCCGGCTCGGCCAACTTTCTTTCCGACGTTTGAAAAAAGTCAATGCGACATGCGTCATTCGTTTTCCACCAATGGGCTAAGTCTATGTGGAAAAGCAGCCAGTTGCTTGGGAAGATTGTTGTGTGGAGTACTGGTGTGAGAAAACCAGAAAATGCATGAGTAGGTGAACTGGCCGCCGTGATTATAACTATAATTGTTAAAAATGGCGTTAAACCCAATCAATCAATCAATCAATCAATCGTCTTTCACCAATGGGCTGACAGTATATGTGGAAAGCAGCCAGTTGCTTGGAAAGGAAGTTATGTCTAACTTACCGTTCAGTAAGGTTTTTTATAAAAAAGAGTTCGCCAAATGAGAGTCAACTAAAGTGTTTACATTATTTATTTGTATTTATTTTCCCCTACACTAGCCGGTATGTGAAATAGAACCTGTTACATGATACAACATGGCGTGGCGAGTACCAATCATTGTAATAAACTTTACAAACTCACGGGTTCGAAAATTCTAAATATTTGGTTATTATTATACCTCAATTTCATTGTCCATATAAAACTCCCATTGACAAAAAGTTGCTATTTTTACTGTCAAGACAAATGTACCACGTGACCATGAGACAGTTTTTGTACTGTCTCACGGCAGTATGCAAATTTTTTACTGTCTCACGGCCGTATGCAAATTTGTTTTACTGGCAGGTAGGATGTTAATGAAACTCATTAAAACTAGACATGTAGAGCGCTCTATGTTGTACTTTTGTGCTATGAAACATTTTTACAGATCATAAAATAATTATAATTTTATTATTTATATTTTATTATTTATTATTTTATTATTTTTTGGTATAAAATGTGTTATTTATATATTGTTACATATCGCATTTAAAATTACACCGGCCAAATGGAGTCGTTCACTGGTCTGAACCTAATCTTACTAGCCTGATACCATAGAGGGCCATTGCTTAATACGAAGATTACGGAACAAGAAACCTGCGATGCATATTGGAAGATAGTGGTGCAGAGGTAGAGCGTCGGTCCCTGGTTCGAGCCCCGTGATGAGCGGGTCCTGACTTTGGGATTTTTCCACACAATCGGCGCGAGTACTGGTTAAGTATCCAGGAAGCAGACATCGAGCGTGATTAATATAAGCTTAAAGCTTGTTTCGCAATCGATTTAAAATAAATAAGTTTAAACTTAAACTAACTTGATAGTTCATTGATTGATGGATTGATTGGGGTTTAACGTCGTTTTTTAACAATTTCTCAGTTATATCATGGCGGCCAGTTCACCTACTCATGTGTTTCCTGGTGTTCTCACACCAGTTCTCCACACATCAATCTTCCCAAGCAACTGGATGCTTTTCCACATAGACTTAGCCCATTGGCGGAAGACGCATGACGCATGTCGCAATGACTTTTGTCAAACGTCGGAAAGAAAGTTGGCCGAGCCGGGATTCGAACTCACTACCATTGCATTGACAGCCCGCGTCTTTACCGACTGAGCTACCGGGACTCGACTCGCCTTGATAGAAATAAACAGACGTTAAAATATGGCGTTAAACGTCATTCAATCAGTATATGTTTTCCTTTCAGAATTATTGAGCACATGTGGGCGATAATGGATTTAGGCTGTTCCAAGAACTTTCGGCTGTTCATTTGTTCGCTCTACCTCCCTCCCTACGACAGCGTCACAGACAGTACAGCGAGGCCCTGCAAAGAGACGTGCATGCGCGCAAGAAATAAATGTAAAAACATCATGAAACGAGGTGGACAGAGGTGGCCACCGGAATTCAGGTAAATCTAGTTACAAGTTACAAGATACAAGATACAATATATTTATTTCGCAATTTAGGCCACCGGCACATTATACATAGTTGGTTGCATCGTACGAGTTCATTGTAACAAATTCCCCAGCACGTTTTATGATCATTAATTTGTAGAGAGAGAGAAAGAGAGAGAAATAGAAAGAGAGAGAGAGAGAGAGAAAGAGAGAGAGAGAGAGAGAGAGAGAGAGAGAGAGAGAGAGAGAGAGAGAGAGAGAGAGAGAGAGAGAGAGAGAGAGAGAGAGACAATCAGAGAGAGAGAGAGACAATCAGAGAGAGAGAGAGAGAGAGAGAAAGAGACAGACAGAAAGAGAGAGACAGAGAGTGACGCAGAGAGAGAGACAAAGAGAGATAGTGAGAGATAGACATAGAGAGACACAGATACTCACAGAGACACATACAGACATAGGGATACAGATATACAGAGATACAGAGAGACAGGTAGACAGAGAGACAGAGAGACAAGGATATAGACACAGACATTCAGAGAGACAGAGAGACACAGAGCGAGACAGAGAGAGCGAGTGAGAGAGACATAGACAGAGTGAGAAACAGGGAGACAGAGAGACAGAGAGAGAGACAGACAGACAGACAGACAGACAGACAGAGAGGGAGAGAGACAGACAGAGAGAAACAGAGAGACACAGAGATAGAGAGACAGAGACAGAGAGACAGACAGAGACAGAGACAGAGACATAGAGAGAGAGACACAGAGACACAGAGACAGAGACAGAGAGAGAGACAGAGAGAGACACATAGAGAGACAGAAAGAAAGAGACAGACAGAAAGAAAGAAAGAAAGAGAGAGAGAGAGAGAGAGAGAAGTCAAATCGAAACGACCTGTTATGCGGTGTCGTCAGACGGAGTTAACGTACAGCGAAGTATTTTGGTCTGATTCTAATAACATTGTACAGGTGTAAAGCCGACAGTGGAACTTTGCATGCTCATTATCGCTTTACTCTTCTATATTCGCTTCTGTAAACATACAATTTCGACCCCTCCCATGTCGCCAGAAGAAACCGTTAACATATCAGGAAGCAAACAATTACGCATGCTAATTGTGATGTCCACCGGTTGCGGTGTCCCGAATGTGTGTTTGAGTGTCACGTGATACATTTATATATTTTCAGATGTCGTAAGTTCAATAGCTACCGTCGAGACACCACGTGTGTTAAAGCATACTCAGAACGCCGACGAGACAATCGTTTAAATCACACCTATTGCGAAAGTAATCAACTTCCGGTCTGCAACGGACTTCCGGGTGCGCTAAAGATCGGTTCCCTGCCGAATCGATTCCTGCAACGGAACACCACAGAAATCGAGATAGAAATGCGTTACTATTCCAGCTTGCTAGGGAGTGGCTGTAGCGCAAAGCTTCCATTTTTTCTATGCGGAACTTACATGCCCTTCTGCCTGCCGAACGACGCCTTCGCCACCCCCTGTAGGGAAGTCTGCGAGGAAGTCCTAGCAACCTGCGAGCGAATTCACAACATCGCCTATCAGGGACTGCCTTGGCCGAACAAACTTCAGTGTCACCGGTTTTACCCGGAGGGTGAAGGGCCGTGTGCAAAATATGATGATTATTTCAACTCGGTCATTCCTGCTAATTAATCCTATTCCAAAATACGAACGATTTATGACGCCTCTGCAGCAGATGACTTTTGAAAACATTGTGGTAAAAGTCAGAATTGTTCATAATGTCCAATAATTCTCCTGTTACCACAATGTTGCCACTCAATTCGAGGAGGCCACAACATATACTGATAAATTGTCACAACTTGACAAATATCCGAAGACAAAAAAGCAGTTACAAAACATTACAAATATGCAACTTTTACTTTTCACCCCTACGTTATTCACACGTAAAACAATGTTCTGATAATTATCAAATTTAAATTAAAAGTAAAACATCGTATAGCCAATACATTTTTGCACATTTTGATACCAAATTTGCCTATATTTTGATTCTATAAGTATAAAAAAAATCCCTCTAACCAAGTGCACACTTTCTTTTTCGTGTGAGTATATATTCATTTTTAAGAGGGAATCGATATTTCTGCCTATGTATTTGCATAGTCATCTGATGCAGATTTGTTGTATTTTGATGGAAAGGGTTTGAAAAAGCGAAATTTGTCCTGAAAAGTTTTCTAATTTTAAAACACTATATATTATTGATCATGTTAAATGAACTGTTGAAGTCAGGTGGCTAAGCTGACATTGGTATATATGTATAAATCAATTCACATGGACCATTCGACTCGTTCAATAATTAAAGGGAGTAAAATGTGCTAGATACTGATACTGATACGCTGTGGGTTTTTTCATTACACGTAAATCGACTTAAAAACAATGCGGTTAAAAACAATGCGGTTAAAAACAAACAATGCGGTTAAAAACAATGCGGTTAAAAACTGCAAATAGGCAAAATTACTTGTTAGAATATCATATTTGAACATCAGTTTGAAGGAATTTACAATACCCTGTATGGTAAGCTACTTCAATCATCTGTCAACTTTAGAATGTGAAATAACTGAGTGTGTGTATATCACGTGACTTTGACGTCACAAATAATTGTTTTACTTCGGTTTAGATGTAAAAAACAAAGGTAACTTTTTTATTTCTTTATCATTTTTGAAACATGGCGCAGTCTACGCCGCTAAAAGAGCCCTATCTCCGGTGTCAACGGAGTTTGATTAGTGGATTAGTTTCTTCAAACACTTCGATGAACCTTTTCTCAAATTTGTTTAATATCGCCGACAGCCGGAGCATTATCAAAACTGGATTTTGAGAACAGGTTCAACGCCAATCAAACTTCTGTAAATAACTGTAAGCGGCTTAGACTACGCCATGTTTCATTAAAAAGGGTGAACAAATAAAAAAGTTGCCATTGTTTTTACATTCTTATCAAGAGCAATTATTGCTGTCTGACTATGCAAATATGACGTCAAAAGTCACGTGGTATACACACACTGTAACTACGAACTATAGTAATAGAAAATGGTCATTGGCAAGGAATCCCACGGTACCGTAGAGCATGCAATATCAATGGGCAATCGAATTACATTACCTTTTTATATGTGAATATATCAGTGAAGATTGGTCAAATTTTTACACTTTTAGTAAAATCATGAACATCTCTAAAAATGTAAATATTGCAGTGAAGGTTGGTTAAAGGTAATAAATATATCCCATGCAGAAATCCAAACATGTTTATTTTTAGTTAAATCATGAACATCTCTAAATATGCGAATATTTCAGTGAATGTTTGTCAAAGCAGGGACGTAGATAAGAGGGATAGGTAACTAAACTGTATACTAAAATATACCTCGTGCCAACATTTGTAGCAAGTAAAACTAAAAAACTATTCAAGATATGAAAATAAAAAATAAAAATTCTGGAAATTTAACCATTCTTCTATTGCAGTAGATACAAATATTTTAATATACTACAGGTTTTGATAATATGTTATCCTTATGAAAAATGTCAGTCTATTTGAAAAAATATATCTGTCTTTTAAACCAGTCAGTGTTCAAAATACAAAAAAAAATCCAGTTGTTCATTGTATCTCTAACTTTAGTTGAAATGTTAAGCTTTCAGAATATGTATGTTTTGTTTATGTGCCAAAAGTTTTATTTGCTACAAAATGTGAAAATTTGGACAATTTTATTTCTATGTGTGATATTTTAATCAGAAAACAGGTGTACAGGTGGATTTGCCTATCCCTCTTATCTATGCATCTGGTGAAAGGTAATAAATATATCCCATGCATAAATCTAAACATGTTCACTTTTAGTAAAATCATGAACATCTCTTTCAAGATTCATATGTGCTGTGTTGAGGAAATGCAAAGAAACCTCCTGACAATTGTTTCGTTAGTTAGATATCATCCCTCCTAATATGAGATTAATATCACTTGACTTACCCCCCTCCCCTCTTTGTTTATTATGTCAATTAATAACTCTGCCTCCTGCTTAAACAAACACGTAAGGCTCGTATGCTAGGTTCAGTCTGCTTACACATGTCTCATCCTGACACAGGAGGAGAAACGTGTCTGTCCGGGTTAGCCTGTGCGGCTTGCTTAGGCTGATCCATGTCGATACTTAACGCAGAGTCAGCAATGTTGGTTTTCTCGCGGGACGGCTCATAGATAGTGCACACTTATGAAACACTGCATAAGAATACTATGCTTACTCCATTTGTTTTTTATATTTTTTTCTAACATTTTCTTCTTAATGTTGTGTAAGGTGTGATGGAGGATGGCTCCCCGAACCCCTCACACCAATGACGGGGAAAATAAAAGAGCTACATGCTGTAGCCAACATTTAAAAAAAAAAAGTTTTTTATATTAGTTTGTGGTTTTTGTCTTTCTTTTAACCTTTTATGACTTATGAATACAGCCTTGTATTCATTACATGTAAATATGTATATCACATTTAATATGTGCTGATTGTATGATTTAAACTTTGTTTCGGTTTTATCGAGACACGTGTAAAAAACAAGTTGATTTCTTATCAGCTTTATCTATCTAAATTCCAGTTCATAACACGCCTAAGCGGCGGCATTTACGATACTTTATGCGGATTTTGAGACACGTCAAGTCCCGTTCACTAGTTGTCATCTAATTTTAAATAAAGTTGTGTTATAGCGATTTTCGGTGAAAACTAATAACATTTCGTTTAGATTAATTCTTTTTCTTTCACATACCTGTTTGTATGTTTTTTTTGTTTTTTTTATATGGTATGGTATTTTACGCGACTTTCAACAATTTTTCAACGGTTAGTGAACTGTATTACCAGGGTAAGTTACCAGTATAACTGGTCTGTTTTTCCTGCCACCAGTTAGTTCAGTCATAGTGCTAGTCCTACACTACATAATGTCGATTTAGTGATTACATGTTCCTTTGTCAAAGACTTTTCTAGTTTATAAATCGTTATCAAAATTTACTCCTGCATTCCTGTTTCTGTGTTGGAATGGGTTATTAAACTAGCACCAAGGAAAATTGTGTGAGATAAAAATAATTTGATAAAACTTAAATACTGTTGAAAACCGCGTAAAACACTATCACAACAAAAGCAATCTACGAACGATTGTATACGTTTGTATACGTTTGTATACGTTTGTATACGTTTGTATACGTTTGTATACGTATACGATTGTATACGTTTGTATACGTTTGTATACGTTTGTATACGTATAAGATTGTATACGTTTGTATACGTTCGTATACGTATACGATTGTATACGTTTGTATACGTTTGTATACGTATACGATTGTATACGTTTGTATACGTTTGTATACGTTTGTATACGTTTGTATATGTTTGTATACGTTTGTATACGTTTGTATACGATTGTATACATATACGATTGTATACGTATACGATTGTATACGTATACGATTGTACGTATAAGATTGTATACGTTTGTATACGTTTGTATACGTTTGTATACGTTTGTTATACGTTTGTATACGTTTGTATACGTTTGTATACGTTTGTATACGTTTGTATACGATTGTATACATAAACGATTGTATACGTATACGATTGTACGTATAAGATTGTATACGTTTGTATACGTTTGTATACGTTTGTATACGTTTGTATACGTTTGTATACGTTACGATTGTATACGATTGTATACGTTTGTAAACGTTTGTATACGTTTGTATACGTTTGTATACGTTACGATTGTATACGATTGTATACGTTTGTATACGTTTGTATACGATTGTATACGTGTGTATACGTTTGTATACGTTGTATACGTTTGTATACGATTGTATACGTTTGTATACGTGTGTATATGTTACGATTGTATACAATACGTTTATATACGTTTGTATACGTTTGTATACGTTTGTATACGTTTGTATACGTTTGTATATGTTACGATTGTATACGATTGTATACGTTTGTATACGTTTGTATACGTTTGTATACGTTACGATTGTATACGATTGTATACGTTTGTATACGTTTGTATACGTTACGATTGTATACGATTGTATACGTTTGTATACGTTTGTATACGTTTGTATACGTGTGTATACGTTTGTATACGTTACGATTGTATACGATTGTATTCGTTTGTATACGTATTACCAGCTTCAATTGAATATAAAAGGAACCTTAAATAACCTCCGCTCGGACGAGTCAAATAATCTGAATTTGTCTAAATTTCATTATTCTGAAAATACGATGAGATAGAGTCCGCCTCGGTGGTCTAGTCGTAGAGCGTCAGCCTCGGATGCAGGATATCGTGAATGTTATCACTGACCGGATCGTATCAGATACTTTATAAATGGTACTATTGTATTTACCCCCCTTTGGCGCTTGTGGTTGTGGGGTTAGCATTTTAACTGACTCGCTGTTGTCAGAATAAAAGGACTAGTCGTAAAGGTACACTACCCAGTAAACGCCTTGATATGACAACAGTTGTTGGAAGCGACGTTAACCACCATACACAAACAAAGGATTAGATGCATGATGTACTATTTAAGTTCGGCGAAAACACATATACCTCATAGGTGTACGTCGCAACCTGTCTAGAGCAACATCTAACGGAGGTAACAAACTACAGCTGTTATAAAGAGGTGTGCTGCTCTTTAGAGACTCAGACTTTCGCCTTACGCAGACAACCTTGGCTAAACATATTGGCTCTCAATTTATATTTTTTCGCCGCTATGTTACCCGTTCCATCCCCTTTGTTTCCGAAAAGAGATTTGCTTCAATATTTCCCAGATGTGTTAAACTGTAACATGTTGTTCTAAACAGGGTTACACTCTGCAGAGGTTACGCTTTGAGAGGTCATAATGTATGTACGCTATAACACTGAGGTCATGACACAATGTATGTACGCTATAACACTGAGGTCATGACAAGGTGATTGTTGTCAAGTTATACAACGAATAACGTCAAGATAATCACGAGATTATAGATTGACCGTTTAATCATTAAATCTGGCCCTAATCTTGCTGATTCTCGTGACCGGTTATGTCATTCCATTGTATTACACAAATCCTTAAACATGCACGTTTGCTTGATTGAGTTGAGCTAAGCACCATGTTTATTGTTATTTTCTGTGTTACATTGCACGCGCAATAATTCGAAATCGAAAGGTACCCGTTAAAGTTTGTTTACCTTCTATGGTATTATGCATAGATATTGATCGATACAGGCTAATCAAACACCCGATATAGGTATATTCCTAGTAGTTTTAGTGTTTCTAAACATACTGATTTTGCTTAAAACTAACTTTTTTTTTATATTAGGAACATTCCAAAATCATCAATATATTAGACACTTTGAAATAGCACCAAACTTAAGATTGTACTTGTAGACAGGTCGAATCCCAACCAAGGACAGAGTAGCCGTAGGCATAAAGGTTTGTTCAACGTAGAACAAGTTTGTGTGAGTTATCGACGTGTTGGCATAAAGGTTTGTTCAACGTAGAACAAGTTTGTGTGAGTTATCGACGTGTTGGCATAAAGATTTGGTTAACGAAGAACCAGTTTGCGTGAGCCATGTACCGGTTGGCATAAAGGTTTGTTCAACGAAGAACAAGTTTGCGTGAGTTATTGACGTGTTGGCATAACTGTATGTTCAACGAAGAACATATTTGCGTGAGTTATTGACATGTTTGCTTAGGATTGTTTAACGAAGAACAAGTTTGCGTGAGTTATCGACGTGTTGTCATAAAGGTTTGTTCATCGAAGAACACATTTGCGTGAGTTATCTACGTGTTGGCATAAAGGTTTGTTCAACGAAGAACAAGTTTGTGTGAGTTATCGACGTGTTGGCATAAAGATTTGTTCAACGAAGAACAAGTTTGTGTGAGTTGTCGACGTGTTGGCATAAAGGTTTGTTCAACGAAGAACAAGTTTGCGTGAGTTATCGCCGTGTTGGCATAAAGTTTATTACAACGAAGAACAAGTTTGTGTGAGTTATCGACGTGTTGGCATAAAGGTTTGTTTAACGAAGAACAAGTTTGCGTGACTTATCGACGTGTTGGCATAAATGTATGTTCAACGAAGAATAAGTTTGCATGAGTTATCGACGTGTTGGCATAAAGGTTTGTTCAACGAAGAACAAGTTTGTGTGAGATATCGACGTGTTGGCATAAATGTGTTTTTAACGAAGAACAAGTTTGTGTGAGTTATTGACGTGTTGGCATAAAGGTTTGTTCAACGAAGAACACGTTTGCGTGAGTTATTGACGTGTTGGCATAAAGGTTTGTTCAACGAAGAACACGTTTGCGTGAGCTATCGACGTGTTGGCATAAAGGTCTGTTCAACGAAGAACCAGTTTGTGTGAGTTATCGACGTGTTGGCATAAAGGTTTGTTCAACGAAGAACCAGTTTGCTTGAGTTATCGACGTGTTGGCATAAAGGTTTGTTCAACGAAGAACAAGTTTGTGTGAGTTGTCGACTTGTTGGCATAAAGGTTTGTTCAACGAAGAACAAGTTTGTGTGAGTTATCGACGTGTTAGCATAAAGTTTTTTTCAACGAAGAACAAGTTTTTGTGAGTTATCGACGTGTTGGCATAAAAGTTTGTTTAACGAAGAACAAGTTTGCGTGATTAATTGACGTGTTGGCATAAATGTATGTTCAACGAAGAACACATTTGCGTGAGTTATTGACATGTTGGCTTAGGTTTGTTTAACAAAGAACAAGTTTGCGTGAGTTATCGACGTGTTGTCATAAAGGTTTGTTCAACGAAAAACACGTTTGTGTGAGTTATTGATGTGTTGGCATAAAGGTGTGTTAAACGAAGAACACGTTTGCGTGAGCTATCGACGTGTTGGCATAAAGATTTGTTTAACGAAGAACACGTTTGTGTGAGCCATCTACCGGTTGGCATAACGGTTTGTTCAACGAAGAACAAGTTTGTGTGAGTTATCGACGTTTTGGCATAAAGTTTTCTTCAACGAAGAACAAGTTTGTGTGCGTTATCGACGTGTTGGCATAAAGATTTGTTTAACGAAGAACCAGTTTGCGTGAGCCATCTACCGGTTGGCATAAAGGTTTGTTCAACGAAGAACAGGTTTGTGTGAGTTATCGACGTGTTGGCATAAATATTTGTTTAAGGAGGGACCAGTTTGCGAGAGTTATCGAGCCGTTGGCATATAGGTATGTTCAACGAAGAACCAGTTTGCGTGAGTTATCTACGCGTTGGCATGAATGTTTATTCAACGAAGAACCAGTTTGCGCTAGTTATATACGTGTTGCCATATAGGTATAATCAACGAGGAAACAGTTTGCGAGAATTATCGAGGTGTTGGCAAAAAGGTGTTCAATGAGGGACCAGTTTGCGAGAGTTATCGACCCGTTGGCATATAGGTATGTTCAACGAAGAAACAGTTTGCGCGAGTTATCGACCCGTTGGCATATAGGTATGTTCAACGAAGAACGAGTTTGCGAGAGTTATCGACCCGTTGACATATAGGTATGTTCAACGAAGAACGAGTTTGCGAGAGTTATCGACCCGTTGACATATAGGTATGTTCAACGAAGAACGAGTTTGCGAGAGTTATCGACCCGTTGACATATAGGTATGTTCAACGAAGAACCAGTTTGCGAGAGTTATCGACCCGTTGGCATATAGGTTTGTTTAACGAGGAACGAGTTTGCGAGAGTTATCGACCCGTTGGCATATAGGTTTGTTTAACGAGGAACGAGTTTGCGAGAGTTATCGACCCGTTGACATATAGGTATGTTCAACGAAGAACCAGTTTGCGAGAGTTATCGACCCGTTGGCATATAGGTTTGTTTAACGAGGAACGAGTTTGCGAGAGTTATCGACCCGTTGACATATAGGTATGTTCAACGAAGAACCAGTTTGCGAGAGTTATCGACCCGTTGGCATATAGGTTTGTTATACCCATATACATACACACATATATTAATTTCATCATAAATTTTGTTTAAGATAGTGGGACTGCTAAAGGCCGCATAAAATGGATGCACTATTTTAAATAGAGGGCTTTCTTTTTTTATTTCAAAAGCTTTCACGCAAAATGACGCCAGGTTACATTTCATTAGTCGCCGGGCAGAAGCCCGCGACTTCTATTTTTAATAGCTTTTCTGAAATCACATGGGAGGGCGGCTTATTATTAGAAAGAAACAAATCTAGATGATTTGAACATATTACAACTGTGGTTGTTTACGAACACTAATAAATGACACATCTACAATGAAATAAATATTCCGATTTTTTTTTTAATGTTTGCAGTTTTTTTTTATTTCACTCGCATTTAAGTTTTTTGTCTTATTTACGAAGACAAAAGTGGTCCCTTCAAGACGTGAACCAACACCCCCTAATGCAGACTCTTATGTGTCATCATTGAGGTCAATTTCGGATTCTCCTTTTAATAGCAATTTTAACTTACTAAATGTTGTTTTCATGTTCAAAGAGATGTCTTGATTTGTGTAGAATTCATTTAATAATGTTAATCCATGAATATCTAAAGTAGGAACTGTTTCTAAGCTAAATATAGACCCTATTCTGTTGTGTAGTTTCGTGACCTTTAACATCAATTTTCGCGCATGCGCATTTCGATATGAAAAAGCGAGTGATATTATTTTATTTTAGACAAGTACAAGACGAATGTTTGACGCAAAGCGTCAAAGAGAAGCCGCAATATTTCGTTGTTCATGTAGAAATAAGAAAAAAAGAACATTTGTAAATCCACAAACAATAGAACAATTTAAACTGTAGACGGTAATGCTGATATATTTCTCCTTTTGAAGACTTTTGTTTACTTCAAATTACCTCCCTTTAAAGCAATACCAGGATATTTACCTTGTGATTCGAATAAGATTGACAAACATTGAAATTATATGAATGAATACTATTATTTAAATAAGTAACAACAGCAAAATTAAATTTAAGCCAAGATAAATGTGTACACATTTCGTTAATTTGTTATAGATACCCTAATGTATAGGTATGAATATAACATTTATAAGCAAATGTTTTCATTTCAACGTTCCTAATGTTTGAATAGACTAAGAAAAGTCAAGAATACATAAATAAATCAATGCAGTCTTTTCCGGCGACATTGATGCCTTGCATCAACTTTCTCTTGTTCTGTGTTTAAGAGTTTTATGAACTTTTACATACTTGGTTGTTGCGCATACTAACGCGGTATGAGTAGTTTTAAGACGGATAACACCGGTTGCATCGACATTTGGCAGCCCTCGGACATAATCCTCGGTTGGGTCATACTAAAGACTCAATCGGAACTCCTCGGGTAATTCCGTAATCCTTCATCATCGATTGATTCGGAATATCTCGGTGATGAATGCTTGATGAAGGATTACGGAATTACCCGAGGAGTTCCGATTAATGAAGCGTTCATCACCGAGGTATTCCGAATGACTTAAGACTTTAGAAAGTAATGGCTTACCGATGTCACTGCGACTGATGCGGATATGTCGGCCCGGATCAGTCTGCGCGGACTGCACAGACTGATTTGGGTCTATACATTTACCTAGAGACCATAATGTTGGTTTTCTCGCTGGACGGCTCATATAAGCCAAATCGGGATTTGAACACACGTCTCCTCGAGAGATATCGTGTCTCGAGTAAACTTTACTATAGTCCGTGTTGCTTGTCAACTATTGCAATAATAAAAGCGAAACCTTGATTCGAACACAAAACCCTGAAGATCGACAGTATACGCCGTTGTGGGTAGAGTAAACAAAACAATATTCCTTGTTGATTATCCACTATTGCAATAATAAAAGCGAAACCTCGATTCGAACACAAAACCCTGAAGACCGACAGTATACGCCGTTGTGGGTAGAGTAAACAAAACAATATTCCTTGTTGATTATCAACTATTGCAATAATAAAAGCGAAACCTCGATTCGAACACAAAACCCTGAAGACCGACAGTATACGCCGTTGTGGGTAGAGTAAACAAAACAATATTCCTTGTTGATTATCAACTATTGCAATAATAAAAGCGAAACTTTGATTCGAACACAAAACCCTGAAGATCGACAGTATACGCCGTTGTGGTTGGAGGTATAGGGACTCGAATTAACTTCACATTAGTTAGTGTGTATTGCCAACTATTGTAATTATTAAAGCGGAATCGAGGTTCGAGAACAAACCCCTTTAGATCGACAGTATACGCCGTTGTGGGTGAGATCTCGTGACTAGAATACACACAACAACATTCCTTGTTGCTTGCCAATTGTCGGAAGAATTTAACCGAAACCGGTATTCGAACCCACGACCCCTTTGATAGACAGTCTACGTCAGTACAGGCACAGGTATTGCTACTAGACTAAATTATCTATATTTCGTGTCGATTCGTGTTGATTGTCACCTATCGCAATTCCATCAGAGAAATCGGAATTCGAAAACAAAACCCTTTAGATCGACAGTATACGCCGTTGTTGGGGGAGATCTCGTGACTAGAGAAAAACAAAACAATAATTCCTTGTTGCTTGTCAATTGTCGGTAAACCGGTATTCGAACACACGTCCCCTTGGATCGACAGCCCACATCGCCACCTGCATTGGTATTGTGACCCGAATAAACTATACTGTAGTTAGGGTTGATTGACAACCGTCGATATATCGTAAACAAGGTTCGAATTTAAGACTCCTTGGATCGACAGTTCACGACTCTATCGGTGGAGAGGTATCGCGACTCGGACTAAACTAAACACTAGTTCGTGTTGATTAACCCTTTCCCTCATATAGACGCGCTTTCTGACGCATCTGCAGCAGACACGGCTTTTTGAAAACATAGTGACAAAAGAAGAAATTGCTCAAAACGAGCAATTTCTCCTTTTGCCACAATGTTTTCCACTTTTCGTCATAGGTTGTCCATTCAATTGAAGAGATTTTCTATTTTGTGACAAACTATGTTCAAAGTCGTCTGCTGTAGAATTGTCGTATGAGGGAAAGGGGTTAAGGGATTACGGGATCGCCGGTGTACAAATAACTACATCATTTATCTAGATACGGAATATGTAGCCCAGTATTTTGGGCTCTGCCCATTATCAAGGTTTAACCCTGTACCACACAAACATACTTTGCAACAGACGACTTTGCAAACGTACTCCTTGGCGAAATATAGAAAATGTTTAATTATTAAACAATAATTTAAAACATTGTATTTGAAATATGAGAAGTGGCATGATCAATTTCTCATTTTGTCACAATATGTTCCATTGTCATATATGCTTTAAATGCGTCTTCATGTGGTACCAAGTTATATTTTTGTCCATCAAGAGTCGACTCTAAGCAGCGTTTGTTTTACTGTAATTTGTTTAAGATTTGAACCTTGATTGAAAAACAATGTTGACCAACGTATAATAAGATCAGCTTGCCAATTCGTGCAGTCTAATCCTGTTGTACTACATTCGCTCGCATCTCGTTCATCAATCTTTATTTCGAATATCTCGTCTTAGATGTATAAAAATAATAGGATTAATTCAGAAGAATGCTTTTTTTAAAAGCCGTCTGTTTTGAATTTTCAAATGAAACAATAACAAAAAAACGCCCATGCATGACATTCCGATGCAGAGTTAACACATAGTCTTCGTGAAGGAGAAATAAATCGTTCTTACTAGGTTTTCCCTTTTCCACTATGTTTTCAATATTCGCCTACGACATAGAGATTAAACGTTCTATCTTATCAGCGATAGCGCCGAGTCCTTTCCACATACGACAAATCGGCACCAGACGATTTTAAAAACATCGCAAAAAAGAAATCTAAACTATCTGTAAACAATAGTATAATCTTGCATATGTATAGTGTTGAAAAAAATGTGGTAAAAGGAAAAAAATAATGAGCAATTTCTCCTTTTGCCACTGTGTTTTCAATAGTCGTCGTTTTCAGAGGCGCAAGAAAGCGTCTGTTTACAAGGGTAAGCGTTTATCAACACTACGTCATCAGGGCGTTACAACTGACGTACTCCTGGTTATAGCGAGGCTTGTTTTTCTATAACAATGGCAAACGATATTTCATCGTGAATAAGCTTTAATATAACAAAAGCTCTGACATGTTGTTTATTAATCAGTGCACCTTATAATAGTCGATGGAATTGAAGTTTAGTGCTGAGACTGGATATAAAACTTTATAAGAAAAGGGGGGAACCACGAGTTATTGAAGGAGTAAGCGAAACGATTAGGAGTAATTATTTCAAGTAAGCATAAATATATTTGTTCGTATGGTATTTTAGCAGTTTTCAACATTTAACAGTTCTAGCACTGGTGCAACACTATTGTATTGTCAGTATATGTAATATATGTTATATGTAATATATGTTATATGTAATATATGTAATATATGTTATATGTAATATATGTTATATGTAATATATGTTATATGTAATATATGTTATATGTAATATATGTTATATGTAATATATTTGTTTATTGTATGGGCTCTAAATTTAAGTTGTTACGGCAATATGTCACTTTTATTGATTGATGTCACACTACCATGTATTTTGTTAGTTTGAATGAGATCATTTCATATGTTACATGTATATATAGGCCGGTGGCCTTAATGTACTGTAAATAAAACTGTATACACTGTATAAACACGTAGTTTCCTGGGTAAGTAACCAGTACTACTGGTCCATTTACTGTGAAACCGGCGAGTTAGTTGTAATGTTAACCCCTGAGCGCCGAGGAGGACAAGCCATAACAATACATAAGAGCCGTCCCGCGAGAAAACCAACATTGTGGACTCTGCGTAAAGTATCGACGCTGATCAGCTTAAGCATGCCGCGCAGGCTTACCCGGATATACACTTTTTGCCTCCTGTGGATATTCTGTTTTGAGGACTCATTACTCTATACCTCTATCCCCCTGTGACGGAATGTGTCGGCCCGGGTGAGTCTGCGCGGACTGCGCAGGCTGATCTGGTCGATAAATTACGCAGAGGCCATTATGTTGGTTTTCTCGCGGGACGGCTCCAATTAAATTAAGTATAAATATATAGTGGTAAATAACAGTTGCAGTCGGGATATTCGGATTTTGACCTGAGTCAAAAATAGAAATAATGATAATTTGTCAGTTATGGGTACATTTTTCAGTTATTAGTTGATTATGTTTATATATGTGAAAAGTCAGTTATGGGTACATTTTTCAGTTATTAGTTGATTATGTGTATATATGTGAAACGTAAGCTCTCAGCATCGGTTTAAATGTTACAGTTGAACCCACTTCTCCGTTCATATGTTTAGGGACAGGCGTCTGACAAAGACTGCTTGCGGAGCTAGTCGTGAATTTAGAGGTTAATTTGAATACAAGCTTTCGCCGCGTTAAAGATTCCTTGTAATGGAGCTGGAAACATGATATGTCTGACCGCATCCACATATTGCCTATTGTTTTGAGAATGTAAGCATCTCTTCAATTTTAGACTAATCCCCTGCGTTTTTGTTGGGTGATTTTCTGAGTAAATGGTAAAACTAGGTGTTTTTTTGTCCTTCTTTTTTTACTGTGTTTCAGACCACTTTGTTGTCAAATTATTGCCATAAAATTGATTGAGAGTGTGAATTCCAGTCATTTTCTAATAATCCCGGCTCTCATTAATATAAGATATCTTTTTAATAATACCAGAATGGATATCATGATAAGTATTGAGAAATAAAAGTTGGTGTATGCACAGAAAACAGAACATTAGCTTTCAACTGTGTATTGCGACCTATACATTCATTGCTACTATGGGAAAACGTATCTAAGCATACTTATTACATCTGTTAACACATAACTGTCTCTGTATACATTATATCGGATCCATTCATTGCTATAGGAAAACTTATCTAATCATACTTATTACATCTGTAAACAAATAACTGTCTCTGTATACATTCTATCGGATCCATTCATTGCTATGGGAAAACTTATCTAATCATACTTATTACATCTGTAAACAAATAACTGTCTGTGTATGCATTCTATCGGATCCATTCAATGCTATAGGAAAACTTATATAAGGATACTTATTACATCTGTAAACAAATAACTGTCTGTACATGCATTTTATCTGATCCATTCATTGCTATGGGAAAACTTACCTAAGCATACTTATTACATCAGTAAACAAATAACTGTCTGTTTATACATTCTATCGGATCCATTCATTGCTATGGGAAAGCTTATCTAAGCATACGTATTACATCTGTAAATAAATAACTGTCTCTGTATACATTCTATCAGATCCATTATCTTTATAGGAAAACCTATCTAAGCATACTTATTACATCTGTAAACACATAACTGTCTGTGCATACATTCTATCGGATCCAACTAGTTTGTTTGTACGCCATTTTTAACATTAGTTCTGTTATATCAAGGCGACAGTTCATTTATTCATGATCCCTGGGTAAACAAACCAGTACTAGGCTAGAACGGATCCAAATAGATTCCGCTTCCCAGCAGATTCCTCAAACCTTCTATGACTTATTGGCGAGCGGTAAGAGCCAGATTAGACTACCCGGTTGCGCAGGCTGATCTGTATCGGAGTCTGATATTCATGCAAGACTATCACGTTCATCCACTTTATTCCAGTTGTATACACCAAAACCTAACTTGGAAATATATCGAAGTACATTTATTTTTTCCGGTGCATCAGTTTGGAATTCCCTATATGTACCTCCATATATTCAAAACGCAACGTCTATTCAGCATTTCAAATCCAAATATTTACGTTTGATAAACCAATCTTAATTCGATGATAACTGTAGTATAATTGTATTTCATGAATTTATACAAATTATTTGGATCTGTGGTTGTTCTACTATACAGTAATAGACATATCAATGTTAAGTCCATTTGTATATATAGTATGTATATTTGTTGTTCATATGTAAATACACGTTTATTCATGTTTCATCTCATTTTGTTTATGTTTGAGGCCCTCATGGAAGATTGACGTGCATACATGTACTATGTCAAATGAGTGTCCTTTCTAAACAAAGCCTTTATTATTATTTTTTGTTTTTTTATAATGTTTTCAAATGCCTAAATGCTGTTCTTCCGAGAGGAAAGTTCAGCTCAGTTATTACTTTTTATTACCTGAAATTATCCGATCGAATGTTAACAATACATGTTTGAAATTGCTACACTCGCTGATATAGAATTCACACGTAAGTTAGCGTCTGGTGGTTATTGTATTGTTTGTATATCAACTGTTTAGATCAAACTTATTTATTCTAAATCGATTGTGAAACAAGCTTTATGCTCAGTTTATAAGCTTAGTTTAATCAGGCTAGATTTCTGCTTCCTGTGGACATAACCAGTACTCGCGCCGTTTGTGTGGACAATCCGATAGGCAGAACACGCTCATCCCGGGATTCGAGCCCGGGACCTTTGGTGCAAGAGTCTAACGCTTTACCATCGCACTACTGTCTTCCAGTGAATTGTTCATCAAGCTTTATCGAATTTCATGGATATATACAAATATCCTTTATGTTTGCTAAACTTGCGAACTTATAGCGAATGCATCTACTATGAAGTCTGAAATTAAATACTCGCATATGTATAAAACTATTTAGAAATTGAGTCTCATAAACAGAAAAGAAACATATCCTCGTTTACTTACACCTCGGGTGCGGCAGGTTGTGGGTTCAATCCCCGGTCGGGTCATAACTAAGACTTTAATAATGGCAGTAATGTTTTTCCCTCCTTTGCGCTCAATGTTATGGGGGTTAGCATCACGACTGCTAGTAGTACTGGTAACTTACAAGGGAAACGCCGTTATATAATTGAACAAACCCATATAGACACTTTTCGCATCCTGTGGATTTTCTGTTTCAAGAATCATTACTCTATACCTCTATCCCCCCCCTGAGACGGAATGTGTCAGCCAGGATTAGCCTGCGCAGGCTGATCTGGGTCGATACATTACGCAGAGAGTAATGCGGCGTATAACACCACGCAAACAAACACTCAAACAAAACTCCTCTTCTTATCAAGTGTTATCTATACAATATACAACGTATACCGAATGAGCCATTCCACGAAAAAAAACAGCATTATGGACTCTGCGTAAAGTATCGACCCAGATCAGCTTAAGCATGTCGCACAAGCTAACCCATAGGGAGACTTTTCGTCTCCTGTGGATTTTCTGTTTCAGGAATCATTACTCTATACCTCTATCGCCCCTGAGACGGAATGTGTCGGCCCGGATTAGCCTGCGCGGACTGCGCAGGCTGATCCGGGTCGATACATTACGCAGAGTCCATAATGTGGATTTCTCGTGAACCGTCTCCTATTTCGTAAGACCCAACTCAAAATTATAAACCACACCTGAATTATCACTCTGGATCCGATCGAGGAGAGACTAGTAAACATTTAATGTTTGATATGACTACAACTGCTTATATAGAATGCATACGTATATACGTATAGAAGTATTAGACCGTATTTGATGAAAAACGAACTTTTGAAAAAGCAGAAACATTCATGTTGACCTTGCTTTCTTCTTCACAATATGATTTGTCAATCGGTCATTATAGGCAATATGTTATATTTATGTGTCAGCCAGGATTAGCCTGCGCAGGCTGATCTGGGTCGATACATTACGAAGAGAGTAAAGCTGCGTATAACACCACGCAAACAAAACTCCTTTTCTTATCCAGTTTTATCTATACAACATACAACGTATACCGAATGTATATGCGAAATAAAGCGAATGATTTTGTTTGTACGATGTTAAGGTGGGTTTACATTCCAGTGTTGTCTCAATTGAACATCCCTAATCATATGGGCGTGTGGCAGTCTGTGTGAAAGTTGTTAAAAAGGGATTGATCCCCCATTTTTGCATAATAAATTACTTTTCGTGATCCAGGGGCGTAGCGTGGTATACCCACGTACTCATTCGAGTAAACATAAACATCGAAAGATGCGATAACAACTACATAGTGAAGGGGTAATGGGGTATACTATTGATTCTTCCGAACGGTAATTAAGATACGTTTAAACATTTAACTTTAATTTTGTTTACAATACTGATTACATTTCAAATTGTAAAATTCAAAACAACTTGCAGCAATATGTGTTTATATAGAATATATGATTCTTCCGAACGGTAATTAAGATACGTTTAAACATTTAACTTTTGTTTACAATACTGATTACATTTCAAATTGTAAAATTCAAAACAACTTGCAGCAATATGTGTTTATATAGAATATATGATTCTTCCGAACGGTAATTAAGATACGTTTAAACATTTAACTTTTGTTTACAATACTGATTACATTTCAAATTGTAAAATTCAAAACAACTTGCAGCAATATGTGTTTATATAGAATATATGATTCTTCCGAACGGTAATTAAGATACGTTTAAACATTTAACTTTTGTTTACAATACTGATTACATTTCAAATTGTAAAATTCAAAACAACTTGCAGCAATATGTGTTTATATAGAATATATGATTCTTCCGAACGGTAATTAAGATACGTTTAAACATTTAACTTTTGTTTACAATACTGATTACATTTCAAATTCTAAAATTCAAAACAACTTGAAGCAATATGTGTTTATATAGAATATATGATTCTTCCGAACGGTAATTAAGATACGTTTAAACATTTAACTTTTGTTTACAATACTGATTACATTTCAAATTGTAAAATTCAAAACAACTTGAAGCAATATGTGTTTATATAGAATATATGATTCTTCTGAACGGTAATTAAGATACGTTTAAACATTTAACTTTTGTTTACATTACTGATTACATTTCAAATTGTAAAATTCAAAACAACTTGCAGCAATATGTGTTTATATAGAATATATGATTCTTCCGAACGGTAATTAAGATACGTTTAAACATTTAACTTTTGTTTACAATACTGATTACATTTCAAATTGTAAAATTCAAAACAACTTGCAGCAATATGTGTTTATATAGAATATATGATTCTTCCGAACGGTAATTAAGATACGTTTAAACATTTAACTTTTGTTTACAATACTGATTACATTTCAAATTGTAAAATTCAAAACAACTTGCAGCAATATGTGTTTATATAGAATATATGATTCTTCCGAACGGTAATTAAGATACGTTTAAACATTTAACTTTTGTTTACAATACTGATTACATTTCAAATTGTAAAATTCAAAACAACTTGCAGCAATATGTGTTTATATAGAATATATGATTCTTCCGAACGGTAATTAAGATACGTTTAAACATTTAACTTTTGTTTACAATACTGATTACATTTCAAATTGTAAAATTCAAAACAACTTGCAGCAATATGTGTTTATATAGAATA
>JASEVX010000014.1:15025148-15050148 GCA_031761405.1 Serripes groenlandicus | reverse complement strand
TCATCTTTGAATAAAGAATATAATATACAACATTTACAAATTTTCTCAAAATGATGACTTATTTAATCTAGATATCCTTTCGCCAAAAGAGATTGCACGGGAACACATCAATGCAAAGCTAAGCCAACTTCGACAACTTGTAAGTAGATAATCTCTAACTCATATTGTATTGTAATTATATATTGTTTTAAAAGCTTTTTTAACATATCTATTACATAATTATACTGCGAATAGTTATACAAATGTGCGGGAATGATCATCGCATGTTATCAGAATATTTCTGCCCAAAAATGATGTCCGATATTAAACAGGTCTGTTCAATTTAGGCCCTTCACATTGCATGATTGAGGCCGGGCCCCGGTAGCTCAGTCGGTAGCGACGCGGGCTGTCAATCCAGGGGTTGTGAGTTCGATTCCCGGTTCGGCCAACTTTCTTTCCGACGATTGACAATAGTCATTGCGACATGTGTCATTCTTCTTCCACCAATGGGCTAAGTCTATGTGGAAAAGCAGCCAGTTGCTTGGAAAGATTGTTGTGTGGAGTACTGGTGTGAGAGAACCAGGAAATGCATGAGTAGGTGAACTGGCCGCCGTGATATAACTGAGAAATTGTTAAAAACGGCGTTAAACCCCAATCAATCAATCAATTGCATGATTGAGGGTTGTCAGAGACATATATACACAGTGTATTTATATGTCTCTGAGGTTGTTAAACTGCTTCGAATAATGTGAGTGCAACATACTCAAAAAGCACAATTTCACCATTTGCCAAACTGTTCAATTTATATAAATATAGGCATATATTATAATGCTCGATCTCCAAACTAAATTAGCATTGATTGCTAATTGACTCTAGAACGTGCAGACGTGTATACATAACGTGTGTACACACTGACATCGTGTGTCCTTATAATCTTTGTAAACCAGTCTTATCATCTATGCGCTTTCATATATTTAAACAACTACACCATAAAGCGTTTATAATATTGAGATAATTAGAGTCTCGCGAGCTATTTATAGAACCTTTTGGAATTTCCAGATTTGAGTTATTTGCAAGGCAGTTAGAACGCGCAATGATATTTATTATCTGCCCAATCATGACGAAGATAATATTTACATATTTACATATTTTAACTCTATGTAGATAACGTCTCGATAAAACTAAAATATTAGTAACAATCCGGTACCAAAGTAGCACTGACATAATTATTATTAATCACGTCTCTGCATCAATGATGGAACTATAACGGATGTGAGTAAATTAGTTTGCAGTAAGGAAAAAAAATATCAACCGATTGTTCAAAACCGACTATGTAAATATTGTTCGTTGTTGTTGTTTTTGTTAGCACTCGAGGCGTTGACTAGAAAGAACGACAGATATAATATGTTATGTTTTTTTCTGATTTAATATTTTGAACAGTTAAATGAGCTAGAAACAGAGGAAACAAGTGCAGGTAGTCAGGGTGTAATGCGAGGAGATCCAAATACACCACCGAAAATAACATCCGATCTGACGTCATCGAGGGAATCAATGACGGAAATCCGAAACGGTGACAACACCGCTGTAGAAGAAAAAGTAAACATTATTAAAGACGTCAGTTATGACAGAGATGACGTTATAGAAGATGTTAATGAGCATGGCGATCGAGGTATTGAGAAGGATAGCGGATCTGAGCAACAAAAGAACGCAGCCATGAAGGCATTTTTAGATTCGCTGCCAGATGAGAGTGTCAAAGATTTAGAGGTCAGTGTCCTTTTTTTTTTTATTTATTTAACGCACAGGTGCCAGTCTCGTTTAAAATCTAAAAATAGCATTTGACAGGTGTCTGTCTCGTTTAAAATCTAAAAATAGCATTTGGGTATATATTGACAATATATTGTCAAATGCTATTTTTAGATTTTAAACGAGACTGGCACCTGTGGTTAAACGTTAGAGATAGTTAAAGTAGATCCCATACATTACATTATGGACTGAAATATATTTTAATAATATTTTTCATATGATAAGATTTTGTTTAATTTGTATTACTCAATATTAATTTCAAATGAATCACTGGGACATAAGTGGAATCACGTTGAAAGCGGCGTAAATCCAAATAAAACATAACGATTTTAAAGGCGAGTTTTAATTGGCTGACGAACAATACAATCACATGAATGCTTTGCTCATTGAGCGGTTGCAACAATTTACAAAATAATTATTTTACGAAACTACTTTTGATCGAAAAAAAAAAAAACGTTCCCAGTGAGCGTAAAAAATCGATCAATTTGAATGAAACGGTAAAAAACAATCACAGTCATTTAAACGACTGAATGCTTTAAGAGCGGATTGGAACGTGAGCTGCGCGGAACTGAACCGAACGGAGCGGAGCGTCAACAGTAAAATTGTCAATTTCATGATGTTCTTAACTGTGTAAGAAGTATCGCTTCAAATACATTGTATATTTCATGTACGATCGATGGTAGTAGGTGTCATTGCTCAAAGGAGACGTTATATGTTCTCAAAAGTGTTGATGAAGTTTTCATGGCGCGGAGTTGTATCGAAACGTATAGGTGTTACCGTCATGTGTGATATTACAATATCAGCGCAACTTATAATCTACCGTGGAAATTACTTCATACTCGGACATTATGAGTGTTATCATCCCTTTATGTTTCAATGATTTTCTATGTAATATACATTTTCATATTGAAACATAATGTTTTGCAATTATTATTCAGTGTATTGATTTATTTGTACATATACATTTAAAGTGTTTAGGTAAAATATCATGAAACAGTCCCTATTACAATACGTTTAGTATCGCTTTTAACCATAAACGTTTTATTGAAAGATATAAAAGATAAAAACCAACATTGTGGATTCTGCGTAAAGTATCGACCCGGATCAGCCTAAGCATGCCGCACAGGCTAACCCGGATAGACACTTTTCGCCTCCTGTGGATTTTCTGTTTCAGAAATCATTACTCTATACCTCTATCCCCCTGAGAAGGAATATGTCGGCCCGGATCAGTCCGCGCGGACTGCGCAGGCTGATCTGGGTCGATAAATTACGTAGAGGCCATAATGTTGGTTTCCTCACGGGACGGCTCAAATTTATATTTTCTATTTAGGTTCTACGGAATTTGGTGGAAGAAACAGGAGAACCTGATAAAAAAGGTAATGTTATATCAATTGTATTTCTTACACGTTTTTATCTGAATATAAGAAGAGAAAATATCTTCATATGACGATCTTGTTATTTGCATTGATGATTCAAATGTCAAATAATTTATGAGGCACTTTTTTTCTAAATGTGTGTGGTTTTGAATGAAAATTATTCGTAAAAACAAGACCATGCTACATATATAAGTTATATCATGGCATTTTAGGGGTCAGTTACCAATACTACAGGTCCATTTCTCCTTACAACAGCGAGTCACTCGTTATGCAAAACCAAACAACCTGAGCGCTACGCAAGGAAAGCCATAACTATACCACATTTAAAGGCTCCGGTATGACTTGGCCTTGGATCGAACCGGCGACCCTCCGCACCCGCACCGGACACTTTACAACTTTAAAACCTAGGCGGTCATGCTACATAGTTAGCCACTCTATGGTTTGACATCATTTATAATTTGAGGGCGTACGATTACTGGGCTACACTTCTAGTTTCTCTTAGAATATGCATAGCGGTCTATATAACGTATAGACGGACAGTGGAGGCTCTTGTGAGACCTAGCCGATGCCAAGGCTCGCCTGGGTCTTCAGGGTACGCATGAAAGCATTAAATGAGCCGTCCCGCGAGAAAACCAACATCATCTGCGTCATATATCGACCAAGATCTGCCTGCGCAATCCGCGCAGTCTGATCGGGACCGACGCATTCCGTTTTAGGGGTTTCCTGAAACAGAAAATCCACAAGAGGCGAAAAGTGTTTCTCCGTGTTAGCCTGCGGGGTATGCTTAGGCTGATCCGGGTCGATACTTAACGCAGAGTCCACAATGTTGGTTTTCTCGTGGGACGGCACAATTCATTACATCGCTAGACATGGGCTACAAGTTGTTGGTCAGAAGCACAGAGTAGACTCTGGTGAGACTTAGCAGATTGTTTTGTTTTGTTTGTTTGTTTGGTGTTTTACGCTGCTTGCAACAATCTTTCAGTTACATCATTGCGATTTCTGGATACTCAGGCAAGCCTTCACGGTACGCGGACCTAAACATCGACGCTGCATAACGGCGATTATATATTGATTGATTGATTGGGGTTTAACGCCGTTCTCAACAATTAGTCGGTCATATCACGGCGACCAGTTCACCTACTCATGTGTTTCCTGGTTTTCCCACACCAGTACACCACACAACATACTTTCCAAGTGACAGGCTACTTTTCCACATAGACTGTAACACATCCCATTGGTGAAAGACGGATGACGCAGGTCACAGTGAATTTTGTCAAACGTCGGAAAGAATGTTGGCCGAGCTGGGATTCGAAGTCACAACCCCTGGAATGACAGCCCGCGTCGCTACCGACTGAGCTACCGGGGCTCGGCGGCGATTATATATGATACACATTTTTAAATGTTGACCAAGACAATTTAGTTAGCTTCAACAAATATATTATCTTCAATATACTCATATATTACATCTATGATATAGGGCAATCAATCACTAAATGCTACATAATTGCATTTGACAACATATAATAGCGGACTAATTATCTAAGGGAGATAACCATACATGTAGGTTTGAAAGATTAATATAACTTTGATGCTAGACTGAGGATGCAAAAAAAATAGTTTTCATAATTTGAGCATCGTTTTTATTTCATTTTAAGATTCAAGTAATGAAAAGACAGACAAAGGCTATATCGAACACGCTCTCACAGATTCCGAAGAAAAAGAGGCTAACTGGAGAAGTATCGTGAGAAGTCTCGAGAATCAACGTGATCACCTTCTCTTACAGAAACAGATACAACATAAAGGTAACATTTAGAGCTTTGAGCACTATACAAGTGTTTCAGTCTGTGTGATTTTTCCTACAATTTTGTTAAGCTTTAATTAGGTTCAGGTTTGCTAAGGCACCGTTTGCGTCAGTTCGCGTCAGTGTCAATGAATTTAACATACTTTGTAAGGTTTGCTTTTATTTGATTTGTTGCGGTGGAAAAGAAAACGCGATTTGATACGATCCAAAACTCTCCTTTAGTTGCTTTTTATTTTTCTTAATAGTCAAATTTCGCCAAAATACATCCGCTGTCATGCTGGTCTTCACCCAAATAGTCCCTACAAAAACTTTTTTTGCGTAGAAACGAGTGCATACCATAACCAGAATGTATTGAAATTTATGACATTGAGTTTAAAATCATTGTACATGTGTATAGGATGCACTGGAAATTATTTATTTTATCACTTTTAGTATTTTGACCTTGTTCGGAAGTGATAGCTGAGAATGCTAAACACCGGCTTGTTCCGTGTCCGATTTGGCACAAAATGACGATAACCATTTTCGCCTGGTAAGTTCTTTCTTGCATAATGCATGACCCCCCATTTTGTTTGGATTGTTTTGAAGCTAGGAGGTAACTCTTTATGATATATTGTGTTCTACATGAGAAACGCTTAGAAAGTGTGAACATTGAGGACTGAAACTCGTCGATTTACATGGAAACAAAGAAGGAATTTATTTGGTGTATTGTAACCTAAATACTGTTATTCGCAGGGCCAGAAGATCACAAGATAAAGACTCACACGATTGAAGGAGTATTTGGACATTTTGCAGGCGAAGGTAAGATAGAGCAGTTGTTTTATAAAAACAGTTAAGGGAGGTAACTCATAATGACATTCGTCATTGAAAACCATTTGGTGTAGTTACTTCCCCATTACAAAATAAGGATTTGTTGGCATTTTCCAATTTTCAACGTCATTTCTGTTATATCATATATGGCGAGGGTTTACTTATTCATGAACCCCGGGTAATAAATCACGTGTTATATAATACGAGTCATATGGGCTGATGGCACGCCGTTTGCATGATTACTACGAGAACGAGAACCTACGTGATCTTGGTTAATGTGCAGACAGCGTGTCACGTGGGGTCGGTTCATTGATTGATTTATTGTTTGGTGTTTTACATTTTTCTACAATTACTCAGTTATATCACGGATTTTCATGGGGGAAAGTTACCAGTACTACTGGTCCATTTTATCCTGACACCAGCCGGCCAGTCGTAAAATCTAACCCCGCAATTCTGAACGCCATACAGGGCAGCCATTATTTCCATGTTTCCACTTCGAACTACGTCTGCGTACAGGGAAGTCACACATGCGTTTGCGCATGCGTACTTTGTCACCAGACTCCCCACTGTCCTCCAATTTATCAAATAGACAGAAAGTATGAAACTAAAAGTGTAATACCACTATATGTACGTTACTTTAGATGATGACGAACCGGAGACGCTTTACAGCCTCACATTGCTGGAGACGGCTGATATACTTTGATCTATTATTGTATTTAACTAATCACTTCGTATTATAAAGTCTCGTCATTATACTGATGTTTAACGGCATATCCGCTGGATGCATTAATCCTTGCCCACTTGCAGACGTATTTAATGTTGAGCATTTTCCCCCTTTTTGCTACAATGTGTCCAATACAATATAAAAATACAATATAATTATACAATATAAATATACAATATAAATATACAATATAAATTTACCTTCATTCAACAGAATTTTCATATTTGTGTTTTTTCGAAGTAGTCTGCTTCAAATTTGTTGTATTTTGGGAAATGTCACATAAACACTAATTCAGATTCTAATTCAAACTTATAGAAATTAATATTCATATATGTATAGTATATATTTGGATAACATTGTAGTGAAAGCAGCTGTAGAAAAGAACCTTCTCTCCGATGTCGCCTTGGCGATACATAGTGGTATAAGTATTGACGACATCATAGAAGACATACTGGGGAAAAATAAAGGTACAAATTTATGAATAGCAATATCTTATTGGCATATTGTAGAATACATAATACCAAGAACTTCAATACTAACTTTTCCTATTGAAATGAGAAAGGAAAGCCGAGCCCCGGTAGCTCAGTCGGTAGCGATGCGAGCTGTCAATCCAGGGGTCGTGAGTTCGAATTAAAGCTCGGTCAGCATTCTTTCCGACGTTTGACAAAAGTCGTTGTGACCTGCGTCATTCGTCTTTCACCAATTGGCTGTTTAACAGTTTAAGTGGAAAAGCAGCCAGTTGCTTAGAAAGTATGTTGTGTGGTGTACTTGTGTGGGAAAACCAGGAAACGTATGAGTAGGTGAACTGGTCGCCGTGATATGACTGAAAACGAAGTTAAACTTCAATCAATCAATCAAAATGTGAAGGATTGAATACAATAAATAGATAACTGCATGTACAGAACCAAATAAATAAAGAAGCTTAGATTAAAAATCTACCTTTAATGAAATATGATTGTCAAACTCGCATTCCTTTGTGTTTAATAATGAATACATATATTTTTAGATATAAACTTCTGATTCTGATTTATTTAGCCGAACAAAATGGCTGTCAAGGGTAATTAGTGTTGTTCTGTGAACTAAGTATTGAAATACTTTTGAACGCGGCTTTAAATTTCTATTTTAAAATCACATACATATAGATATCACCTTAACAGATTAACAAATTAGCTGTTTTGTATCTTGTTATTACCTTTCTTCGTGTGGAAGACAGTGGTACAGAGGTAGAGCGTCGGCCTCTTGTACAAAAGGTCCCGGGTTCAAATCCCGTGAAGAGCGGGTTCTGCCTTTGGGATTTTTCCACATAAACGGCGCGAGTACTGGTTAAGTCTCCAGGGAGCAGACATCAAGAGTGATTAATATAAGCTTAAAGCTTGTTTCGCAATCGATGTAAAATAAATAAGTTGAAACTTAAACTTATCTAGTGAAGATTTATAAAAAGTATTAAGGGACGAGATAACAATAATTACTAGATGGACCTATTATTCCAAAATTTACTCGGATTATATGAAATGACGTCATACCAAGGTCAACCACAGGCGTCCAAATTTCTATTACAACAAAAAATGTGGAAAATCGCATAATACCTCGTTAAGATACACAAAAAGTCTATCTATATTGTCTATACGCTTTGATCAAAATTATTGTAATGGTAATTTGGGGAATCCCGCACGTGTTACTATAAATAGCCCCTCTATACGTCCATATAGTGTAATAATAATGACAAGGTGTGCAACGGTGTTTTACCCCCTCGCTCGATTCGGTCTATAATTTCCGCAGAAAAACGTCTAAAACGACCTAGTCCAAGGTAGAGACATGTTCATAAATGAGTTTTCTCGTGATCCACCACATCAATATTTGCCAACCGACAAATACGCCGGCGTTTTTAAGCTTAATGTTCATTATATTTGGAGTTGTCCTTACCGCCATGCGCTGCCGTCACAATTTGCAACATTCCGCAGCGACAAATTAATCAAACAACGGTTTAAAACACGGTCTAAAAATTATTTTTTATACTCCTTTCGAAAACGTACAAATATGAATAATATTATTTTCGGAAGAAAAATGATTACATGCCAACCCAAACAAACATTGCTCAGGTACAATATTCTAAAAAAGCGCGTCATTTCGAGTTAAATATTCGCTGCGGAACGTGATTATTGTAAGCGCATGGCGGTAAGGACCATAAAAAGTTTGGTACAATAATTATTAAAACGCTTATAACAAACAAATGCTGCCAAACTCGTTTGGTGAACGTGCTTATTGTTTAATTAGGACAGAATTTCTCTATCAGTGATAAACAAAACATAGCATATTCATTAATTTTCACTTTTATTTCAGCGGTAATTATGTGAGACAAATACAGTACAGGAGGCAAACAATTAGGATACGATTAAGAAAAAAATGGAAAAACAACTATAACAGTTACTACAACAACAATGGCGCCAACAACGAACAATTTCAGTACTTTACCGGTTAAAACTGGAACACATAGTTTATATGGATCAGCTGCAAGCGACATTTGACAAAACTTCATAGCTCGAGAATGTGCGAGTTTCATTTTTTCAAAATCCTTTTTTGACATACAAACCCTATGTTGTGGGTACTCAATAGAATCGTGTCAGTGAGTCATAAGAATTAAAGCAAAATGTTTTTTTATTACCTTTAATAAAAATATTTTTTATATTAACAGGTCCTGGTTTTACCTTTTTTAATATACATGTAACAGATATATGGTTTTATCTGAAGTATTTGGCCTTTGTAGCATAAAGTTTTGAATCCTGTTTTCATTTCCATGACAGCAATAACGACTCACTCTGATTATAGAAATATGAAGAAATCGTACATTGATAATTTACAACCGTGACTAAAATATGATGGTTTACAAATATTCAAAACATTCAAAACATTATAAAATATAGTAACATTCGATACCATCATTACTTTATTACATGTATATAAGACGGACACGTTTTATTGGTGTATTATGCAAATAATGTGAATTAACTAATATTTACGCATATCTACAGATAAGGAGCAGTATACAGGTCTTTTCCTCACAACATCTCTCTAAAGGTCCATCCAAACCCTATGATGTTGGTACTCTTTTGAGTACCAACACTATAGGGTAAGATTGTCGAATGAGCATTTAAGAACATGCAAAACGCCCCTTATCTAGAGTTCCGATCTACGTTTTAATTCAGTTACAGTGTTTCTAGAAAGAAGCTGTAGATTTCCGATTATGAATCGGTTAATTACCTGTCACTGAGGAACCGTCATCTTGCAAGAGTCGATCAAACAACTAAAATACCTGAGATGATACGCTTACGAATCAGCGTGTCTCATTGAAAATGGAGCTAATATTATTTGATAATAGAGGACTGCAGCTTGTTGTAACCATCATACTACACAAAAGTATGTATAGGGGTTTAATCCGTTTTGGATTTGATAAGAATGTTTTTTGTTGCATGCCCAACACATTTTAAAGGACACAACGATGCAATCCATTGATTTTGAGTACTTAATGACTATGTTACCGCAAAGACTATGTCTATATAACCGCAAAGACTATGTCCATGTTACCACAAAGACTATGTCCATGTTACCGCAGAGACATGTCAAAGGTTGATATTGATGATACAAGTGGATATATCGAATTTAAAAGGGGCCCAAATAATTACTTCGGCTTAACAACGTATTCGAGTCATCAGAAAGCTCGTGATATATCGAATTTAAAAGGGGCCCAAATAATTACTTCGGCTTAACAACGTATTCGAGTCATCAGAAAGCTCGTGTAAAAAAATAGTCCATGTATTTTGTTAACTATTTATAAATATTTATAATGAAAAGTAAGCCAGTGATCAAATCATATACAGAAAACAGCATAGTAGAAGTTCTAATTGCTTGTCCGAGTAATCAAAACTGCAGAAACGCTGTTCCTAAAAAAACGTTCCTGGTATTGGTTTCATTTAAACAATACATTCGAATTACCCCATGGTCGTATCTTAGGGAGTCCCCTCTATATGGTAGGTGAAGTTGGTGTCTAGTGTCTAGTATCGTTTATCATAAGCGATACTGGCAAACATAATCTAGTATCGTTTATCATAAACGATAATGGCAACCAGAACCTAGTTTCGTTTTTCATAAACGTACCTGGAAACCATAATCTAGTTTCGTTTATCATAAACGATACTGGCAACCAGACACTAGTGTCGTTTAAGGAACTAGATACTATACAGTGCATTATCAAAAGCATAATCTTCATTATAAAACAAAGAGACATTATACTTAGAGTTTTGAAGTGACAGTATCGAGAGGTATCCGTGCTCTTCTTCCCACTTTGATTTGATAACAATTGATAGTTCACGCCGCCGCTGTTTATTTACATGTTAATGCTAGCAAAAGCAAATTGTATCTATATATCGAGGGCTTGGCGTGAAACGGTTGTAACTAAAATTGGTATTTTTTTACAAAGGTTAATCACCTCGCCATAAAGTCTTTATAAGCGTTAAATCATTTTCCTTGGTAAACAATGGAAATTTAGGTGCCATTGCTTGTTTTGAGCAATGGCACCTAAATTTCCATTGTTTACAAAGGGGTCAAAATTGCCCCTCAACCTGGGTTTTCAAAATAGGTTTTAAGTTACAACTGTTTCACGCCAAGCCCTCGATATGCAACTTATAAATTCAACAATAAACAAGCTTTCGGGGTAAATATTATTCGCCACACTTTTATCAGGTGACGTAGGCCTAAATGATACGCAATAGAACTATGCCAACACTAAACAAAACTCGGGCAAGTCATTCGCAGGATAACTGTTTCAAATATCAGACTTCTTTGCGCCGGGAAGACAGTGATGCACTGGTAGAGCGTCGGCCTCTCGAACCAAAGGTCCCGGGTTCGAATCCCGTGATGAGAGGGTTTCTGCCTTGCACTCAACAGTACGCGAGTAGGTGTTCAGGGAGCTGATTAATCCAGCGTGATTAATATTAGCTTTAAAAGCTCGATTTGCAATCGATATGGAATAAATAGGTTTAAATTTAAATAAAACATCAGACTTAATACATAAATAATATGTGTTTGTTTTGAGTGGATATGGAATATATCTATCTCATCGAGAAGTGATACAATTGAACATATTCACGAGCGCGTAGCGCGAGTGAAAATGTTAAAATTGTATCACTTCGAGTTGAAATATATTCCATATTCACTTAAAACAACCAAATACCTCTTTCCCACTGAGACGGAATGTGTCGGCCCGGATCAGTCTGCGTGGACTGCGCAGGCTGATCCGGGTCGATACATTACGCAGAGGCCATAATGTTGGTTTTCTCTTAGGACGGCTCAAATGTTGAAAACGGCGTAAAATAAAACAGACAGTCTTTAAAAATAGTACATGAAGTAGTGGCTTCCCTTATTGACCCTCATTGTTCCTGGGGATATCATTACGACTGATGAGCTGGAGTGGTATCAAAAGCCGTCCGATAGATGATGAAATAATGGAACTATTTGGTGTCGTCGTACCTGTTCACACGCGGACGAATCTGTGTGAATGTATTTGTTTACTACACAATGTCAGACAAATGACAATAAGTCCGATTTGTTAAATATACAGAATACGGAATTATACATGGGTATAGATAAGATAAGGTTTTTACCATATGCCAATGCTTGTATCCGATCTAATAATATACCCATTACGTATTTCTTTATATATATAACGTGTGTAGTATAACATGACCGGAAATTATGAAAATTACGTCATACCTATATCACTCACAGTGTGGGTGATATGGATTATATCTCACTGATAGAACTCAGTATCTCATCGTTTAGCATTGAATAAAAACATGTGTTGATCAATCAAAGTAAATTCCGTATATCATGGCGATTGCGAATAAAGATTTGTTTGAATAGTTCACGGTGGTAAAACTGTCCGTACTCTTATTCCAAAGACACCGGGAACCAACCTCGACGGAAGCTTGTTCCTTCAAGCTTCCAATAGACACCGATACCACAAACTTGTACCGCCTGAATCCCAGCTTCTTTACACTTTCGAGTACTCTGTTACTTAACTGCTGACTTAACAATTTCACTTCCTGGTAATCGTAAGTGACGGCGTTCAGATAGTCGTTCATGACGTCACTCACGACGTCATCAACAACTTTAGCGCGAAATGGATGATCTGGCAGCATTCTGTACGTGTTTTCCGTTTTCATACTGCTGGTTCCTTGCGGGTCATTTCCTCCAAACATGGACATAGTTTCCATAGTGATGCCCTGTGTTTTCGTGTCCGGATATCGGGACGTAGCTGTTCCCAAAGATCTGGACATGCGCGGGGAACCGGTAAACAACTTCCGGACTGTGTTCCTTCTTTTGTTCATCTTGATTTCAGTTGTTTTCACAAGTTTAAATCTGAAAAGGAACAGCATAATATGAGCCGTTCCACCAGAAAACAAACATGGTTGACTCTGCGTACAGTATCGACCCGTATCAACCTAAGCATGCGTCCTAGGCTAACCTGGACAGACACCTTTCACCTCCAGTGGATTTTCTGTTTCAAGAGTCATTACTCTATTCTTCTTTCCCCCTGCGACGGAATGTGTCGTCCCAGATTAGCCTGCGAGGAGTACGCAGGCTGATCTGGGTCGATACATTACGCAGAGGCCATACTATTGGTTTTCTCGTCGAACGGCTCATATGTTTATAAGCAGCATCGACGGGGATGATGACGATACTGGTTATTAATTGGAATATCAGTATACGGGATACGAGATTGTTTGGTATTCACGTATGACAGTTTTTCTCAATTGTCCACCTGAACAAATAAATCATTGGTTTAAATGTGTAAAGTTCTTAGTTTATCAGAAGCGCTTTAATTGGAGATTATTTAACCAGAAGGTCAAAGACCCATGTGGCATTATATTACAGGTAAAATACAAACATGATAAACATAAAACTTACAAATTACATGTCAAACATGGCAGAATGTCATTTTTTCAATACTAACATATAATACAAAGTGGCAAACTTTAACGGTTACAAAAGTTACAAATTACAATCATGTTAAACAAGGCAGTGGGTTATTGTTCCAAACTAACATATACTATAGTGATAGCAAACTGTAAAGGTTACAAAGTAATTTTCGTTGCATAAATTATTTGCACAACATACATTCAAACATACGGGTAATTCATGGCAAATATATGGCGGGGCAAGTACGAAACATTATCACAGAACAGGACACGGAGATACGCTAGCGGTATTCCTCACTGGGTAAGAAAAGTCTCGACTGAAGTATCGGGAAAATCCCTACGACAGATTATTATATAATCTATAAATAGACGCCTTTTCATTGGCTAAAAAGTAATTTTTTAGAAAAAATATCTAGCGATATTGACCGTTTTTTCTGATATTGACCCGTTTTATTCTGATATTGACCCGTTTTATAAATAGTAACAGGGGAAGACCGGGGAATCCCACGAGCCGCCTATTAATATCCTTCGCCTTTATCCGTACGCTACGGAATTTTCCGAGGTGCGTTCCGAATGACCACGGAAACTTCCGAGTGGTCATTCCGGTGACGTATTTTTTTAAATGACGTCATGCACGTGCATTACCAACATTTTAGACGCGCGTTTTAGACTGTTATTATGTCAAAAACGTACTGTTATCATGTATGGAAGGGTATTAACGCATAAATTGCATCTTTCCTTCGTACATTACAACTTGCATTCGTACATTTACATCTTGCTTTCGTACATTCACATCTTGCTTTGTGACATTCACATCTTGCTTTGTGATTTGCACATCATGCTTTGTACATCTTGCGTTGTGACATGCACATCTTGCCTTGTACATCTTGCGTTGTGACATGCACATCTTGATTCGTACATTCACATCTTGCATTCGTACATTCACATCTTGCATTCGTACATTCACATCTTGCTTTGTGACATTCCCATCTTGCTTTGTGACTTGCACATCTTGCTTTGTGAATTGCACATCATGCTTTGTACATCTTGCGTTGTGACATGCACATCTTGCTTCCGTACATTTACATTTTGCGTTCATACATTCAATATTACATTCGGTTATCTGACATTAGGATCGTCCTTGAACATTTTGCTTGATGGCATGATGCATTTTTTTATTTAATGTTTTAGCCTTATTTCAAATTCTTCGCTAGATCGGCGATTCACAACAGTATGTACAACAGAACTTTAACCCTTTCTGTTGTACATACTCATTATACTGGCTTTACAGGCTACCCACAACAGTAACTTTAACCCTTTCTGTACGTTGTACATACCCATTAGACTGGCTTCACAGGCTACCCACAACATTAACTTTAACCCTTTCTGTTGTACATACTCATTATACTGGCTTTACAGGCTACCCACAACATAAACTTTAACCCTTTATGTTGTACATACTCATTGGACTGGCTTTACAGGCTACCCAAAACTTAAACGTTAACCCTTTCCAAACTAAAAATCGAAGTAAAACTATGGACAATTTCTATCTATTAATAAAAGCCTATAATCTCTGAATATAATGTCAGATAACCGAATGTAATATTGAATGTATGAATGCAAAATGTAAATGTACGGAAGCAAGATGTGCATGTCACAACGCAAGATGTACAAAGCATGATGTGCAAGTCACAAAGCAAGATGTGCAAGTTACAAAGAAAGATGTGAATGTCACAAAGCAAGATGTGAACGTACGAATGCAAGATGTGAATGTACGAATCAAGATGTGCATGTCACAACGCAAGATGTACAAAGCAAGATGTGCATGTCACAACGCAAGATGCACAAAGCAAGATGTGCATGTCACAACGCAAGATGTACAAAGCATGATGTGCAAGTCACAAAGCAAGATGTGAATGTCACAAAGCAAGATGTGAATGTACGAAAGCAAGATGTAAATGTACGAATGCAAGTTGTAATGTACGAAGGAAAGATGCAATTTATGCGTTAATACCCTTCCATAATCATGAGACAGAAATTTATACAACATACAACAGAAATGTTCCTTGAGTGGTCCTCTGTTTTCTTTTAAGTTGATCAATATCAAAACAATATGATAAATTAAGGGTTATATAATAAAACAGTTATGGACTTTTCAGCTGTTATACATGATGTTGATATGCACCAAAAAAATCATTATTGACCTCGGCTATCGCCTCGGTCAATAATGAATTTTTTGGTGCATATCACATCATGTATAACAGCTGAAAAGTCCATAATTGTATAATGCTACCCGTTTTTGGCCTGGGACTTTAGCCCCTGGTCATAGTAGTAATACCATTTTCTTTTCGAAGTTGGCAGCCTGCCAAATGCTGTTAGCACCAAACAACACGTTTTAGGTTGAGACTGCGCGAGAAAAATAGTTCATCATGGATTCAACAAAACTTCATTTATAAGGTTAGGATCTCCCCCATAAATATCACTTTAATGTTGTTAGAACATCAGTGAAAAACTTAAGGCGTGAGTACTCCAATATAAGTTTAAGAAATGCTTTAGAAGTTAATGCGCCGAGAGGTCATTGGATTAAATCTGCTAATTGTTCGTGTATCCTTAGCGCTTTCAATGGAGATACGCTAGCGGTATCAATCAAGTCTCACTCAAGTCTCGTATGAAGTCTCGGGAAAATTCCTAGGACAAAATGATACCAGTTTTGATTAGCCTGTACCGATCCCTATTGTATTTTATGCTATAGGTTGATATCAGGGGAGGTAACCAATTTGTTTCATCAAGCTTAACAAACACTCGTTTCTATTCAGTCCTCATGGTGGAGTGCCCTTGGGCAAGGCACATTTTCTGGCCAAGTATTGGTTTGTTTACCCAAGGATCATAAATAAGTGAACTGTCGGCGTGATATAACTGAAATAATGTTGAAAACGGCGTAAAACCCCAATAAATAAATATTTTCAGTCCATGCTTGAATGGGGAAATCGCTTGACCTCGGAGTCGTAACGCAACATTAGTTCAACCGCTCTTGAAACTAGGAAGAAACGGTAGCTATGTGAATGGGTCAGTGCCCATAGCGAGACTGGTTGATACGATCGATTATTCACAGATGTAGCGTGTCTTTCTATTTAAGAGGGTTGTTGAAATAACGATGTATTTCAAAGTTCTCGGACAGTCAATGTCTGCAATTATTGTCGATGACAATGACAATGACAAATATTTTATTGAAAGTAATTAGGCCACCGGGCCCACAGTACAAAGCATTCTATTTAACACATAGTATATAACTGATAATGATGTCCTTATCATGTTTTTATTAACATATATATGAAATATGAAAGTTTTTTATTACATCAGGATTAGCGTTTTGAAGCAATGTACAAAAATCATCAATGTTGGCCTACATACCAATCAATTAAACATACAGTTCTTAATTGATCAAACTTTTTGCAGTCAAATAACACATGAAATTCACATTCAACAATGTTTTTCTTTAACTTTTGAAAACAGTAAATGCATATCCTTAGTTCACGATCAATATTATTGTGAAGACCAGTCTCAATGCCAAATAATGTGTAGTTCGAGCAACGGAATTTAGAAAGAGCTATTCTATATTTTGAATGGCATGTCAATCAACATATGACATAAAGACACATATTGAAGACAGAGACATTGCCAAACTTAAGGCACGGCTAAACACCGTGGTTTTATCCGGATATAACAGGTGTTTTCTCTCACAATTGCACAATAATCCTCTCTCTGTTGATCATATTATACAATGTCACAATAGCTTTCATACGTTTCGAAACACTTGAACGTATTGACCTAATGTACTATTAAATGGTTTTTCTACGATAATACCTGTACTAAATTCTTATAAGGTTATAACAATAATCGTCGGTGTCATGTATGAAAGTTTTGTCTTATTATAAATTATGTTAACTCTTATCACGTACACTGGTTATGACAATAAAAAATGCTAATTTTCAGTCTTATTAATTTGTTATGTTTCTTGCAATGTCTTATTAGTCCTCTAGACGTCGTTGCCTCTTTAGTTTTGATTAAAAAAACTTGACTACATAACCATAGCTCACACTTTTTTCCATAAACGGTACGAAAAGGTGTTAAATTCTTGCAGAAATATCCAATAAAAACAATACGTTATTGTTTTCTCTGAACGTTAATGAAAACATGAAACAATAACATACCGATGACTTGGCGTGAAACGGTTGTAACTAAAAAACCTATTTTGAAAACCCCGGTTTAGGGGCAATTTTGACCCCTTTGTGAACCATACAAATTTAGGTGCCATTTCTCAGAACGAGCAATGGCACCTAAAGGGCCATTGTTTACAACAAAAAATGATTTAACGCTTATAAAGACTTTATGGCGAGGTGATCAACCTTGGTACAAGAAATCTTTACCAATTTTAGTTACAACCGTACAGCCCTCGATACCTCAATATTTACAATAGCTCACCAATTACCATAAACGGTCAGATAGTATTTCAAATGATTGTTTTTTTTTTCATTTTGATACGTAAATGAAATCAATAAAAAAATATGACATACCTCAATATTCACCTTAACTAGTAAAATGCTTCCTACAATGTGGCCACAGTTAACCGAAATCCGTATAATAAGTTGCGTACGATCAATTAATCTGATAATCCTCGCGTTAAGTCAAAACTTAACAGTCATAAAGAGTTAGAAGTATTGTGCATTGAAACGCTCTTCCGCGTCAAAGGAAATTAAAGACTTTTGCAAACAAAATAGATTCAGGTGAAACGGCAAGTAACATGAATGAATGAATGTATATTGTTTTATGGCGCATCGACAGTTAAGGTCATTTAACGCGCAATTAATTTTAATTATTCATGATCCCTGGGTAAACAAACCAGTACTAGGCTAGAAAATGTGCCTTGCCCAAGGACACTCCACCATGACCGTGGTGCCGCGACTGGGGATCGAACCCGGGACACCACGTAACGGGATGTTTCTCTTGAAATCTGCATTGCTTGCTACTTAGACATTACATTTAACAAAATTTATTGTTGAACGAAAAGATGGAGTGGTTAAATGTTCAACATGGAATAGTCGACTTTGTAAAATTCGACTGTGAAAAGGTTAAAATGTTGTAACGCCATGAGAAAGTAACCGTTATCTAAAACCAATCTTGCGTCCAATTTGCAATTGATCGCAGTTAATGTTGAAAAGTATGTTCCATATAGCTGTAATGAAGTCGGTGTTAATGTTGAACAGTCTATTCCATGTCGCTGTAATTTAGTCGGTGTTAATGTTGAAAAATATATTCCATGTTGTTGCAATGAGGTCGGTGTTAATGTTGAAAAGTCTATTCCATGTAGCTGTAATTTAGTCGGTGTTTATGTTGAAAAATATATTCCATGTTGTTGCAATGAGGTCGGTGTTAATGTTGAAAAGTCTATTCCATGTAGCTGTAATGAAGTCGGTATTAATGTTGAACAGTCTATTCCATGTCGCTGTAATTTAGTCGGTGTTAATGTTGAAAAATATATTCCATGTAGCTGTAATTTAGTCGGTGTTTATGTTGAAAAATATATTCCATGTAGCTGTAATGAAGTCGGTGTTAATGTTGAAAAATATATTCCATGATGTTGTAATGAAGTCGGTGTTAATGTTGAACAGTCTTTTCCATGTCGCTGTAAAGATGTCGGTGTTAAAGTTGAAAAGTCTATTCCATGTCGCTGTAATGAAGTCGGTGTTAAAGGTCTAAAGCCTATTCCATGTCGCTGTAATGAAGTCGGTGTTAATGTTGAAAAGTCTATTCCATGTTGTTGTAATGAAGTCGGTGTTAATGTTGAAAGGTTTATTCCATGTCGCTGTAATGAAGTCATTGTTAATGTTGAAAAATATATTCCATGTTGTTGCAATGAAGTCGGTGTTAAAGGTCTAAAGCCATGAGAAAGTAACCGTTATCTAAAACCAATCTTGCGTCTAATTTGCAATTGATCGCAGTTAATGTTGAAAAGTATGTTCCATATAGCTGTAATGAAGTCGGTGTTAATGTTGAACAGTCTATTCCATGTCGCTGTAATTTAGTCGGTGTTAATGTTGAAAAATATATTCCATGTAGCTGTTATTTAGTCGGTGTTTATGTTGAAAAATATATTCCATGTTGTTGCAATGAAGTCGGTGTTAATGTTGAAAGGTTTATTCCATGTCGCTGTAATGAAGTCATTGTTAATGTTGAAAAATATATTCCATTTTGTTGCAATGAAGTCGATGTTAATGTTGAAAAGTATATTCCATGTTGTTGTAATGAAGTCGGTGTTAATGTTGAAAGGTTTATTCCATGTCGCTGTAATGAAGTCAGTATTAATGTTGAAAAATCTATTCCATGTAGATGTAATGAAGTCGGTGTTAATGTTGAACAAATCTATTCCATGTAGCTGTAATGAAGTCCTAGGTGTTAATATTGAACAGTCTATTCCATGTCGCTGTAATGAAGTCGGTGTTAATGTTGAACAGTCTAATCCATGTCGCTTTAAGGAAGTCGGTGTTAATGTTGAACAGTCTATTCCATGTTGCTATAATGAAGTGCGTGTTTATGTTGAAAAGTTTATTCCATGTAGCTGTAACGAAGTGAGTGTTTATGTTGAAAGGTTTATTCCTTGTAGCTGTTATGAAGTCGGTGTTTATGTTGAAAAGTCTATTCCATGTAGCTGTAATGAAGTCGGTGTTAGAGTTGAAAAGTATATTCCATGTCGCTGTAATGAAGTCAGTGTTAATGTTGAACAGTCTATTCCATGTAGCTGTAATGAAGTCAGTGTTAATGTTGAACAGTCTATTCCATGTAGCTGTAATGAAGTCAGTGGTAATGTTGAACAGTCTATTCCATGTTATGACGTCAGTGTTAATATTGAACAGTCTATTCCTTGTAGCTGTAATGAAGTCAGTGGTAATGTTGAACAGTCTATTCCATGTTATGACGTCAGTGTTAATGTTGAACAGTCTATTCCTTGTAGCTGTAATGAAGTCGATGTTAATATTGAAAAGTATATTCCATGTAGCTGTAATGAAGTCAGTGTAAATGTTGAACAGTCTATTCCATGTCGCTGTAATGAAGACGTTGTTAATGTTGAACTGCCTATTCCATGTCGCTGTAATGAAGTCGATGTTAAAGTTGAAATGTCTATTCCATGTAGCTGTAATGAAGTAAGTTTTAATGATGAACAGTCTGTTCCATGTCGCTGTTATAAAGTCGGTGTTAACGTTGAACAGTCTATTCCATGTCGCTGTAATGAAGATCGTGTTAATATTGAACATTCTGTATCTGTAATGAAGTCGGTGTTAAAGCTGTAAAGTCTATTCCATTTTTTTGTAATGAAGGCGGTGTTAATATTGAAAAGACTATTCCATGTAGCTGTAATGAAGTCGATGTAAATATTGAACAGTCTATTTCATGTTTATGTAATGAAGTCGGTGTAAATGTTAAATAGTCTATTCCATGTCGTTGAAATGAAATCAGTGTTAATATTGAAAAGTATTTTCCATGTAGCTGTACTGAAGTCGGTGGTAATGATGAACAGTCTATTCCATGTAGCTGTAATGATGTCTGTGTTAATGTTGAACAAATCTATTCCATGTAGCTGTAATGATGTCAGTGTTAATGTTGAACAAATCTATTCCATGTAGCTGTAATGATGTCGGTGTTAATGTTGAACAAATCTATTCCATGTAGCTGTAATGATGTCTGTGTTAATGTTGAACAAATCTATTCCATGTAGCTGTAATGATGTCAGTGTTAATGTTGAACAAATCTATTCCATGTAGCTGTAATGATGTCGGTGTTAATGTTGAACAAATCTATTCCATGTAGCTGTAATGATGTCGGTGTTAATGTTGAACAAATCTATTCCATGTAGCTGTAATGATGTCGGTGTTAATGTTGAACAAATCTATTCCGTGTAGCTGTAATGATGTCGGTGTTAATGTTGAACAAATCTATTCCATGTAGCTGTAATGATGTCGGTGTTAATGTTGAACAAATCTATTCCATGTAACTGTAATGAAGTCGGTGTTAATGTTGAACAAATCTATTCCATGTAGCTGTAATGAAGTCGGTGTTAATGTTGAACAAATCTATTCCATGTAACTGTAATGAAGTCGGTGTTAATGTTGAACAAATCTATTCCATGTAACTGTAATGATGTCGGTGTTAATGTTGAACAAATCTATTCCATGTAACTGTAATGAAGTCGGTGTTAATGTTGAACAAATCTATTCCGTGTAGCTGTAATGATGTCAGTGTTAATGTTGAACAGTCTATTCCATGTAGCTGTAATGAAGTCGGTGTTAATGTTGAACAAATCTATTCTATGTAACTGTAATGATGTCGGTGTTAATGTTGAACAAATCTATTCCATGTAACTGTAATGAAGTCAGTGTTAATGTTGAACAAATCTATTCCATGTAGCTGTAATGATGTCGGTGTTAATGTTGAACAAATCTATTCCATGTAACTGTAATGATGTCGGTGTTAATGTTGAACAAATATATTCCATGTAACTGTAATGAAGTCGGTGTTAATGTTGAACAAATCTATTCCATGTAGCTGTAATGAAGTCGGTGTTAATGTTGAACAAATCTATTCCATGTAGCTGTAATGATGTCGGTGTTAATGTTGAACAAATCTATTCCGTGTAACTGTAATGAAGTCGTTGTTAATGTTGAACAAATCTATTCCATGTAGCTGTAATGATGTCGGTGTTAATGTTGAACAAATCTATTCCATGTAGCTGTAATGATGTCGGTGTTAATGTTGAACAAATCTATTCCGTGTAACTGTAATGAAGTCGTTGTTAATGTTGAACAAATATATTCCATGTAGCTGTAATGAAGTCGGTGTTAATGTTGAACAAATCTATTCCATGTAACTGTAATGATGTCGGTGTTAATGTTGAACAAATCTATTCCATGTAACTGTAATGATGTCTGTGTTAATGTTGAACAAATCTATTCCATGTAGCTGTTATGAAGTCGGTGTTAATGTTGAAAAGTATATTCCGTGTAGCTGTAATGATGTCTGTGTTAATGTTGAACAAATCTATTCCGTGTAGCTGTAATGATGTCTGTGTTAATGTTGAACAAATCTATTCCATGTAGCTGTTATGAAGTCGGTGTTAATGTTGAAAAGTATATTCCGTGTAGCTGTAATGATGTCAGTGTTAATGTTGAACAAATATATTCCATGTAGCTGTAATGAAGTCGGTGTTAATGTTGAACAAATCTATTCCATGTAGCTATAATGAAGTCTGTGTTAATGTTGAACAAATCTATTCCATAAAGCTGTAATGAAGACGGTAAATAGAAAAGTCCTGAAAAAACAAATATTTTGGATCGTATTCGCTGTTGATTTAAATCAGTCTCTATGGCGTGATGGTTTGAGCTTCCGCGACGGGAGTTTGAGACTTGTGTGTGATCCCCGAAAGTACCGAAACCTACTAATAATGACTTTGCTCAATCATAACATTACGGCAGATGCGGTCGAGTCCCGGTAGCTCAGGCGGTAACGACGCGGGCTGTCAAACCAGGGGTTGTGAGTTCGATTCCCGGCTCGGCCAACTTTCTTTCCGACGTTTGACAAAAGTCAATGCGACATGCGTCATTCGTCTTCCACCAATGGGCTAAGTCTATGTGGAAAAGCAGCCAGTTGCTTGGACAGATTGTTGTGTGAAGTACTGGTGATGGAAAACCAGGAAACACATGAGTACGTGAACTGGCCGCAGTGATATGACTGAGAAATTGTTAAAAACGGCGTTAAACCCCAATCAATAAACGGCAGATGCGCTTGTGTCAATGTAAAAAATACCGGTATTACTGGTTACGTAAACTGGAAACAATGTGGTATAACGTTTAATTGGGTTTTTACGCAGTTATTACAGCATTACTTCAGTTGTATCACTGTGACAGTCCACTTATTCATTGCTGGATAAACAAATCAGTGCAAGGCAAGGCAAGATCACACACGGGACTCCATTCCTAATCCAAGACTCTAACCACTCAGCGAAGGTAGTATAATTAAGATACAATTAAAAACGTCGCAAAAATAACATTCAAACCAAAACAACTTTTGCTTTAAAAACCACAAAAAAACGGATTTAATGTGCAATGCTTCAAAATCAAAAGTAAGTTAAATAGCAATACACCTAACATAACTTGTGTGTTTGTTTGTATATAGAGTTTAACGCCAAATTCTACAAGGTTTCAGTTTTAACAGGGCGTTTCTTCGGTAAGTTACCAGTACTATTACTCCAAGTATCCTGACACCAGCCAGTCGGTCGTAATGCTTCCTCCATAATCCTGACTGAAATTCATTACTATTGCTTTTAAAGCATCCTGTATGACCCGTTCTCTTTCAATATCTTAATTCTTTCTCAGCTTCAAATGTCACTGTCATAATGTATTTCATCACTCCCTGTTGTATATACTTATCAATTATGTTGTATAATGGGCCGGTGGCCTAAATTGCGAGATAAATATCCTGTATCTTGTATCTTGTATCTTGTATGTTGTATGTTGTATGTTGTATCTTGTATCTTGTATCTTGTATCTTGTATCTTGTATCCTGTACCTTGTATCTTGAATCTTGTATCTTGTATCTTGTATCCTGTATCTTGTATCTTGTATCTTGTATCCTGTATCTTGTATCTTGTATCTTGTATCTTGTATCTTGTATTTTGTATCCTGTACCTTGTATCTTGAATATTGTATCTTGTATCTTGCATCTTGTATCTTGTATCTTGTATCTTGTATCCTGTACCTTGTATCTTGTATCTTGTATCGACAAACTGCATCAGAGGCGGACGCTCTACCATAACAACACATTCTCGGACGAATTCAAGAGTTAAGGACATTTATTGAAAAGTGAACCTCCATTGAAAAGTCCACCATGTAGTACATCATACCTTACATCAGTTAACCCATCCAATGTTTAATTAATTAAAATAGCATTGTTCAGCTTTGCATTTGGAAGAGTCCATAAACCATTTGTTTGGAATAAAGAGAAACATATTTGTATTGAGTTGATACTGTCCAGGTTGTAGAGTCTGAGGCATCACAAAATCGTTTCAACCTGTCAATAATTGATATAAACAATCTGAATATAATAATGATAATAATAATGATAATGATAATAATTATAATTATATTAATAATAATAATAATAATTATAATAATTATAATAATTATAATAATATCATTTAATTATAATAATTATAATAATATCATTTAATTATAATAATAATAATGATAATAATTATAATAATAATAATGTTAATAATTATAATAATAATAAAATAATTATTATTATAATAATAATAATTGATTTATACGGATGCTGACTCATTTAGCAGGAATCCGCTGTGGTCGAGTGGTTAGCGTCGGGGATTTCGAAACCGGGTGTCCCGGGTTCGATCCCCAGTCGCAGCACTACGGTCATGGTGGAGTGCTCTTGGGCAAGGCACATTTTCTAGCCTAGTACTGGTTTGTTT
>JASEVX010000014.1:14962648-15020148 GCA_031761405.1 Serripes groenlandicus | reverse complement strand
CCTCTTCAGATGATAAATTACGGCTACATTTGGAACTATTTTCAAGTCCATGACATTATCGGAAACAGGTTCAGTACTGGGTGAGAGGGATAACATTACGAACGATATATCGGCGTCATCATAGATAGAGTACCGGTAGTAGTGGTGGTTATCCACCCGGGACACAACGTGATATAACTTTGTTCATGCCTTTGAAAGCGGCGCAATACATCATTCGCACCAAGGTGTTCACATTGAAGTACAATGTGAAACATGAATTGACAGTTAAGGCGGATTAATCCTATACCATTGCTTTCCACGATATCATAAGCCCGTTCATTAGAAAACGTACACGCTTTTTTGTGTGTTTTTTTGGAACGGTGCTGATTTAGATCGGCTCGTTTATCCACGGAGTCTGCTCAAAATATGAGCCGTCTCGCGAGAAAACCAACATATGCGAACCTCGGATCAGCATAAGCATGCCGCACAAGCTAACTCGGACAGACACTTTTCACCTCCTGTGGATTTTCTGTTTCGGAAATAATTACGCTATACCTCTACCCCCCTCAATTAACGCAAAATACATCCGCTGACATGCTGATTTACACCCAAATATTCCATAATTGCGTAGAAATGAGTGTATATATATACCATCACCAGAATGCATTGAATATATGACATTGAGTTTAAAATCATTGTGAATGTGTATGGGATGCACTGGAAATGATTGATTTTATCACTTTTAGTATTTTGACCTTGTTTGAAAGTGAAAGTAGAGTATGCTAAACACCGGTTTTGTCTGGGCCCGATTTGGTCAAAAATGGAGGTTACCATTGTCGCCTGGTGAATTCTTTCTTGCATAATGCATGACTCCCCATTTGCTTTAGATTGTTTTAAAGCTTAAAGGTAACTCTTTTCAATGATATATGGTGTTCTACATGAGAAACGCTTAGAAAATGTGTGCAATTGGGGACTGAAACTGGTCGATTTACATGTAAACAAATAAGGAATCTATTTGGTGTATTGTAACCTACAATACAAAATCAATCGTGTATCTTTTCCTAAAAAATTAGTCAAGGGAAGTAATTGCATAATTTCAACAGAGGTTGAATAGTACATGTACGTGTTTATCTCCCTTTACCATACTTAAAAAACAATACTTAGAATATGACGGTACATACATACGAAATGAATATACAGTCTTGTGATATTTGTGTTAGTGTTCACCTCTGTCAAGCAGTCACCTCTATCAAGCAGTCACCTCTATCAAGCAGTCACCTCTATCAAGCAGTCACCTCTATCAAGCAGTCACTTCTATTAAGCAGTCACCTCTGTCAAGCAGTCACCACTATCAAGCAGTCACTTATATCAAGCAGTCACCTCTATCAAGCAGTCACCTCTATCAAGCAGTCACCTCTATCAAGCAGTCACCTCTATCAAGCAGTCACTTCTATCAAGCAGTCACCTCTGTCAAGCAGTCACTTCTATCAAGCAGTCACCTCTGTAAGGAGTCACCTCTATCAAACAGTCACCTCTATCAAGCAGTCACCTCTAGCAAGCAGTCACCTCTATCAAGCAGTTACCTCTGTCAAGCAGTCACCTCATATGAAGCAGCCACTGGAAGATTAACACAAATCAAAAGTGTTATCTTAATTTGACATGTATTAAGCAGCCACCTGTGTTCAGCAGCCACATTTTGATTCTCTCTCTAAGACCAGTTTGACTGCACAACGTAATGTAATTCCCCCTCGATAAAAACAATTTCTCCTTTTGCCACACTGTTTACAATAGTTGTCTCTGCCTGCGGAGCCAGAAAGCGTCTGTATCTGATAAAAGGTTTACACTTTCTAAGAGGCTGACAAAGTGGACAGTTTCTTCTTCTTCTTCTTCTTCTTCTTCTTCTTCTTCTTCTTCTTCTTCTTCTTCTTCTTCTTCTTCTTCTTCTTCTTCTTCTTCTTCTTCTTCTTCTTCTTCTTCTTCTTCTTCTTCTTCTTCTTCTTCTTCTTCCTCTTTTTTTTCTCCAGTGACGTTTGGATTTCGAGACAAACACTCTTCCTCCGAGTTCGTACCTGTTCTTTTTCAAACATACTTAAAACAAATCTGCATCAGTGCGATTCTTAAACACCCATGCAACAGTTTCAAACATCTCGATAAATGAGTATAACAGTATGCGGGTTTAAAAAGTTTGAAATGGTCTTGTTCAGCGTGGCACTTAGAAGCACCCATAAAGGGTCTCAAGGAGGGCACTGTGGGGGGGGGGGGGGGGGGGGGGGGGGTCCGGGAAGGAGTCCGGAGGGGAAGAAAGGGGCCGAGACCCGGTAGCTCAGTCGGTAGAGTTCGAATCCCAATCTCGGCCAAAATTCTTTCCGACGTTTGACAAATGTCAAAGTGACAAGCGTCATTCGTCTTTCACAAATGGGCTAACAGTCTATGTGGAAAAGCAGCCAGTTGCCTGGAAAGTATGTTGTGTGGAGTACTGGTATGAGAAAACTCGGAAACATATGCATAGGTGAACTGGCCGCCGTGATATGACTGACAAATTGTTGAAAACGCCGTTAAACCTCAATCAATCAATTTTTCTGGTGGCATAGGTTTTTTCCTTCAAAATCGGTTCAAGCAGGGAACGGGTTGGTGGAGCAACATAGCTTATAAACGGATTAAATAAACAATTTTCACTTTTCTTGTTACATTTATTATTAATTAAAACGTATAAAATATTAATTAATAATTTAGAGCATAAACATTATTCATTAATAAAAAATATATATATAGTACCACTATTATAACATGTATAACATGTACAAAATTCAAATACAAAAATATAAAAAACCTAAAAAAGTCTACAACTTTTGACCAATGAAAACATTTACAAAAATATTCATCGGCATTATTTCAGTGTAATTTAACGATTTCTGATGGTAATTAATCCACATACTTAAACACAGGAAGACTGCAGTACTGGAAGACCAATGAAAACATTTACAAAAATATCTGAAGTTTCACAATCTGATTTCATTCGGCTGTTTACGGAATTCATCTTCGAATGAAATCGGTTCCACTCTCCAATTGACCGAAAATATTCATCGGCATTATTTCAGTGTAATTTAACGATTTATGATGGGAATTAATCCACTAACTATATAACAGGAAGACTGCAGTACTGGAAGACAATATATATATATATATATAACTTAACACACTTATGATATTGCTGGCTCCCCGTTATGGTATCGCGTAACGGGACCTGAGAGTGTAACCCGGGCTGGTGCATCTACGGCTATTCGGAACAATGGACGTTTTGTGAGTGCTCTGATGAGTATGAGCGTACACATAGACTCGACCGAGTATCCACTGTTCGCAAACGCGTTAAGACACATTGTCCGCAAATAAAGAGTAGCCATGTGTGTTAAAAGACGAAAAGAATGATGGCCGAGCTTGGGTTCGAACTCACAACCCATTGTTTGACAACCCGCGTCGTTACCAACTAATCTATCGGGGCTCGGCGTTAAGAGACCTTGTTCGCAAATAAAGTGTTGCCATTATTTGACTGGATTAAATACATCGAACTGTACCAGTTAAAGCTGCTGATCTCCAGTTGGAGATCACAATTATTTTTAGAAATGCTAATTGTGACAACAAAGTAAGTACTAAATAGTTCAAAACTATTTTGGCAGTAAATGTTGAAAAAGAAACACCAGTCAATTGAAAGTCATGAACATATTCAAAATGTTGCTTACTACACGGTAAACATGAAGCATAACGGATCAATGTTTAGATGTTTATTGTACTAGAAAGTGAAATTGTTTCTCTAATTGTATCCCAGAATTATGATTATAATATTTCAAGACACCTTTTGAACTGGATTAAAACTTTAATTATACTATCTATAATCTGGGAGTTCGGCACATATAATATTTGAAACACAGTCAGACAGAAAGACACAACTCAAATCGTAGCCCTAGAGTATTTGCGATAAATCTTTTGAAATTTTAATTGACCGAGGACAAATGCATACATCAGTTAGTCCACTGCACTGTGTAACACGTATACACGATGCCGTAGTGAACTTGAATCAGTACACAGCTATAATTGATAATTGGAATATTCACGAAGGAAGCCTACCTTGTCTAAGCATGTTCACGTTCAATTGACCGAATGATGCATTTTCTGGTACGCGGTCAATTGGTTTCACAATGTGAAATATAAAAATATATGAATATGGCGTAAAGCGAACATCCACATCAAACTACACTGCTTTTTCGAAATCTACCTTTTTTCAAAAAAGAAATAAACGGTCGGATTTCCTCTAGCATGAATTTTCGTTTGAAATAAATACACAATAATAATAAACACACCCATCAGTCAACAATAATAAACAGTAAAATCAACAAATCAATGCAACCACGTAACAACGAGATAACTGAATTAAAGATACGGACAAACCCCATAGCTTTAGGTTAGTATAGCTTGTATCACAATTCCTCAGGTAACATAAACTGACCTATCGATATCTGGAACACGTGATAATTCGAATATATTCTTAACTCGAACCAATTTCTTAAACAGATCTGTCTTTTGAAAAAGGCGTAGCAGCAGTTCTGAGCAATCTGAACTGCTGTTGCGCTGTTTTCTATATAGGAATTATTCACGTACGTGATTTTCACAATACTTATTAAAAAATTGATGGAAAAACATAGATAGATTCACCATAAACCGAGGGATCAGTCGAACAAAACCATAAATCAGAGTAATGTATTGATCTTTTGCGACGTCGTGTCAGCGTGACACCACTTTATTAAACATAAACCGAGGCTTCATTCGAACAAAACCATAAATCAGAGTAATGTATTGATTCCTTGCTACGTCTTGTAATCGTGACTCCACTTTATTAAACATAAACATAGGGATAAATCGAACTAAACCATAAATCAGAGTAATGTAGTGATCCCTTGCGACGTCCTGTCAGCGTGACTCCACTGTAATAAACATAAACCGAGGGATAAAGCGAACTAAACCATAAATCAGAGTAATTTATTGATCCCTTTGGAACGTCGAGTCAGCGTGACTCCACTATATTAAACATAAACCTAGGGATAAATCGAACTAAACCATGAATCAGAGTATTTTATTGCTCCCTTGCTACGTCGGGTCAGCGTGACTCCACTGTAATAAACATAAACCGAAGGATAAATCAAACTAAACCATAACTCAGAGTAATTTATTGATCCCTTGCGACGTCGAGTCAGCGTGACTCCAATATATTAAACATAAACCTAGGGATAAATCGAACTAAACCATGAATCAGAGTATTTTATTGATCCCTTGCTACGTCGAGTCAGCGTGACTCCACTGTAATAAACATAAACCGAAGGATAAATCAAACTAAAACATAACTCAGAGTAATTTATTGATCCCTTGCGACGTCGAGTCAGCGTGACGCCACTATATTAAACATAAACTGAGGCTTCACTCGAACAAAACCATAAATCGGACTAATTTATTGCAACCCTTCCAATCAATCAAGTAATTAATCAATCAAGCAATCAATCAAGTAATCAATCAATTAAGTAATCAATCCATTAATCAAGTAATCAATCCATTAATCAAGTAATCAATCAATTAAGTTATCAATCAATCAATCAAGTAATCAATCAATCAATCAAGCAATCCATCAATAATTCCTTGATTTCAGATCATTATCGGTAGGTATGGGAATCTACACACCTCGATAATACCCTATGACTGGTATACCTGGACCGAGGCTCAAATGCTGACTAAAGCAAAACTTGATTGTTTGTTTGAATAGTTGAAGTTTAATGCAGTTTTCAGACAAATTTCGGTGACAGGTTCACATAGTTATGTGTTGTTTCCTTGCTTTCTCAAACCAGTACTTCATACAACGAACTTTCCAGGAAACTTGCTGCTTTTCCACATAAACTGTTAACCCATTTGTGGAAGACGAGTTACGCTTGTCACAGTGACACACGTCGGAAAGGATGTTGACCTAGCTTGGGTTCTAACTCACAACCCTCGATTGACAGCGCACGTCACTTCTGACTAAGCTACTGGGGCTCGGCTGATTAAAGTTAAAACAATGCTATATGTATATGGATATATAAGAACCTGTCGAAACATGAGAAATGGTGATACATTTTGCACGAGTTTAGCAAGATACGGGTCGAAATACTCGTTACATTGGAGTATCTATTTTCAGCTCAAACGAATCCGTGTTGTCGTTTCTCTTGTTGTTGCCTTCCATCTCAAGCGTATCCATCCGGCCGTTCATGCGCGTAAACGTCACATCCGGTCTTGGCGTACTTAATATGGCATCATGGGTATCATCAAGCTTACTCACACCATCACTGTCATGGAATGTTCCGTCACCATCGTCATCTTCAGCTGCACACATGGCCGCTTGCTTCTCAGACATGTCTTCTATAAGCTTCTCCATCTCCAGTTCCATCTTTTCCATCTGCATGGCGAACTGTATATGTCTATAATACAGCATGAAATTGTTCACGAGCGCCGGAACCGTGAACCCTATCATAAGCACGCCCGCCATTGCACATAATGATCCAACCACCTTTCCTAAAGTGTTCGCCGGTGCGATATCGCCGTATCCTACCGTAGTCATTGTAATTAATGCCCACCAGAAACCAAACGGAATGCTGGGAAACAGTTCGCGATCCTCTACGTAGTAAATAAGGGAAGAAAACACTAAAATACCAAGTCCCATAAACCAAACAAGCAGCATCAACTCGCTAAAACTGGCACGCATTGTGTAAATAAGAATCCAGAGACCCGCTGAGTGTCTGACAAGCCGGAAGATTCGGAGCACTCGGATCACCCTTAGCAACGTGATGTAACTTACGGCGTCGACGTTTTCTCTCAGCTCGGGTTTAAAGTAGTATATCGATGTCTCGACGACATCTGGCAAGATGGCTAGCACGTCTATGATCGATAACAAACCGACGAGGAATTTCCGTTTTTGTGGCGAGAAAGTCAGTCTCAATAAATACTCGACTATAAAGTATGAAACACAACAAATATCGATCACGTGTAACACCGGATGTTTAACCTTGACCCTTTGCGATTCCTCGGTGGTCGCTTCCGTAACGTCGTTAGACTGTGTCACGTTTGTTGTTGTGTTGTTGGTTACTTCCGTACCAGTCTCGGAGGAAGACGAATCTTCGTAATATTCGAAGGGTTCGGTAGTTTCCGCCAGGAATGAAAATATGGAGACAACAACTACGGCAAGAGAGAGGAAACTGAAAAACTAGAAAATAGATCATCAATTAACATTTTTCATGATATTCTTTGGAGTGCAGATCACCTGTCCGTCGTGATTTAACTGAAAGGAGATTCTAGAATTTGGTTACCGAGTAAAAAAAGATATATAAGATGAAGATAAAATGATTTATTTTAACTAATAAAGAATCATTTCGAATTTATAAATATTTTAAACTCATTTTAAGTATGGTGAGGTCCACAAGTTTTTCTTTGGAGTGAAAGTGAACTGGTTGTATTAATATAACTTTACGAAACACGAAACTAGAAAACTAATGTCTGTATGCTACGGTGTTCCATTAGGACCATCGTTGTTTTGCGGTTTCGACCTAGGATCCACAGTACGATAACGCGATGCGATAGTACAAAAACGCGATGCGAAAGTGCGAAAACGCGATGCGAGGAGGCGATATTAATATCGTACCTTCGGGTCGCACTTTCGCATCGCGTTTTCGTTCTATCGTTTCGCACTATCGTACTATCGAATCGTGTTATCGTACTTTCGACCCTAGGTCGAAACCGCGAAACAACGATGGCCCTAAGGGAACACCATAGTATGCAGAAACCAAATTTGCTAGAAGCGAATCATAATTATATTTGTGACCATAATTAATGCGAGCAGGGCTTTTACATCTCTCATAGAAATGCAGAAGATTGTGTAAGGTTGAAATATATTTGCAATGAGTGAACACCAAAAGTGTTATTTTGCATGAATGGTTGGCCTACTTTGTTAGCGACCATAGCAGAAAGCATCGTCGATCAAGGCTCTTACATCTTTTTAGAAATGCGGAAGATTGTGTAAGGTCGAAATATGTTTGCACTGAGTGAACACTAAAAGTGTTATTTTTCATGAATGGTTGTCCTACTTTGTAAGCGACCAAAGCAGAAAGCATCGTCGATCAAGGCTCTTACATCTTTTTAGAAATGCGGAAGATTGTGTAAGGTTGAAATATATTTGCACTGAGTGAACACTAAAAGTGTTATTTTGCATGAACGGTTGGCCTACTTTGTTAGCGACCATAGCAGAAAGCATCGTCGATCAAGGCTCTTACATCTTTTTAGAAATGCGGAAGATTGTGTAAGGTTGAACTATATTTGCAATGAGTGAACACTAAAAGTGTTATTTTTCATGAATGGTTGTCCTACTTTGTAAGCGACCATAGCAGAAAGCATCGTCGATCAAGGCTCTTACATCTTTTTAGAAATGCGGAAGATTGTGTAAGGTTGAACTATATTTGCAATGAGTGAACACTAAAAGTGTTATTTTTCATGAATGGTTGTCCTACTTTGTAAGCGACCAAAGCAGAAAGCATCGTAGAACCCAAACGGTATTGAGTAAACCGCGTGTAACACATATGTCGTTAACATCGTGTTCAGTTGAATTACACGTTCGCTAACAGTTGCAAATCGACCAATTAAAATACAGTTACCTAAAACAGTTAGTTGATGCATAGGTTTCGCAACCGATAACTGGCATTATATACCTGAACACTATAACTGATATGTATACGTCCCGCGAGATATTCGTCCTGCAAGAAAACCAACACCATGACCTCTGTGTAATGTATCGACCCAGATCAGCCTGCGCAGTCCGCGCACACTGATCCGGGCCGACACATTCCGTCTCAGGTGGATAGAGGTATACTGATTAATGACTCCTGAAACAAAAAAGCCAAAGGAGGCGCGAAACGTGGCTATCCGGGTAAGCCTGCGCGGCATGCTTAGGCTGATCCTGTCGATACTTTACGCAGTGAATGTTGGTTTTATCGCGAGATGACTCATATGCCGTGATGTTTCGACCAGACTTACCTTCGCTAAAATACCAGCGTTACTGTTATTGAGAAAGCGCCAAGCTTTCGGACGGAATCTCTTCCAGCACGAGGCATTCGGGTCGCTCTCGGCGGGATCCTTTTCGTCATCGTCCGTCTTCCGGTCCTTTTCGAGCCGCTGGAGGGCTTCCTGCGTGGAGTTCCACTCGTTATAGTTTATCCAGCAGCACTGCTCTATCTCGTTTGGTAAAACGCCCCAAAATTCCAGCTCTTTCTTGGCGGCGGGGCCGCATATATAGGATGGAAGGTGAAGGTCACCGGTTCTGAGGTAATTTAATGTGGTCTATTAATGAGAAAGAAAGTGTAAAAGCTGGATTATTGTAGTAAAATCGCCAAATATTCAAACTCTCTCTTGGTCGCGGTATTGCATATATTATTATACATGTAGGACATAACATGAATGTCATCGATTTTCATACCTAGCTACAAGAAAGCATGTTGCATTCAATTAAATTGTCCCAAAATTCCAAACTCTTTCAGACCGGCATGATTCCATATTAGGACACATTGTGAAGATCGTCGTTTCTACAGCTTGTCTTGGTTCGTCACCCATTGGTAATGGATACGGTTTCTTCTGTCGCCGTAAGATAACTGAAATAGGCCGTTCCACGAGAAAACCAACATTATGGACTCTGCGTAAAGTATCGACCCGGATCAGCCTAGGCCTGTTGCACAGGCTTACCCGGATAGACACTTTTTGATTCCTGTGGATTTTCTGTTTCAGAAATCATTACTCTATACCTCTATCCCTTTGAGACGGAATTTGTCAGCCCGGATCTGTCTGCGTGGACTGCGCAGCCTGATCTGGGTCGATACATAACGCAGAGGCCATAATGCTGGTTTTCTCGTGGGGCGACTCAAATTCTTTTGAAAACTGTGCAGTTCTGTCACAATAATCCTTTTCAGAGTCATTGCTGCGAATTAACGTTTTCTTCTTCTTTTCTTATACATGTTTAATTATATATCTTTGGGAACAAAACATAGAAATAGTAATATATAACCATTATTCTATACATGTTCACCATGCATATAATCATAGTTATATACGAAATTGTTCATACTCTTTGTAGTAAATGGTATATATAGGATCTGACATGAGTCATTTTATATAAAGATTTAATACACGAGTTCAAGAAATGTATTATTAAGCGAGACTTTGGCGCGCTTAATAACAAATTTCTTGGACGAGTTTAATAAAACTTTATGAAATGACAACGAATGTCAGATGCTTTTCATCACATGACGAAACACACAAAGAAAATCGGGTTTTCGCTGTCAGAAAATAGTCCCAACATGTAATCCTCAATGGAATGTTCACTTATCACACTAATCACACAAAAATATTTTTTTATGACCGATAATGGTCCCTTTCCCTCGTCCATTTATTGTGACGTTTTGTGTTTACCGGATACACGTTCTCAGCCAATTTGTAAACATGCGCGGATGAATACACAAATAGTGATTCGGTCATGTTATATTACACGTGTCACATATAAAGAAATACGTAATGGGTATATGACATCGGATACAAGCATTTTTATGCGATAAAAACAATTTAAAAAATGTTTATGTATTGAAAAATGTTAAATATTCGTTGCTACGTCGTTAAATATTCGTATCTCCGCTTATGAGTATATAAGCTTTGACTTGGAAGGTAAGTGCAGAGTAGTCGTATATGTAGATACGTCATAATGAATAACGTGATTGTGCTTAAATAAATAAATATAAATAAATGATAAAATGGACGTTCATTGTTTTACCAAATAATACCAATATGAGTAGAATTGAATAAAACATAAAATAAATAAATCGATCTCAAACACATACATACCTTGAACATGTCGGGATCGCGGTCAAAGAAATAACACGCCATTTTCTCATTGTAATGTTTGGCCATGAACTTGTTATTACTGAGGCGGCAGACCTTTTTGCTGGTGAGTGTTTTCCTGTAAAATAACACCTGAGAGTTTTAAATAATGTATGTATGTATGTATGTATGTATGTATGTATGTATGTATGTATGTATGTATGTATGTATGTATGTATGTATGTATGTATGCATGTATTGATTGATTGATTGATTGATTGATTGATTGATTGATCCATTCATTCATTCCTCTATAGTTATTTAACGCCGTTTTCAATATATTTTGAGTTATGTTTCAGTGGCCAGTTCAAATAATAATGTGTTTTCGGGCTTTCTCACATCAATATGTACACACCAGCTCTTCGAAGCAGCTGGCTACAATTTTAACCGTGATTAACTGTTAGCGCATTGGTGGAAGACGATTGAAATATGTCGTCTCAACTTTTGAATGATTGATTGATTGTTTGGCGTTTAACGCAATTTTTAACAATTTCTCAGTTATATCACGGCGGCCAGTTCACCTACTCATGCATTTCCTGGTTTTCTCACACCAGTACTCCACACAACTATCTTCCCAAGCAACTGGCTGCTTTTCCACATAGACTAAGCCCATTGGTGGAAGACGAATGACGCATGTCGCATTGACTTTTGTCAATCGTCGGAAAGAAAGTTGGCCGAGCCGGGATTCGAACTCACAACCCCTGGATTAACTTTTGAACGAAGGACGAGTTTTGTACAACCACGTTGAGTCTATGCATACTCACACTCCCACCAGGAGAAATAATGAATGCAGAAAGAGAAAGGTTCGTTTCCGTACCAACAGCATAGGGTTGTGTTGGATAAAAAATAAAAAGTACATTGTGGGGGTAATAAGCTGTTTAACTTTCCTTTTCTGACCCTATGCATGTGATTAATTCACAAAAAGACATATCTTGAAGAAATATAAAGAAACGGTTCAACAAAATAATTGCAGAACATGTTCTGAGTAGACATTAATCTAAAGGAGTATACAATCAGCTGACAAGATAAGGAGGAGTAAATTAGGGACATTAGTGATAATTATATTATCTCCCTTGTAAGATAAAGACCAAGGAAGACCAAATGGTTGGTAGGTCCTTTTAGTTGGAATCCTTTGCCTTTATCTCTATTTCGCAATGAGATATTGCAATTACTCTGTACACATTAATCATAAATGTGTTAATAAAAGTGATGATTCAAAAGAGAAAATTTACATAGCAGTGTTTAAAGAAAACAAATGTGGAATTACTAATCAATCTAATAACAGTTGGCAAAGAAAATGCAATTTATAAGCGCACCATCCAGTGCAAAGAAACCAATGATAAAAACAGAGGAAACCAAATGATAGGACCTAGCTAGATGAAGAGAGTATTAAAGGGAGATAACTGACCGATGTCTCCCATTGGTCTCTTCGATTCAATATATGAGCCGTTCCTCGTTAACACCAACATAATGGACTCTGCGTAATGTATCGACTAAGATCAGCCTGCGCAGTCCGCACAGGCTAATTCGGGCCGACACATTCCGTCTCATGGGGAAAGAGGTATTGAGTAATGATTCCTGAAACAGAAAATCCACAGGAGGCGAAAAGTGTCCGTCCGGGTTAGCCTGCACGACATGCTTAGGCTGATCCGGGTCGATACTTTACGCAGAGTCCACCATGTTGGTTTTCTAGTTGAACGGCTTATATGTCTTATGACTCAACTAAACCCTATGGTGTTGTACTCAAAATAATAGTATCACTGTGACGATTCTGTTGTTCCCACAACATACAGTTTAAAGCGACTGAAATCCAGATGGCACGAAAAAAAAAAAAAAAAAATCGATTTCGCCCTAAATGTTATTCTTTATGTTATCCAAGTAAAACCAGGGTAGAAAATGTATCGTCTTTTATCAATAAAGTGAACTTGAGTCGTTTTCGATTGTCCCGATGAAGGGGTTTCCTATTTAAAAATACTTACCCCGTTACTGACAGGGTAGAATTTGCGATGGAAAAAGTATCGAAAACGAGAAAATCTCACCGATTATAGGGGCATGTAATATGTCAGTTATCATATTTTAATGCCCCAAATACAAAAATAACACTTATTTTCTTAAAATTGGATATTTTTTTTTCGACAGTTGGGTATCTGGAGTTCAGTCGCTTTAAGGGTCATCTAAGGAGTTGGGGATGTGAAACGCTCATCGAGAGTTTTGACAATAATCCAAACCAGTCCCTGCCCCTGGCGGCTTTGCTTTCATTCAATAAAAAATATAATGAAGAAACCATCCAGAGGGTCACCAGAGAAGCCTTCCTGTGAAGTGATATCAAAATTAGACGTGTAGTTTCTTAGGAGAATATTTGTATATTTGACCGATTATGTTTTAAACCATTTTCGCATAAGCCCGTTTATCTCAGAATAAATCTGTAGCAGACGGCTGTTAGGCAAAACTATGTTAAAGTATAAGTACATGAAAGTATGATAATTGAATAGAATTGAAAACAATGTTACTCGAGAAGAAACATACTGGGTAGGAGAAATTTTCCTTTGACACAATGTCTTTAACAATGTTCAAAACTGTGGCTGCGTGTAGGAAGAGATAAAATGGGTATAAAATGTTTTATATTACAAGCAATATGATAAGATAACAAATATATTACAACCAATATAATAAGAAAACAAATATATTACAACCAAAATCATAAGAAAACAAATAAATTACAACCAATATGATAAGATAACAAATATATTACAACCAATATGATAAGATAACAAATATATTACAACCAATATGATAAGATAACAAATATATTACAACCAATATGATAAGATTACAAATAAATTACAACCAATATGATAAGAAAACAAATATATTACAACCAATGTGATAAGAAAACAAATATATAACAACCAATATAATTAGAAAATAAATATATTACAACCAATATAATAAGAAAACAAATATATTACAACCAATATAATAAGAAAACAAATATATTACAACCAATATAATAAGGAAACAAACATATTACATCCAATATGATAAGAAAACAAATAAATAACAACTAATATGATAAGAAAGAAAAAATTACAACCAGTATAATAAGAAAAGAAAAAATAACAATCAATATGACAAGAAAAAAAAATACAACCAGTATAATAAGAAAACAAATACATTATAACCAATATAATAAAAAAACAAATATATCAAAACCAATAAAATAAGAAAACAAATATATTACAACCATATGATAAGAAAACAAATATATTACAACCAATATTACAAGAAAACAAATATATTACAACCAATATAATAATGAAACAAATATATTACAACCAGTATATTAAGATAACAAATATATAACAACCAATATGACAAGAAAACAAATATATTTCAACCATTATAATAAGGAAACAAATATATTACAACCAATATGACAAGAAAACAAATATATAACAACCAGAATAATAAGAAAACAAATACATTACAAACAATATAATAAGAAAGCAAATATATTACAACCAATATGACAAGAAAACAAATATATTACAACGAGTATAATAAGAAAACAAATATGTCACAACCAATATAATAAGAAAACAAATATATTTCAACCAATACAATAAGAAAACAAATAAATTACAACCAATATGATAAGAAAACAAATAAACTACAACCAATATAATAAGAAAACAAATAAACTACAACCAATATAATAAGAAAACAAATAAACTACAACCAATATAATAAGAAAACAAATAAATTACAACCAATATAATAAAAAAACAACCAATATGATAAGAAAACAAATAAACTACAACCAATATAATAAGAAAACAAATAAACTACAACCAATATAATAAGAAAACAAATAAACTACAACCAATATAATAAGAAAACAAATAAATTACAACCAATATAATAATAAAACAAATAAACTACAACCAATATAATAAGAAAACAAATAAACTACAACCAATATAATAAGAAAACAAATAAACTACAACCAATATAATAAGAAAACAAATAAACTACAACCAATATAATAAGAAAACAAATAAACTACAACCAATATAATAAGAAAACAAATAAACTACAACCAATATAATAAGAAAACAAATAAACTACAACCAATATAATAAGAAAACAAATAAATTACAACCAATATAATAAGAAAACAAATAAATTACAACCAATATAATAAGAAAACAAATAAACTACAACCAATATAATAAGAAAACAAATAAACTACAACCAATATAATAAGAAAACAAATAAACTACAACCAATATAATAAGAAAACAAATAAATTACAACCAATATAATAAGAAAACAAATAAACTACAACCAATATAATAAGAAAACAAATAAACTACAACCAATATAATAAGAAAACAAATAAACTACAACCAATATAATAAGAAAACAAATAAACTACAACCAATATAATAAGAAAATATCGTCCACCCACCTGTATGTCTGGAAGAAGATTCCGCCCACGTTAACGGTAATGACATCATAGTCCGGCCCTGTTTTGTCTAAGTCATTGTTGTCGTCATCCGTTGTTTCGATACCTTCTTGCTGAATCCTGCAATACGAACCAATAATTGATAAAATGGCACGGACATTCTCATTAAACGGACATTCTCATTAAAATGGATTTAAGTCCATCGGTGTCAAAATAAAAAATCATGACTATAAAATAGTCATTGCTGTGTTTGACGGGAAATATGCGTCTAGAGTAATGGTTTATTCGCGGACGCTTTGAGCGTCAATTGGTACATACATTTTAACTCTAAGATTTTGTAAGTTAGAAGTGATTTAAAAGTTTGTGTTTATACAGATAATTCTAAGATAATTATAAATATACTTTGCTGAAAATTACTTCCAAGTGTACCTGGTATAAAAAAAAAGTATCAATCTATTATAGTGTCACCATTATTGAAAGAACAAGCATTTTCTAGCTCATGATAAATATGAATTTGAGCCGTTCCATGAGAAAACCAACATTATGGTATCTGCGTAATGTATCGTCCCAGATCAGCCTGCACACTCGGCGCAAGCTAATCCAGGCCGACACATTCCTTCTCAGGGGGTTAGAGGTATAGAGTAATGATTCATGAAACAGAAAATCCACAGGAAGGGAAAAGTGTCCGTTCGGTTTAGCCTGCAAGGCATGCTTATGCTGATCCGGATCGATACTTTACGCAGAGTCTACACTTTTGGTTTTCCTGTGAGACGGCTCATTTGTTTATTTCTCTTATTTGTTGTCGCCAGGCACCTGACAAGCCGGAATTCTGTATTTTTATTATAACTAGTTAGGCGATGACGAACTGGGCGCATGAAAACGAGAATACACTGTCCCAAAACGGGCTCAATGATGGGACTCGGGTAGGAAACTATTCCGAAAACCGACTAACAGTCTAGCGTAACCTGCCATTGCCATGCCCCTCGGACATAGCGGATCAAGCACAACGATGGAGAAATAAACCTTTCCAGTTCTTTAGTTTGCTCCACTACATTGATTCCATATAAAAGTATTGATTGACTGTAGAGTTTACGGAATGTCAATTGTAATTAACCACTGTACCGACTAAAGCTAGATGTACTAATTTAGTACAAGACGAATTTTGATGCTAAGCATCAAAGACGCCGCGCATGATTTTAAAGCATGACTTAAAGGGAAGCAGATGTAGTTCAATACATTTAAATAACCTGTGCAAACGGACAGGATGTAAATATTTTGAACAAGAAGGCCAAATGTACCTTTATCTTAAACAAGAAGTCCAAGATGTTCCTTTATTGCTCACCTGGATACCATAGTCTATAGTAAAATGTTATCAAGAGCAAAAAGAGTCCAATTTGACGTAAGGATTATACACTTTATATGCTACGATCTATGTGATATTCAGCATGTAAAGTTTAGTCGTGAAATGACAATTTATGTCTTCAAATCAGTTGGTTTACCGTTTGGAAGGAGAGAGGGAAGTTTATTTTCCTTCAAGTTGAGCAGAAGTATGATAACAAAAAACGAGAGTATATAAACAAAAATACAAATAATTCTAACAAATTTAAAGATATTTAATATCCAACTTAAGCATTTATGAAATTAAAAGAAAAAGTTCTCATGTATAGTCAATATATAGCAAGAATACATTGGTCTGAATGAACAACTGTATGGGGAGGAACGTTTTAAGTTTAGTAATACAACAGAAATAAATAAGAAAAAACATCTTCCGAATCTTTTTTCTGAGCTCTTCAGAGCAGTAAACCAAACAATTAAAATAGCGTAGCCTAATGAACTCAGTAAATCAACTCATAAAAATAGCTTAGCCTAGTTAGTTGGGGAACAGTTATTAAACACAATTTAAATGTGTCTAAAGTTTTGTAACAACGGTAAAATATGTTGTTTCTTAAATCAGTTAATACAATTTATTCAATCATAAAGGCTGTTTTTTTCAAACATATTACAGAGTTTTTCTATACAATAATATTTGTTGATTGCTCCCTTTTCGATTACGTCACCCCATGGTACAAAATTAAAACCTATCCCATACTGACGCCGCGCTTCCACGCGGCGTCAATAATACGCCATGTACCAAGCTATATTGCAAATTGAATGCTGTGATTTTTCAGACATGCTAATTCAAGTATGCTACGCCGCACACCAGGCGATTGTCGGATGTACTTATTTATTATAGTAAGCCAGAAACCACACTAGTGTAAGACGTACTAATTTACTATAGTACGACAGGTACCAGACTAGTGTTATACGAACTAATTTACTATAGTACGACAGAGACCAGACTAGTGTAAGACGTACTAATTTACTATAGTACAACATAAACCAGAATAGTGTAAGACGTACTAATTTACTATAGTACGACAGGTACCAGAATAGTGTAAGACGAACTAATTTACTATATAGTACGCCAGGAACCAGACTAGTGTTAGACCTACTAATTTACTATAGTACGACATGTACCAAACTAGAGTAAGACGTACTAATTTATTATAGTAAGCAAGAAACCAGACTAGTGTAAGACGTACTAATATACTATAGTACAACATGTACCAGACTAGTGTAAGACGTACTAATTTACTATAGTACGACAAGTACCAGACTTGTGTAAGACGTACTAATTTACTATATTAAGCCAGAAACCAGACTAGTGTAAGACGTACTAATTTACTATAGTAAGCAAGAAACCAGACTAGTGTAAGACGTACTAATTTACTATAGTACGACATGTACCAGACTAGTGTAAGACGTACTAATTTACTATATTACGACATGTACTAGACTGGTGTAAGACGTACTAATTTACTATAGTACGACATGTACTAGACTAGTGTAAGACGTACTAATTTACTATAGTACGACATGTACTAGACTAGTGTAAGACGTACTAATTTACTATAGTTCGACAGGTACCAGACTAGTGTAAGACGTACTAATTTATTATAGTTCGACATGTACCAGACTAGTGTAAGACGTCCTAATTTACTATAGTACGACATGTACCAGACTATTGTAAGACGTACTAATGTACTATAGTACGTCAGGAACCAGACTAGTGTAATACGAACTAATTTACTATAGTACGACAGGTACCAGACTAGTGTAAAACGAACTAATTTACTATAGTACGACATAAACCAGAATAGTGTAAGACGTACTAATTTATTATAGTAAGCCAGAAACCAGACTAGTGTAAGACGTACTAATTTACTATAGTAAGCAAGAAACCAGACTAGTGTAAGACGTACTAATTTACTATAGTACGACAGGTACCAGAATAGTGTAAGATGTAATTATTTATTATAGTAAGCCAGAAACCACACTAGTGTAAGACGTACTAATTGCAATAGTACGACAGGTACCAGACTAGTGTAATACGAACTAATTTTCTATAGTACGACAGAAACCAGACTAGTGTAAGACGTAATAATTTACTATAGTACGACAGAAACCAGAATAGTGTAAGACGTACTAATTTACTATAGTAAGCAAGAAACCAGACTAGTGTAAGACGTACTAATTTACTATAGTACGACAGGTACCAGAATAGTGTAAGATGTAATTATTTATTATAGTAAGCCAGAAACCACACTAGTGTAAGACGTACTAATTGCAATAGTACGACAGGTACCAGACTAGTGTAATACGAACTAATTTTCTATAGTACGACAGAAACCAGACTAGTGTAAGACGTAATAATTTACTATAGTACAACAGAAACCAGAATAGTGTAAGACGTACTAATTTACTATAGTAAGCAAGAAACCAGACTAGTGTAAGACGTACTAATTTACTATAGTACGACAGGTACCAGAATAGTGTAAGATGTACTTATTTATTATAGTAAGCCAGAAACCACACTAGTGTAAGACGTACTAATTTGCAATAGTACGACAGGTACCAGACTAGTGTAATACGAACTAATTTACTATAGTACGACAGAAACCAGACTAGTGTAAGACGTAATAATTTACTATAGTACGACAGAAACCAGAATAGTGTAAGACGTACTAATTTACTGTAGTACGACAGGTACCAGAATAGTGTAAGACGTACTAATTTACTATAGTACGCCAGCAACCAGAATAGTGTAAGATGTACTAATTTACTATAGTACGACAGGTACCAGAATAGTGTAAGATGTACTAATTTACTATAGTACGACAGGTACCAGAATAGTGTAAGACGTACTAATTTACTATAGTACGCCAGCAACCAGAATAGTGTAAGACGTACTAATTTACTATAGTACGACAGGTACCAGAATAGTGTAAGACGTACTAATTTACTATAGTACGACAGGTATCAGAATAGTGTAAGACGTACTAATTTACTATGGTACGCCAGGAACCAGACTAGTGTTATACCTACTAATTTACTATAGTACGACATGTACCAGACTAGAGTAAGACGTACTAATTTACTATAGTAAGCAAGAAACCAGACTAGTGTAAGACGTACTAATTTACTATAGTACGACATGTACCAGACTAGTGTAAGAGGTACTCATTTACTATAGTACGACATGTACTAGACTAGTGTAAGACGTACTAATTTACTATAGTACGCCAGGAACCAGACTAGTGTAATTCGAACTAATTTACTATAGTACGACAGGTACCAGACTAGTGTAATACGAACTAATTTACTATAGTACGACAGAAACCAGACTAGTGTAAGACGTACTAATTTGCTATAGTACGACAGAAACCACACTAGTGTAAGACGTACTAATTTTCTATAGTACGACATGTACCAGACTAGTGTATGACGTACTAATTTACTATAGAATGACAGGTACCAGACTAGTGTATGACGTACTAATTTACTATAGTATGACAGGTACCAGACTAGTGTAAGACGTACTAATTTACTATAGTTCGACAGGTACCAGAATAGTGTAATACGTACTAATTTACTATATTACGACAGGTACCAGACTAGTGTAAGACGTACTAATTTACTATAGTACGACAGTTACCAGACCAATGTGCCTTTCCCAGGGACATGCCACCATGACCGTTGTGCGGCGACTGGGGATCGAACCCGGGACGCCCGGTTTCAAAACTCCGGCGCTAACCACTCGACCACGGCGGATTCCATGAAATGTTTCCAATTGTTTCTTCCGCACACTTGTTGGAATGTGAGAAACGGTTAATATGTCAGTTGTATTTATCAGTATAAGAAAACATGCTTTTAATTAATATACTGATCGGATGATAAATAGTTTTAAGTGCACTAGTATCATATGCATTGATAGGTATCACACAGTTTATATCCAAATTTTAAGAAATTATGCACATAATATATGTATGTTTATGACATACATGTCATGGTACATTTTGTTGGTTGTTTTAAACATGTAAGCATTGATCATTTGCCAAATCCAGACGCATTTTAACGCAACTGCAACCGACAACTTTTGAAAACTTCCGCCTTTTGCCACAAGATTTTCAACCTAATTCAATCATTATACCTTCGTTTACATTGGCGGTCATTTTGGTATCCCGAAACCGCACTTGATTCATTTGTCACGAATCGGTGTGTCTATCATCAGATCGGGAAACTCGGCTTATATCTACGGTATACATTATAGTACCTCGGGTACCAGACATATGTCAGACATATTAATTTACTAAAGTACACCAGGTACCAGACATATGTCAGACATATTAATTTACTATAGTACGCCGGATAACATAATAATGTCAGACATATTAATCTACTATAGTACGCCGGGCACCAGACATATGTCAGACGAATATATTTACTATAGTACACCGGGTACCAAAATAATGTCAGACATATTAATCTACTATAGTACGCAGGGTACCAGACATATGTCAGACGAATTAATTTACTATAGTACGCCGGGTACCAGAATAATGTCAGAAATATTAATTTACTAAAGTACGCCAGGTACCAGACATATGTCAGACGAATAAATTTACTATAGTACGCCGGGTACCAAAATAATGTCAGACGAATTAATTTACTATAGTACACCGGGTACCAAAATAATGTCAGACATATTAATCTACTATAGTACGCCAGGTACCAGACATATGTCAGACGAATAAATTTACTATAGTACGCCGGGTATCAGAATGATGTCAGAAATATTAATTTACTAAAGTACGCCAGGTACCAGACATATGTCAGACGAATTAATTTACTATAGTACGCCGGGTATCAGAATAATGTCAGAAATATTAATTTACTAAAGTACGCCAGGTACCAGACATATGTCAGACGAATTAATTTACTATAGTACGCCGGGTACCAGAATAATGTCAGAAATATTAATTTACTAAAGTACGCTAGGTACCAGACATATGTCAGACGAATAAATTTACTATAGTACGTCAGGTATCAGAATAATGTCAGAAATATTAATTTACTAAAGTACGCCAGGTACCAGACATATGTCAGACGAATTAATTTACTATAGTACGCCGGGTACCAGAATAATGTCAGAAATATTAATCTACTATAGTACGCCAGGTACCAGACATATGTCAGACGAATAAATTTACTATAGTACGTCAGGTATCAGAATAATGTCAGACATATTAATTTACTAAAGTACGCCGGGTACCAGACATATGTCAGACGAATAAATTTACTATAGTACGCCGGGTACCAGAATAATGTCAGACATATTTTAAAATTTACTAAAGTACGCCGGGTATCAGACTTCTTAACACTAATGCTCTCGCTAAGCGTCAACCGGTGTGTGTTCATTTCTGCATGGAATTATGGGAAACAATGGACCTCAGGGCACTTGAACAGATTATTAGACGGCGTACAGCTTATGCACAAATCGGTTTACCTTTCTTAAACTTAGAGGGAGTATTATACCTTTCCCACCTGCACACGTGTATTGGTGCAGCTGCTGTTGACAACTTTTGAAACCATTCTGACAAAAGAAGAACAAAACATTCTGACAAAAGAAGAACAACCCTTTCTGACAAAAGAAGAACAAGACATTCTGACAAAAGAAACAATTGCCCACACTGATCATGTTTTCCTGTTGCAACAGTACGTTCAACTCTTTCCAATAACTGTTCTTTTATTTTAAACCCTTTCCCTCATACGACACTTCTGCAGCAGACGACTTTGAACGTATTTTGTCAAAACATAGAAAATCTCTATAATTGAATGGATAACCTATGACAAAAAGTGGAAAAAACATTGTGGCAAAAGGAGAAATTGCACGTTTTGTGCAATTTCTTCTTTTGTCACTATGTTTTCAAAAAGCCGTCTGCTGCAGAGGCGTCAGAAGGCGTCTATATGAGGGAAAGGGTTTATGGAGTGTCCATAGTTTTAAATCGTCTGCTGCATATTTGGAAAAAGGCTTATATTTAAATATATTAGTGTATATAGGTTTGTTTTCTTTGTCAATTATAATCCTCACATCCTCACATCTGGACAATATTATTACAAAAATTAACACACTTAAGAAAACAAATTGAGTAAACCAAATATAATAAACAACATGCCGGCCATTTTTGGAATAAGTGATTGATTGATTGATTGTGTGCTGGGTGTCTTACGACTCTTTTAATCAAAACTCGATTTTGGCGTAGGAATCCAATGGTGTGGACTGTGGTTGCAGCCGTAATCCGACTTTTCGAAAGCAGCCTGAGTATGGGATAGTGGCGAAACGCCCCTATCTCAAAAATTGTTCAGTTATATCACGGCATTTCCATGGTAAGTTACCAGTACTACTGGTCCTTTTATCCTGACATCAGTTATATCACGGCATTTCCATGGTAAGTTACCAGTACTACTGGTCCATTTATCCTGACATCAGTTATATCACGGCATTTCCATGGTAAGTTACCAGTACTACTGGTCCATTTATCCTGACACAAGCCAGTCGGTCGTAATGCTAACTCCGCAACCCTGAGCGCCAAGGAGGTCAGTCATTACAACCATTTTTAAAGTCTTTATTATGACCCGGCCGGGAATCGAACCCGCGACCTCTCGGCAATATGATATAAAATTGAAAATTCATATATGCACACATATTTGTCACCTGTCTACATATTTGAACACTCACTCCCTCGCCATCGAAACAATATGATGATGTAAATAATGAAGCATGAAAGTCGAATTGATTGATTGATTGGGGTTTAACGCCGTTTTAACAATATCCCAGTTATATCACGGCGGCCAGTTCAACTACTCATGCATTTCCTGGTTTTCTCACACCAGTACTCTACACAACAATCTTCCCAAGCAGCTGGCTGCTTTTCCACATAGACTTAGCCCATTGATGGAAGACGAATGACGCATGGCATGCATTGACTTTTGTCAATCGTCGGAAAGAAAGTTGGCCGAGCCGGGATTCGAATAATTTTCAACCCCTGGATTGACAGCCCGCGTCGCTACCGACTGAGCTACCGGGGCTCGGCATGAACGTCGAAAGATATATGAATTACATTCGATAATAGTTGCATTATAAAATGCATCATCTTCATCATAAATCAAAGCCTATACGTGTAAGAAGATTGTTTAAATGAGACTTTCGACATGAGCCGTCCCGCGGGAAAACCAACATTGTTGACTCTGCGTAAAATACCGATCCGGATCAGCCTGAGAATGCCGCGCAGGCTAACCCGGACAGACACTTTCCGCCTCCTGTGGATTTTCTGTTTTAGTAATCATTAGTCTATACATCCATCCCCTGAGACGGAATGTGTCGGCCCGGATCAGTCTGTGTGGACTGCGCAGACTGATCCGGGCCGATACATTACGCAGAGGCCATAATGTAGGTTTTCCCCTTGTGGGGACGGCTCAAATGTATTCGTGCTCCTCTTCCCAGTTTGTTATAATAATATTTGAGTGTTCCCGTCTGAATGAGTTCCACTATTTAATCTCATGTCTTGATAAGCCGAGCCCCGGTAGCTCAGTCGGTAGCGAAGCGGTCTGTCAATCCAGGGGTTGTGAGTTCGAATCCCGGCTCGGCCGACTTTCTTTCCGACGATTGACAAAAGTCAATGCGACATGCGTCATTCGTCTTCCACCAATGGGCTAAGTCTATGTGGAAAAGCAGCCAGTTGCTTTGGAAGATTGTTGTGTGGAGTACTGGTGTGAGAAAAACAAGTAAATGCATGAGTAGGTGGACTGGCCGCCGTGATATAACTGAGAAATTGTTTAAGACGGCGTTAAACCCCAATCAATCAATCAATCAATCAATTATGTTTTGATAATGCAAGCAAACGCGAATTATATCTTTACATGTAAACGCGTCTCGAGAATCCGCCGTGGACGAGTGGTCAGTGTCGAGGATTTAGAACCGGGCGTTGCGGGTTCCCCAGACGTAGCGATACGTAAATGTCATGATATTCTACAAGTTTTATTCCATAGAAAAAAAAAAAAATCACATTTCTCCGAAGATTCATTTGTTCGTCCGTTCGGCTCGTGATAGCCTTTGTTTAACGATGTCCCCTATCACAGACGCATCAACAGTAAACGACTATTGAAAACATTGTGGCAAAATGAGAAATTGCTCAATTAAACGTCGGTAAGAATATCGGCCATAAGGTGTCAATATATCATACGAGCCCTTATATGGAAAAAAACAACATATAGAAATCCGACGTGGTCGAGTGGTTAGCGTCCGGGACTTGAAACCGGGCGTCCCGGGTTCGATCCCCAGTCGTGGCGCTACGTCATTGTGGAGTGCCCTTGATCAAAGCCACATTTCCTTGCCTAGTACTGGTTTGTTTACCCAGGGATCATGTATAAGTTAACTGTTGCCGTGATATAACTACAATAATGTTAAAAATGGCGCTAAATTCTTATAAAACAATAAATGCAACTCAATTCATGCTGTTATCCACAGGGTCAACGTATGCCAATGTTTACGGGTTAAGATACCCAGATCTGTTATTATAAAAGATATCTGCGAACAATAATGTTCAAATTACTAAGACAATATTGTTTTGACTTTACACAAAACATAATGGATTTAATCCAGTCTAAATTTAAATTTCACGTGTCAGTGGGTTTCCTTTTCGCCCTTCATAATTCATGAATATTAGTTTAGTTTGTGGTTTATGCTACACTATTTCCCCGTACATGTAAAGTAGTTACATAATACCTATAATGTGATAGAACAAGTTTTTATGGAATTACGAGTCCGTACTTTTGAATTTGTATAAACATACACATTATAACAAACATCGTTTTTGCAAGTTTCAAACAAGTTGTGAAGCATCTTATATCAATCACTCACCCGGCGCAATATCATGGAATTGTGGGCATTTGGCTACCCTTGAAGACAAAAAATCAGGATCAGTACTATCTATGTAAAGTTAAATTTTCCCTAAATACAGCATTTATTTAAAACTTAAAAAATAGGAGTATGAAAATGATTGTCAAAAATGATCAAATACACATTTAGATGCATTGAATTTGATACAGCATAAACGGCTGAGAGTAGGGAAACCTATGATAAACAAGTTAATCGATGTTTAATAGCAAACTTTGCTTGGGATAGTGTTCCTTGAAATTTACTTCTGAGTGCTTAAACGGAATACCAGGGCTTCGTGTCGCCAAATACGCATACATTACTGCATATAAAAGTTTAACCGATATTCATATTTGTGTTAATATAGTTGTGTTAATATAGTTAACACAAATATGAATATCGGTTAAACTTTGATATGCAGTAAAGGTATGGATTGTCCCTAAAAATCATGTTATGATCGGATTGTCCCCTGTAGAATGTCCCTTGCATAATGAATGAAGTAATAAGTGGAGATTACTATTTAAAAAATTAGGAGCAGGTCAAATTGTGCAAGCAATGCCTTATATTGTCTAGATATTTAATAAAGGAATGCATATTTAGGATTTGCACTTTCGGAAATCTCTGACCATTGACCCTCTGAATTCCAATATTCAAAACAGATGCGGATAATGTTTATTTTGGAAGCTGGGCATTATAAGGCATTAAGACGACATTGAGTGGGGGTTCTGTCTAGATCCGACCCTTTGGACAGACTGAGCGTCAAGAGCGGAGATGGAGATCCGGGTGGATCTGTCATGTCGACGCCGTAGATACAATAAGCGCAATTATTGCAAAACTTATTGTAAATATGCTCCGCCTAAGCGTAAGTATTGCAAAACTTATTGTAAATATGACCCGCCTATGCGTAATTATTGCAAAACTTATTGTAAATAGGATCCGCCTAAGCGTAATTATTGCAAAACTTATTGTAAATATGACCCGCCTATGCGTAATTATTGCAAAACTTATTGTAAATATGAACCGCCTAAGCGTAAATATTGCAAAACTTATTGTAAATAGGATCTGCCTAAGCGTAATTATTGCAAAACTTATTGTTAATACATTGTATGACCCGCCTAAGCGTAATTATTGCAAAACGTATTGAAAATATGAGCCGCCTAAGCGTAATTATTGCAAAACTTATTGTACATAGGATCTGCCTAAGCGTAATTATTTCAAAACTTATTGTTAATATGATCCGCCTAAGCGTAAATATTGCAAAACTTATTGTAAATATGATCCGCCTAAGCGTAATTATTGCAAAACTTATTGTTAATACATTGTATGACCCGCCTAAGCGTAATTATTGCAAAACTTATTGTAAATATGATCCGCCTAAGCGTAAATATTGCAAAACTTATTGTAAATAGGATCTGCCTAAGCGTAATTATTGCAAAACGTATTGTTAATACATTGTATGACCCGCCTAAGCGTAATTATTGCAAAACGTATTGAAAATATGAGCCGCCTAAGCGTAATTATTGCAAAACTTATTGTACATAGGATCTGCCTAAGCGTAATTATTGCAAAACTTATTGTTAATATGATCCGCCTAAGCGTAAATATTGCAAAACTTATTGTAAATATGATCCGCCTAAGCGTAATTATTGCAAAACTTATTGTTAATACATTGTATGACCCGCCTAAGCGTAATTATTGCAAAACTTATTGTAAATATGATCCGCCTAAGCGTAATTATTGCAAAACTTATTGTTAATACATTGTATGACCCGCCTAAGCGTAAGTATTGCAAGTATAAATTTCAAACAGGGGAACGATTAAAAGACTTAGTGCAATTTTAAATCAATTTTAGCGTACTTATTACACTAAACAATTGATTGATTGATTGATTGGGGTTTAACGCCGCTTTCAACAATTTCTCAATTATATAACGGCGGCCAGTTCATCTACTCATGCATTTCCTGGCTTTCTCACACCAGTACTCCCCACAACAATCTTCCCAAGCAACTGGCTGATTTTCCACATCGACTTAGCCCATTGGTGGAAGACGAATGACGCATGTCGCATTGACTTTTGTCAATCGTCGGAAAGAAAGTTGGCCGAGCCGGGATTCGAACTTACAACCCCTGGATTGACAACTAACTAAACGAACAAATACTTACGACAAGTAATGATATGTTTCGGCTCTCGCAGACATAGTTTAATACATCCTCTTAGTTTCAAAAAATGTAAAAAAAAAAATCAGTTATGTTCTCAAAACTACACTTTAATGCACATCACGATAAAGACACGCGCGCACGTTCGACACAGCACGTGCCTTGTACGTGCATCCGACATTAAATCACATTTTATATTCCATTTTCAAACAATTTCGCTGTTATGTTCAGAGTTAAAGCTAAAGTTTACATATTTATTTAGTCACTTTTTATATACAAACAAAAAGAGTAAGTTGTTTCAATACACAGAGTAATTCAACTTTTATCTGAAATAATTGAATACACAAATATTGTATATTTCTTTCTATGCACAATTTGAATGAATGACTCTACAATTAAGGTTAGTGTATATATAAATGGTATAGATTGATTGATCGATTATCTCGGGTATTTGATTGGGATAGAAAAAAACTTAAAACGGTATCGATATGTTTAAATAATGTTTTGATAATGATAAAAGACAAAAAAAAAAAAAGACGATATCGTATGCTGTAATTGGCGCCTATGACGCTTTATGCGACTTTAATTTAAACCATTTCCCTCTTTTAGACGCATTTTTCATCTCTTTTCAGTAATTATACTTTTATACGTTTATTTATAAAGAGTTCCGAGACGCATTTTTTTTTTGCGCAATAACGGCTGACGACTTTTGAAAACATTATGGCAAAATACTTCTTACTTCAATACTTCTAACTTCCATACTTCTAACTTCATTACTTCTAACTTTCAAACTTCTAACTTCATTACTTCTAACTTCATCACTTCTAACTTCATTACTTCTAACTACATTCACTTCTAACTTCATTACTTCTTACTTCCAACTTCCTTACTTATAACTTCCTTACTTCTAACTTCCTTACTTCTAACTTCCTTACTTCTAACTTCATCACGTCTAACTTCTAACTTCATTACTTCTAACTTCATCACGTCTAACTTCTAACTTCATTACTTCTAACTACATTCACTTCTAACTTCTAACTTCATTACTTCTAACTTCCTTACTTCTAACTTCATCACGTCTAACTTCTAACTTCATTACTTCTAACTACATTCACTTCTAACTTCTAACTTCATTACTTCTAACTTCCATACTTCTAACTTCCTTACTTCTAACTTCCAAACTTTTAACTTCATCACTTCTAACTTCTAACTTCATTACTTCTAACTACATTCACTTCTAACTTCTAACTTCATTACTAGTTAGAAGTAAGGAAGTTGGAAGTTAGAAGTAATGAAGTTATAAGTTATAAGTGAATGTAGTTAGAAGTAAAGACGTTAGAAGATAGAAGTGATGAAGTTGGAAGTTACAAGTAATGAAGTTAGAAGTGAATGTAGTTAGAAGTAATGAAGTTAGAAGTGATGAAGTTAGAAGTAATGAAGTTAGAAGTAATGAAGTTAGAAGTATGGAAGTTAGAAGTATTGAAGTCAGACGTCCCTCCAAGGCTTCCATACTTTTCACTAATTATACTTTTATTTATAATGATTTTTTACATATTTTTTACAAAGATCGTACCAAAGTCGTCTGCTGCAAATTAGAAGTAAGTGGAAATTAGTTTCAAAACCCTTTCTCACTTGTAGACGCATTTTTTTTTTTTGCGCGTCTGCATTAGACGAATTAAAATTAAAAACCATTGTGGTAAAAAGGGAAAATTCCTCATAACGTCCATTTTTATAACCATTTGTCACAATGATTATAATCTTATTCAATGATTATTTTGTAATTTATATTGAATTTTTTATATTTTTGAATATTATTTTTCCAATTCGTCTCCTGCAAGGTTGGATGTATAAGGGACAAGGTTAAACAATAAGCTGTTTTTACGAGTTTCAAATATACTGTGAAAACGCAACGTTATTCTTCATACCTGTGCACACTAATCGTGATTTACATTTGAGCGGTCCAACGAGAAAACCAACATTATGGACTCTGCGTAATGTATCGACCCAGATCAGAATGCGCAGTCCGCGCAGGCTAATCTAGGCCGACACATTCCGCCCTAGGGGGATAGAGGTATAGAGTAATGATTCCTGAAACAGAAAATCCACAAGAGGCGAAAAGTGTCTGTCCGGGTTAGCCTGTGCGGCATGCTTAGGCTGATCCGGGTCGATGCCTTACTCAGAGTCCACACTATTGATTTGCTCATGGGACGGCTCATTAGTCAATGTTAATACTTGAATGTTAAGAATGAACTTTGTGGTTGTGACTTTTAAACCTAGATTACCCAGCTTTGTTTACCCTTTCAAAACATACACCAAATCTGAAGTAGATGACTTTGAAACCAAGATTATAGCCCAGCGATATTGACCCTTTCAAACATAAATCACCAAATCTGAAGTAGATGACTTTGAAATCTTATTTTCAAAAACGTGAAAGAGAGTTTAAATATTGAATGAAATTGAAACATTGAGGCAGAAGGAAAAAATGTTCATTATTGGTGGACGACGAATTTCGCGTGTCGCATTGTCTTATGTCAATAACTATATATACTCGAACATAGAATGGTTGCAAACTTGGATTAAAATACTAGATGAGTAATAAAAAAACCACTGCTAGACGAGTATGGTTTTTATAATGTGTTAAATACATCCGAGCCAGTTTATCTAAAATGTTCAATAGAATGTTTATAGAATATTTATTCGAGACGGGCGCAGCACTGTTAACCCTTTCAGCGCCGAATTGTTTAAAGTAGACTCTTCTATGTTCAAACTCTGACGATTCAATTGTCATGTTATAGGATTTTTGGAATATTTTTATAACTCACAGCCAAACAATGCAGATTTCAGGTGAGACAGCTCGTTACGAGCTGACTCACCTGAATCTGTATTGTTTGCAAAAAGCTCAATATTGCCTTTGGCGCTGAAAGAGTTAATAAAAGCTGTTCACTAAAATAATATGCATTGATCAAAACGAACTTTTTTGTAATGAACCGTATTTTAAGTTATTTAGATACATATATTAGATTTAATTTGACGGGACTAAGACTTTCTGCACACAATCTCAGAGTCGCTACATGCAGATACTCGAAATTACAGGTGCCTTACCATGAAAGATACTGTCAATGTTGAAACTCAAAAGATATTGAAGCAATTTACCATCTCCTTTTGTCATGATCCTATATTCATGTCAGAAAGAAACCCACTTGACCTCTACATAAACGTTTTGTTCTCGCAAACATCTGAAAGAATTTTGGTCGAGCTCGGGTTCGAAATCACAACCCGCACACACTCTTATCGCCGCCTCTTGTGGATTTTCTGTTTCAGTAATCATTACTCTATAACTCTATTCACCTGAGACGGAATGTGGCGACCTGAACTGCGCAGGCTGATCTGGATCGATACATTGCGCAGAGTCTATTATGTTGGTTTTGTCGCGGGATGGCTTAATTTAAGAAAAAAGAAAAAAAGTAAAATTAGAAAAAAAAGTCGATTCAGTACGTTTCAGTGCATGGAAAACGGTGCATTTTTCCACTTTATTAATAATAGATTCAGATCAACCCGTATATCTATTCCATCACATTAGAATCTACACGAATTGACAGCAGCGTATGATATGTCTATGTAGATATTTAGGGAACAGTGGATATATTAATCCTGCCGTGGATGCAGAGGCTGGTCAGATTGTATAAGTCGTGTGCTAAAAAAGCACAGAAATATCTGGACATAAAGTGTGTTTATTAAACATTATAATACTTTCATTTTAACTGTATTTGTATTGGTTCATGTGTGTAGTCTAATATTATGGAACGCCCCAACTGTCTTATCATGACGTTTATTATTATAATGTGTGCACCGTTTATTATGTTGTCTACATACTTTATTATGTTGTGTACATACTTTATTATGTCATGAACATACTTTATTATGTTGTTTACATACTTTATTATGTCATGTACATACTTTATAATGTTGTGTACATACTGTATAATGTTATGTACATACTCTATTATGTCATGTACATACTTTATAATGTTGTGTACATACTTGTGTATGGCTTGTACACACTTTATTATGGTATGTGCATTGTTTATTTTGTTTCGTGCATTTCTTATTATTTTATATAGCTTGTTTATGTTTTGTGAGAGTCTTATTGTAGAATGCACATACGAAAATAAGACTCCCAGTTATGTGTAAATGCATGAAAATGCTACGGGGAACATATGCTCGTTTTTGCATAAATCATATTTTAAAAGTCCATCACCTAAAAATACAAATTACTTCCCTTAAGTATTTAGAAGAATAAAATAAACATGAATTACCTCCCTTGGAATTTTAGATTTTTTTTTTTTTATTTATTTATTGGGGTTATGAGCCGTGTTAACATTATTTCAGTTATAACATTATTTCAGTTATAACATTATTTCAGTTATAACAAGGCAACAGTTAACTTGTTCATGAGTCTTTGGTAAACAAACCCGTACTAGGTTAGAAAATGTACCTTGCCCAAGGGTACTCCCTCACTAATTAGTGAACAGTGTTGATCATGATCGGACTGTGTCAATTCTACACAGTTCGTAAGTGTCATTAAGTCCATGTTCGCAGGGTACGACTCGTTTATTGTGTTTCGTTCCTGATTATGTAGGTTAATCCTTTTAAATATTTCTTACGAATACAATACAATACAATACAATATTTTATTTCGATGCCGAGTATGTACATAATACATAAATGACAGCTCTGCAATATATTATACAATACAACGTGATCCGAGGGCAACAATAGGCGTATTAACTAAATCAATATGAGAGAGAAATTGAGAATAAGAGAAAGAGTATGAAGTATATAGAGAAAAAAAAAAAAAGAAGCGCTAAGTATAAGAAGGAATTGGACCCAACAGTTTGTTTGTTTGTTTGTTTGTTTGGAGTTTAACGCCACTTTCAACAGCTTTGGTCATATCACGGCGGTCAGTGCACCTACCCATGTTTTCCTGGCTTTCCCACACCAGTACTTACACAACATTCTTTCGAAGCCACTGACTACTTTCTCACATAGATCAGAGGTGGGAGGCAATGGAAAACATCGCCCGAAAGAATGTCGCCGCAACCGGGTATCGAACCCGTGGGACCCAACAGTACCGAGTTGTTTTTAAGGAAGAAGGCCGAGATATAACTGACATACTGTTCCAATGTATAAAAAAAATTTTTTATACAAACAAATTAAGCAATGAATCTAATGATCGTATTAAAAAAAGCATCATATTATGTTTTTTATTGCCATATGTCGTGTTAAATGTCAATCAAAAAGGTCGACACTGATCCGCAGATGAACATGTCATACTATTGAATACTTGCCCGGTTGATATAAGGTTATAGCGACCACCAGAATTTGATATCACCCTCTGCTGGGAGTCTATGTCAATACATATGCATGATTGGTTAATAGTAACAGGACATTTGTGCGAACGGTGTACATTAAAATAGGAACATTCTTTATATTGATAATGTTAACATTTGAGCCGTCCCGCGAGAAAACCAACATTATGGACTCCGCGTAAAGTATCGACCCGGATCAGCCTAAGCATGCAGCGCAGGCTAATCCGGACAGACACGTTTCGCCTCCTCTGGATTTTCTGTTTAAGGAATCATAACTCTATAACTATATCCCCCTGAGACGAAATGTGTCGGACCGGATTAGCCTGCACGGACTGCACCAGCTGATCTGGATCGATATATTACGCAGAGTCCATAATATTGGTTTTCTCGCGGCATGGCTCATTTGTTTAATTTAGGGTTTAAGCCGTTTTCTATTTTATATAAGTCATATCATTGCGACAGTTCATGACATCTCGCGGACTGCGCAGGCTGATCTGGATCGATATAATACGCAGAGTCGATAATGTTGGTATTCTCGCGGGAGGGCTCATTTGTTTAATTTGGGGTTTGAGGCGTTTTTAATTGTATATAAGTCATATCATTGCGACAGTTCATGACATCTCGCGGAATGCGCAGGCTGATCTGGTTCGATATATTACGCAGAGTCCATAATGTTCGTTTTCTCGCGGGACGGCTCATTTGTTTAATTTGGGGTTTAAGCCGTTTTCAATTGTATATAAGACATATCATTGCGACAGTTCATGACATCTCGGTAAACAAACCAAGTTTATATTGTTTCATACTTATTTATCAGCATTGATTAGTTTAGATTAAACTTATTTATTTGTTACATCGATTGCGAAACAAGCTTTCAGCTTGTATTAATCAAGCTCGAGGTCTGCTTCATTTAGACTTAACCAATACTCGCGCCGTTTGTGTGGAAAAACCCGAAAGCAGAATTCGCTTATCAATTGATTCGAGCCCGGGACCTTTGGAAAGAGAGGCCGACACTCTGTCTTCCACAATATTGATTCGAACCCGGGACCTTTGGTACGAGAGGCCGACACTCTGTCTTCAACAATATTGATTCGAACCCGGGACCTTCGGTACGAGAGGCCGACGCACGGTCTTCAACAATATTGATTCGAACCCGGGACCTTTGGTACGAGAGGCCGACACTCTGTCTTCCACAATATTGATTCGAGCCCGGGACCTTCGGTACTAGAGGCCGACGCACTGTCTTCAACAATATTGATTCGAACCCGGGACCTTTGGTACGAGAGGCCGACGCACTGTCTTCAACACTATTGATTCGAACCCAGGACCTTTGGTACTAGAGGCCGACACTCTGTCTTCCACAATATTGATTCGAGCCCGGGACCTTCGGTACTAGAGGCCGACGCACTGTCTTCAACAATATTGATTCGAACCCGGGACCTTTGGTACGAGAGGCCGACGCACTGTCTTCAACACTATTGATTCGAACCCAGGACCTTTGGTACTAGAGGCCGACGCACTGTATTCAACACAATTGATTCTTAAAGAAGTACTAGTCTATGAATATATATAAGAATCTTGTAAACAATAAATGTATAGTTATACTCATTTTACATGATATCAGTGGTATACGGTTTAACCTTTAGAATCAAATGTCGACCCTCGGGCCTGGCAAAGGTCGACATCGTGTCTGTCAATTATACACCTCATTAGCTATGGGTCTATAGTTGGTAATGTGATAATGAGAGACATTAATGATAATTATATTATCTCCCTTGTCAGATAAAGATCAAGGAAGACCAAATAGTTGGTAGGTCCTTTTAGTTGGAATTCTTCGTCTTTATCGCTATTTCGCATTGAGATATTGCAATTACTCTGTACACATTAATCATAAATGTGTTAATTAAAGTGATGATTCAAAAGAGAAAATGTACATAGCAGTGTTTAAAGAAAACAAATGTGGAATTACTAATCAATCTAATAACAGTTGGCCAAGAAAATGCAATTATAAGTGCACCATCCAGTGCAAAGAAACCAATGATAAAAACAGAGGAAACCAAATGATAGGACCTAGCTAGATGTAGAGAGTATTAAAGGGAGATAACTGACCGATGTCTCCAATTGCTAGAGGTATTTAACATTTAACCCTTTCCCACATACAGCGAATCTGCAGATGGCGACGCTGAGAAGGTCTAGGCAAATTTATTGGAGATCTATATAAATAATAAATGAAAATATGATAATTAAATAGGGTTGAAACCAAGGGTGAGCAATTCCTTCTGTTGCCAAAATGTTTTCAAAAGTCTTCTGGATGCAGATGCGTCAAAATACGTCTGCAAGTAGGAAATGGTTAAGTTAGTTAGAGTGTCCACCGCGTCAGTATGATAACCCAAGTTCAATCCCGGTTCGGGTCAGGTCAATGTTTTTTAAAAACCAATAGCAGTGTTTAATATATAATGATTGAAAGGTTAGTATTGAACAAATAACTGAAATAGTGTGGGGAAAAGGGCATACTATGTTTTATTTTGATTTATTTCTTTTTTTCTGTGCCGAGCCACATATGCTCAGTTGGTAGTACTACGTGCTGTCAATCCAGGAGATGTGAGTTCGAAACCGAGCTCGATTCACATTGTTTACGACGTTGAACAAACGTCAATGCGACAAGCGTCATTCGTCTTCCACCAATCGGTTAATAGCCTATGTGGGGAAATTGTGAATTGCTTTGAAACACTATAGCGTTAGGTACACTGTTGAGAAAGCCAGGAAACACATAGATATGTCAACTGGCCGACGTGATATGACTAACAAATTGTTGAAAACCATGTTAAACCCAAATAAATCAACTAATCTCCTGTTTGTACATGACTGCACATGTTTATGAGGATGTAATACATACTAATGGAGCGATAGGACAGAATAATTGTTAAAAACCATGTTAAACCCCATTCAATCCACCAATCTCCTGTTTGTACATGACTGCACATGTTTATGAGGATGTAATACATACATACTAACGGAGCGATAGGACAGAACAATTGTTGAAAACCATGTTAAACCCCATTCAATCCACCAATCTGCTGTTTGTACATGACTACACATGTTAAAGAGGATGTAATACATACTAACGGAGCGATAGGACAGAACAATTGTTGAAAACCATGTTAAACCCAAATAAAGCATCTAATCTCCTGTTTGTACATGACTGCACATGTTTATGAGGATGTAATACATACTAATGGAGCGATAGGACAGAACAATTGTTAAAAACCATGTTAAACCCTATTCAATCCACCAATCTCCTGTTTTGTACATGACTACACATGTTAAAGAGGATGTAATACATACTAACGGAGCGATAGGACAGAATAATTGTTAAAAACCATGTTAAACCCCATTCAATACACCAATCTCCTGTTTGTACATGACTGCACATGTTTATGAGGATGTAATACATACATACTAACGGAGCGATAGGACAGAACAATTGTTGAAAACCATGTTAAACCCAAATGAATCAATTAATCTCCTGTTTGTACATGACTACACATGTTTATGAGGATGTAATACATACTTATGGAGCGATAGGACTGAATCATTGTTAAAAAACAAGTTAAACCACATTCAATCCACCAATCTCCTGTTTGTACATGACTGCACATGTTTATGAGGATGTAATACATACATACTAACGGAGCGATAGGACAGAACAATTGTTAAAAACAATGTTAAACCCCATTCAATCCACCAATCTGCTGTTTGTACATGACTACACATGTTTATGAGGATGTAATACATACTAATGGAGCGATAGGACAGAACAATTGTTAAAAACCATGTTAAACTCCAATCAATCCACCAATCTCCTGTTTGTACATGACTACACATGTTTATGAGGATGTAATACATACATACTAACGGAGCGATAGGACAGAACAATTGTTGAAAACCATGTTAAACCCAAATAAATCAACTAATCTCCTGTTTGTACATGACTACACATGTTTAGGAGGATGTAATACATACTAACGGAGCGATAGGACAGAACAATTGTTAAAAACCATGTTAAACCCCATTCAATACACCAATCTCCTGTTTGTACATGACTGTGTGGAAGACAGTGGTGCAGAGGTAGAGCGTCGGCCTCTCACATCAAAGGTCCCTGGTTCGAGTCCCGTGATGAGCGGGTCCTGACTTTGGGATTTTTCCACACAATCGGCGCGAGTACTGGTTAAGTATCCAGGAAGCAGACATCGAGCGTGATTAATATAAGCTTAAAGCTTGTTTCGCAATCGATTTAAAATAAATAAGTTTAAACTAAATCCACCAATCTCCTGTTTTGTACATGACTACACCCGTTTAGGAGGATGTAACACATACTAATGGAGCGATAGGACAGAACAATTGTTGAAACCATGTTAAACCCCATTAAATCCACCAATCTCCTGTTTTGTACATGACTACACCCGTTTAGGAGGATGTAACACATACTAATGGAGCGATAGGACAGAACAATTGTTAAAACCATGTTAAACCCAAATAAATCAACTAATCTCCTGTTTTGTACATGACTACACCCGTTTAGGAGGATGTAACACATACTAATGGAGCGATAGGACAGAACAATTGTTAAAAACCATGTTCAACCCCATTCAATCCACCAATCTCCTGTGTTGTACATGACTACACATGTTAAAGAGGATGTAATACATACTAACGGAGCGATAGGACAGAACAATTGTTAAAAACCATGTTAAACCCCATTCAATCCACCAATCTCCTGTTTTGTACATGACTACACCCGTTTAGGAGGATGTAACACATACTAATGGAGCGATAGGACAGAACAATTGTTGAAAACCATGTTAAACCCCATTAAATCCACCAATCTCCTGTTTATGGCCGACGTGATATGACTGCAGAATTGTTGAAAACCATGTTAAACCCAAATAAATCAACTAATCTCCTGTTTGTAAATGACTGCACACGTTTATGAGGATGTAATACATACTAACGGAGCGATAGGACTGAATCATTATTGAAAACCATGTTAAACCCCATTCAATCCACCAATCTCCTGTTTTGTACATGACTACACACGTTAAAGAGGATGTAATACATACCAATGGAGCCGATATCAGGCTCGCACGTGTTCAATCAACCGTGTAATGTGGGTTGGATATTTTATCAATAACGTTTATAATCGATAACACTGTTGAAATCGATACCATCGCGCCGGGGGAAAACAGACCTCAACCTTTGCTTCACTCGTTAGATTGACACATCTGCAGATAGTTGGTAACAGTGTCACAAAAGGAGAAATCGCTTATCAGATTAATTTGCTTTCGTCACTATTCAATAGTTTACATTAATTTCTAAGGATTTTCCATAATGCTGTCAAGATGTTTGCAAAAGTTTTTTGTTGCAAATTTTTGCCACACTGTTTGCTACACTTTTAAATAGTCTTACTTACATTTCTAGGGAGTTTTCCATACTTTTGTCTAGATGTTTCCAAAAGTCGTCTGCTGCAACTGTATTATATATTAAGACACACGCGTCGAATAACAACATAGTCTGCTTACTCGGATGTTGCTCGGAGTGTCACGAACAAGCTATTCTAGGAGTAGTGAAGCCTTCCCCGAGGCTCCTTAACATTGAGGGCCTTGAACAGGACTCTAACTCGAGACGGTTGGGCTCAAATCCGCAACGTTACCCACTCGACAAGGTGAATTATTTGGTTGTATTCAATATTTCTTTGTTTAACCCCGCTCGCGGCTGTTTTAGTTGAGTGGTCTTTAAAACGGTGTATCTAATAACCTTGTACATTAAAGTCTCCCGGGGATCATGAACAAGTGATCTGTCGCCTTGATATATATAGGATCCATCATGAGTTTTCTTTGGAGATCAAGATTTCTTAAATGAGTCTAGAAAAAGACGGTTATTAACCGAGCCTCTTGGCGAGGTTAATAACCCTCTTTTTTGTGAGACGAATTTAAGAAATCTTCTCCAAAGTAAAACGAGTGATGGATTCTTTTTATCACCTAAACAGTGTGTTTTAATGAAAAATATTGACAACATCAAAACAAAGACCGAATATCATATTCTTCATAAGAACTTGTGATTCACCGCATAAAAAAGTAGTCCTCATCATTTTTGAATAAGAAGAAAAAAACAAATAATGTCTTAAACAATTAAGACTCGTTATTTATTCAAAATAACGTATTATTGCATTTTTCAATGTGTAAAATTTAACAACTTAACAATAAACATAATAAAGATAAAGGTCAAAATGACGTCATCAGTAGTCGCGTGTATGACGTGTATTTGATATCACACATGTTGGATATCGTTTATCCGTGATTTGTTCTCAACTTGAAAATAAGGGTATTTATGTGATAAAATTAAGATCTTGCTGCGTATGGCATAAAACCCAAATTTAAAAAAAAAAAAAATCTTAGAAACAATGTTCACATTATGAAAATGTGTTCACAATATGAAAATGTGTTCGCAATATGAAAATGTGTTCGCAATATGAAAAGGTGTTCACAATATAAAAATGTGTTCACAATATAAAAATATGTTCACAATATGAAAATGTGTTCACAATATAAAAATATGTTCACAATATGAAAATGTGGCGTATCTAAGAATGTAACACGTTTGATTACAAATCAATTTTAAGATCAATTTTTTTTTTCAAGATCAGCTTCCTGTGCCATGGGACCATCATCGTATCGATTGACCCATACAACCCAACCCCCATCAATAGATAAACGTACGGAGACATTGATGTGCAGTTACATGTACACCGAACATATGGTACAACGGCAAGACAAAATGCAACTTGACATAATAACGCTACACGTTGCCGAATATCATTGAAATTCAAACCAAACTAGAACTATCACTGAAGATGATAAATACCCCCAAAACAGCACTTTGACCTACACCATAACTTAATAAGTAAAATGGCCATAACTCTGTAAAATAAGACTTTTAAGATATGCACATCTCCTCTTGGTATAGAAGCTTCATGTAACAGTTTATTGAATTCCACCCAGTGGTTTGTAAGAAATAGGCCGGACAAAATATGGCTTCCGACCGACCGACAGCCCGACAGACCGACACAGTGACTCCCATATACCCCCTCTTCTTCGAATGGGGTATAATTATTTCGCTGCATGTGTATTTGACTTGACGACACAGCATTAAATGTCGTCTCGAATTCACCCTATACTATGCATATTATAAACAATCGGAATACTCAGGCATCTTCGTTGTGTTTAACTGCTATGTTTATTTGCAGGCGACAATTTGATTGGGTGTAAAGGTCAATCTGAGACGACCTGTAATGGGCAGTCATCAGATATATGCGAGTTATTGCTGTTGCATCAAAGCTTAGATCTGAGTTTAATTTTATCTCAGATTGAACTATGCCCTGATGAAGAAAACATTTCATCCATGCATAACGGTACAATATACTATTTGTGAAAAGTGTATGTTCATTTCAGCCTTAGTGCCGAGTCCCCCCGGTAGCTCAGATGGTATCGACGTGGGCTGTCAATCCAAATGTTGTGAGTTCGAACCCTAGCTCGACCAACATTGTTTCTGACGTTTGACAAAAGTCACTGTGACAAGTGATATTCGTCTTCCGTCGACGGGCTTACAGTCTATGTGGTGGAAAAGCAGCCAGTTGCTAGGACAGTCTGCTGTGTGGAGTACAGGTATGAGGACCGGCAGGAAACGCATTGGTAGGTGAACTGGCCGCCCTGATATGACTAAAAAAATTACAAAAACGGCGTTAAAAACCCCAATCAATCAGACCTAATTTGAACAGTTTTAAATCATGATAAAAAATGACGTTATATCTAAAAACAGTGTTCACAATATGAAAAAATATGTGTCGCATCTCAGAATGGTACATGTCTACTTTAAAATCAATACGCGTCAATCGTAAGGTCAACTCTTTTTTTCTCAAGGTCAATTTCCTGTACCGTGGGACCATTCTCGTATCGTTTAACCTATATAACGAACGCATCAATAGGTAAACACATCGAGACGTTGACCCCGCTTTCCAACACGCAATAAATCTGCAGATGTCGACTTTGTAATTAATTATCAAGTCCAAAATATAGGTAAATTTTTATATACGATAGTTTGACTATTGGATAGACTTGAAATCAGTGTGGCAAATGGACAAATTGTGCAATGAGCAATTTCTCCTTTTGTAACAATAATTTGAAAAGTCGTCACATTCAGAGGCTTCAGAAAGCGTCTGTATGCAGGAGAGGTTTATTAATCAGATACAACCAAAAGATGGTACCGCAGCAAGTCGAAATAAAACTTTACATATATCGCTCTAAATGTTTCCAGATCGCAATGAAATCAGGCCAAACTATTTCGATTAACAAATAGTGCATCTGGCGACACAGCATAAAAGGTCGTCTCGAATTGACCTCATACATTTAAATATTATAATATACAATCGAAACAGTCAGCAATCACGGCTTCTCTATGTCTTATCCATATGGAACATCTGCTATGTCTATTTGCAGGCAACTATTTGATTGGCTGACGAAAAGGTCAATCTGAGACGACCTGTCACAGGCAGTCATCAGCTATATATAGGATATTACATGAGTGGTCATTCAATACGAAATTTTATTAAACGAGATCTCTAAAATTGATAAAAACGAGCCTTGGCGAGCCTTGACGAGTTTAATAAAAATGTTGTATTGAATGAACACGAATGTTATATTCTATTTATATCATAAATTCCAATTCGACGATTATTAGCGCAAACTATATATAACGTCGCTATATAGCGCGGTCATTTTCAATGCTTTTCATTATGACGTTACGTAGCATTGTTATTACACTAGTTATATACCGAATAATATAGAATTACGTTATTTTACGCTGGCGACGTCATTTATGATATAAATACGAGTTATTGCTACTACTTCATCGAAGCTTAGGTTTGGTTTTTAACTTTATTTTCTATCGATACTGCCCTGAAGAAGACAACCTTTGAGTTATTCCATGCACAACAGTACAATATACTATTTTACGTGAATAGTGTACGTTCATATATCAGCCTGTGTAACTCAGTTTTCTTAAGTAAACTCTTCACAAATCATTACAATTCAGCTAACACTTATAAAAAGCATTTGTTAGCAATTAAAACAAAGTATGTAGAACCAGATCAAGAAGCGCGGATGTTGATTAATTGATTAGTTTTTTCTACGTTGATTTCAATAATTTTTCACTTATATCACGGCGTTTCCTCTGTAAGCTACCAGTACTGACAGTTCATTTATCCTGACACCAGCCCGTCAGTCGTAATGCTAACCCCGCAATCATGAGTGCTATGTTAGGCAGCCATTTCTACCAAATTTAAAGTATTTTGAATGGCCTGGCCGGGGATGGAATTCACGACCTCCCGCATCCAAGGTTGACCGGATGTCAAGGGTGGTCTGAATCTATGTTATTTGTAAAGGCATGTTGTACATTGTGTGCATAGACCAACGCTTATTTCGCCTCGTTTCCTCAATGCGTTAAAATATTATTGAAAATATGATTCTGAATGTCTAATTCCAAAGATATGTTTAGCGTTTCCATGCTAAATGATACACATGGAGTTACCTGCCCATACCAGATCATTATTGGATCAGACTTAAATGTGTATTCATGCTAAATGATACACATTGATATAGCCTGGAGTTATCTGCCTATACTATATCATTATAGGATCAGACTTACATGTGTAATTCATACTTAATGATACACATGGATATAGTCTGGAGTTATCTGCCTATACTATATCATTATAGGATCAGACTTACATGTGTAATTCATACTAAATGATACACATGGATATAGTCTGTAGTTACCTGCCCATACTATAACATTATAGGATCAGACTTACATATGTATGCATGCTAAATGATACACATGGATATAGTCTGGAGTTACCTGCCTTACTATAACATGATAGGATCAGACTGACATATGTATGCATGCTAAATGATACACATATTGATATAGTCTGTAGTTACCTGCCTTACTATAACATTATAGGATCAGACTTACATATGTATGCATGCTAAATGATACACATGGATATAGTCTGGAGTTACCTGCCTTACTATAACATTATAGGATCAGACTTACATATGTATGCATGCTAAATGATACACATGGATATAGTCTGGAGTTACCTGCCTTACTATAACATTATAGGATCAGACTTACATATGTATGCATGCTAAATGATACACATGGATATAGTCTGGAGTTACGTGCCCAATACCTTAACATTATAGGATCAGACTTACATATGTATGCATGCTAAATGATACACATGGATATAGGAGTTACGTGCCCAATACCTTAACATTAAAGGATCAGACTGACATATGTATGCATGCTAAATGATACACATGGATATAGTCTGGAGTTACCTGCCTTACTATAACATTATAGGATCAGACTTACATATGTATGCATGCTAAATTATACACATGGATATAGTCTGGAGTTACCTGCCTTACTATAACATTATAGGATCAGACTGACATATGTATGCATGCTAAATGATACACATGGATATAGTCTGGAGTTACCTGCCTTACTATAACATTATAGGATCAGACTTACATATGTATGCATGCTAAATGATACACATGGATATAGTCTGGAGTTACGTGCCCAATACCTTAACATTAAAGGATCAGACTGACATATGTATGCATGCTAAATGATACACATGGATATAGTCTGGAGTTACCTGCCTTACTATAACATTATAGGATCAGACTTACATATGTATGCATGCTAAATGATACACATGGATATAGTCTGGAGTTACGTGCCCAATACCTTAACATTAAAGGATCAGACTTACATGTGTAATTCATACTAAATGATACACATATATATAGTCTGGAAATACCGGCATATACTATATCATTATAGGATCAGACTTACATGTGTAATTCATACTAAATGATACACATGGATATAGTCTGGAGTTACCTGCCTTACTATAACATTATAGGATCAGACTTACATATGTATGCATGCTAAATGATACACATGGATATAGTCTGGAGTTACGTGCCCAATACCTTAACATTATAGGATCAGACTTACATATGTATGCATGCTAAATGATACACATGGATATAGTCTGGAGTTACATGCCCAATACCTTAACATTAAAGGATCAGACTTACATGTGTAATTCATACTAAATGATACACATGGATATAGTCTGGAGTTACGTGTCCAATACCTTAACATTAAAGGATCAGACTAACATGTGTAATTCATACTAAATGATACACATGTATATAGTCTGGAGTTACGTGCCCAATACCTTAACATTAAAGGATCAGACTTACATGTGTAATTCCTACTAAATGATACACATAGATATAGTCTGGAGTTACCGGCATATACTATATCATTATAGGATCAGACTTACATGTGTAATTCATACTAAATGATACACATGTATATAGTCTGAAGTTACTTGCACATACTACATCATTATAGGATCAGACTTACATGCGTAATTCATACTAAATGATACACATGGATATAGTCTGGAGTTACCTGCCCAATACCTTAACATTAAAGGATCAATCTTACATTGGTGCTGCGTTACAGAAGTTTTTTGAAAACGTCTGTGATTTAATTGGCCAACAATGCAGAGCTAAATCAGGCCGCGAGGATGTTCTAGCTGGTTCGGACCTACAGCGGTCGCAAATGGCTTACTAGCAGAGTACCACTCAATTAAGAATTAAGGAAAATCTTACCTTGTACGCAAAAACTGTTCTTTTGTGAGCACTGGGGTCATCGGGGATCGACCTAGTTGTGAAACGCCTGAACCCCTTGTGAGGGCCACTCTGGCCATCTTGAAAACCAGTTGACCAGTCAAGCACCGTCAACTGATCGTTCGCTTATCGGCTTACAAAATGAAAACTTCTCGCTGTGTTACTTTTTCAGTTACTCATGGTTTATCCATGCGTTGGCTTTGCGTTTTCTGAAATGATAAATACAGAAGTGAAGCAATTACATGAATTAGAATTATATGAATTGTGTCTTGTTTATAGTTATATCATGGCTTTTTTTCGGGTAAGTATTTTACCTGACTCTAGTGAGTGTTCCACTTCCTTGGACCCAATTATGACATAGTATTTAAGATGCAGACTATGATTGATTGATTGATTGATTGATTGATTGATTGATTGGGGTTTAACGCCGTTTTTAACAATTTCTCAGTTATATCACGGCGGCCAGTTCACCTACTCATGCATTACCTGGTTTTCTCACACCAGTACTCCACACAACAATCTTCCCAAGCAACTGGCTGCTTTTCCACGTAGACTAAGCCCATATTGGTGGAAGACGAATGACGCATGTCGCATTGACTTTTGTCAATCGTCGGAAAGAAAGTTGGCCGAGCCTAGCAGACTATGAACTGAACTCTCTCTCTCTCTCTCTCTCTCTCTCTCTCTCTCTCTCTCTCTCTCTCTCTCTCTCTCTCTCTCTCTCTCTCTCTCTCTCTCTCTCTCTCTCTCTCTCTCCTCTCTCTCTCTCTCTCTCTCTCTCTCTCTCTCTCTCTCTCTCTCTCTCTCTCTCTCTCTCTCTCTCTCTCTCTCTTAGGCCTAACTATCATTCTCTGACTCTCCCCGCTCTCAAATAAACATACTATATATACATGTACTATATGCACTGGTGTGAGAAAACCAGGAAACACATGAGTAGGTGAACTGGCCGCCGTGATATGACTGAGAAATTGTTAAAAACGGCGTTAAACCCCAATCAATCAATGTACTATAGGGCGGGCGCCGTATACACGTGATCATCCCATACCCCGTATATGGCTATACCGCTGGCCTCACGTGTATACCTCTAACCTCATTGTGTTACATGGTTTCGTGACTTTTAACATCTATTTTCGCGCATGCACGTCTCGATATGAAGAAAACGAGTGGTCAATTATTTATTGAATATCAGATAAACATCAACATAATCTGGTAACACAAACAAAAATAAGAAAGATTTTTGAAAATATGTCTCAAATCAATATATATGTTTATCGGGAGTATAAGGATCATGAACGTCCAGACGCTTTTTCTTCAGTCCGTGACCTAATTTCATTTTGCCAAAATATAAAGGGAAATAACCACTGTAGTAAAATGTAAACTTAGAAAAGCGCTTCTATGACATTGACGAGTTATGCAGATAAAAATGTCGCTCGAAAAAAATTGATTTCTTTTATGTCACGAAACGAGTGCAAAGGCCGAATGTTAGGAGAAAGAAGAAACACTGCATCAGACGTTATGCTAACTCAACAATCCTGAGCGCGAAAGAGGGAACTCCATTACACACATTTATAAAGTATTTGGCATTACCCAGCCGGATTTCGAACCTCCTATATCCCGCACTTAAGACGAACGCTCTAATACTACACCATCGAGGCAGTCTATAATAGTGGTAAAGTAAAGAAGTTCAAACTAAGACTTTTTATCGTAGATTTTTGGTGCGTAGCAATGAGCATAAACCATTTTAAAAGAAGACTATGCAGATTTACATCCACAATTGTATTGTCGCGTCGTTATAGCTCTGTCGGTAGCTATCAATACAGGGAGTCGTGATTTCGAACATCGTGTCAGTCATTCATTATTTCTTATAATTGGTGAAACGTCACTGAATATAGGTTTACTCGACTTCCACCAAAAGGTTAAATGGTCAATACGCGGAAGTAGATTTTGTCACTGAATATAGCTTTACTCCTCTTCCACCAATAGGTTGAATGGTATATACGAGGAAGTAGATTTGGTCACTGAATATAGCTTTACTCCTCTTCTACCAAAAGGTTAAATGTCCTATACGAGGAAGTAGATTCTGAATATAGCTTTACTCCTCTTCTACCAATATGTTAAATGGTCTATATGAGGAAGTAGATTTTGAATATAGCTTTACTCCTCTCCCACAATAGGTTAAATGTTCTATACAAGGAAGTAGATTTAGAATATAGCTTTACTCCTCTTCCACCAATAGGTTAAATAGTCTATACAAGGAAGTATATTTAATATATAACTTTACTCATCTTCCACCAATAGGTTAAATAGTATATACAAGGAAGTAGATTTTGAATATAGCTTTAGTCGTCTTCCAACAATAGGTTAAATGGTATATACGAGGGAAGTATATTTTGAATATAGCTTTACTCCTCTTCCAACAATTGATTAAATGGTCTAAACGAGGAAGTATATTTTGAATATAGCTTTACTCGTCTTCCAACTATAGGTTAAATGGTCTATACGAGGAAGTAGATTTTGAATATAGCTTTACTCCTCTTCCCCCAATAGGTTAAATGGTCTATACAAGGAAGTAGATTTTGAATATAGCTTTACTTCTCTTCCACTAATAGGTTAAATGGTCGATACAAGGAAGTAGATTTTGAATATAGCTTTACTCCTCTTCCACCAATAGGTTAAATGGTCTATACAAGGAAGTAGATTTTGAATATAGCTTTACTCTTCTTCCACTAATAGGTTAAATGGTCTATACGAGGAAGTAGATTTTGAATATAGTTTACTCCTCTTCCACCAATAGGTTAAATGGTCTATACAAGGAAGTATATTTTGAATATAGCTTTACTCTTCTTCCAACAATAGGTTAAATGGTCTATACAAGGAAGTAGATTTTGCATATAGCTTTACTTCTCTTCCACTAATAGGTTAAATGGTATATACAAGGAAGTAGATTTACTCCTCTTCCAACAATAGTGTGAGTAAGTCAAGGAGCATACATTAGCATAACTGCCCGCCGTAATACAATTGAAATCCCGTTGAAAACGGCGCTAAACACAAATCAGGTAACCAATCAAATAGATAAAAGGGTGCGTCTCAAATCTACGAACGACGAACATTGAGATTCACTTATCGTATGGAACTGAAAGGTCGCTGCTGTAATTAGAATGTATTAATCAATCAACAAATTTGCGTGATGTGATTCATTGATTGGAGTTTAACGCCGTTTCCAACAATATTTCATTCATATCACGGCGACCACTTCACAAACTCACGTGTTTCCTTGCTTTCTTGCACCAGTACTGCACACACCAGTCTTTCAAAGTTTGTGGCTGCTTTTCCACATACATATACATATCAGCATATTAGTGGAAGACGAATGATGCATGTCACAAGAAAGAATGTTGGCCGAGATTAAGTTCGAACTCACAACCCCTGCATTCATGTGAAATCAGGATATAATAACAACAGTGTTTTAACAAAAGATAAACCAAACGTTGTTCTTAATTCATTCAAATATTTTGCTTGAAAGTTTATTTTTTTAAAATTAAGCCGAATAAGGGTTCAATATTGCAAAGTGTTCAAATTTTGCCTGCACTCAGCTAAAAGTACTATAGTGTCCGTTTTATCCTCAAGGAAAATAGCATGTACTTGAGCTGGTTAATGTATTAACCCTTTCCCACATGTAGACGCTTTCTGACCCCACTGAAGCAGACGTCTTTCGAAAACATTGTGACAAAAGATGAAATTGCCAATAACGAGAAGTTTCTTCTTTTGCCACCACAGTGTTTTCAACTTTTATCAATTATAAAAATTCCATTATTTTTATAGTTTTTCATACCTTTGCCAAGAAGTTTCAAAGGCGTCTGCAATATATACGTTGTATGTGGGAAAGGGTTTATGTTTGTTTCCTTCATATGCAGCACTTATGAGCCGTACCACGATGAAACCAACATTGATTGATTGATTGATTGTATTGGGTTTAACGCCGTTTTTAACATTTTCGAAACCAACATTGTGGACTCTGCGTAAAGTATCGACCCGGATCAGCCTAAGCATGCCGCCCAGGCTAACCCGGATCGACACGTTTCGCCTCCTCCGGATTTTCTGTTTCAGGAATCATTACTCTATACCTCTATCCCCCTGAGACGGATTAAGTCGGCCCGGATTAGACTCCGCGTACTGCGCAGGCTGTCCTGAGTCGATACATTACGCGGAGTCCATAATGTTGGTTTTTCTCGTGGAACGACTCATATGTACATCTAGATGCAGTGCATATTTATTTCCCTTATCAAAATAAAAATAAATATGCATTTTGTATATAGGATATAGATCATATCGAGGGCTTGGTGTGAAACGGTTGTATCTAAAAACCTATTTTGAAAACCCTGGTTTAGGGGCAACTTTGACCCCTTTGTAAACAATGCAAATGTAGGTGCCATTGCTCAGAACGAGCAATGGCACCTACATTTCCATTGTTTACCAAAGTAAAATGAGTTAACGCTTATAAAGACTTTATTGCGAGGTGATTAACCTTGAAAAAAAAATACCAATTTAAGTTACAACCGTTTCACACCAAGCCCTCGATATAGCATATCAATGAAATCGCGGCGGTCATGGTGACATGTCCTAGCCTTGGACTAGTTTGTTTACACCCAGGGATCATAAATGAACAAAACTGTCGTCGTGATATGACTGTAGTGATGTTGCAAAACGGCGTCAAAAAATAAATAAAAAAAATAAAAAATATCATTGATAGCTCTGGTGAAACTGTGCGCTTTCACAGACTCCAATCGGAACTCCTCGGGTAATTCCGTCATCCTTCATCATCCATTGGTAAAGCATTCATCACCGAGGTATTCCGATTGTCACAGACCTCGTCTAATTTGTTTAAATGAGACGTCCCGCGAGGAAAACCATCAGTGTGGACTCTGCGTAAAGTATCGATCCGGATCAGCCTTAGAAAGCCGCGCAGGCAAATCCGTACGCACACTGTTCGCCTCCTGTGAATTTTCTGTTTCAGGAATCATTACTCTATACCTCTATCCCCCTCAGACGGAATGTGTCGGCCCAGATTAGACTGCGCGGACTGCGCAGCCTGATCTTGGTCGATACATTACGCAGAGCCCACAATGTTTTTTTTTTAGTGGAACGGCTCTTTAATGTATTACAGATGTAGCTAGCTAACCAATTCGATTGCCAGATCAATTGATTAATCAGATTACTTTGAAGTTTCTTGCTTCGTTCAATTAGTTTAAACATTATCAACTTTTCCCCCAAAATAGACATATCTCAACCACGATTCAAATAGTAGGTACGTTCCTTTAGATATAAATCCGCTTTTAAGACACGAGGGAAATTTAAAAAAAAACAATATTTGTACATTAAGATAATATTAAGAACTCCAGAATAATTGTCCGACATAGCTGTACTTTTTTCGTAGCGAAATGACGTAAATCCGACAATAATCCATTATGCATGAACTTATTTGGATATTTACAAAGTCATCCGGGACCCTTTAAATCCATTTTGTAAACATGTTTTGGTGTTGTACTTTTATTTTAGTACTCTTCTTTGTTTGGGGGTAGTACGAGGTTGTTCAAGAAGTTGCGGTTGTAAACGATAAATACAATGTCCAGTGACCGATGAGAACAGAGGGTTACGCATCGAGTATACTGGGTATAATATGTACCTGCACGCGCGTATCAAGGCATACGAACGTACGGCAATGCGTATAATTCACCCGGAAAGGTAAACAATTTTCCTAAATAACTGACGGCTGAGAGTGTTAAGGGTGTATTTCGTCCGAAAATGTCAACAAATCTGCTGTAGCTAGTTTGTGTTTTCGGTATGACTAAAAAGACCACTTAGGTTCACCATATGTAATGTAATATTTCGAAATTTTCCCTACGGAATATGCCCGGGGACCCCCTACCTCATCTGTGTATATACTGGATTTGTTAACCCAGTTACGCCCCTGACCCGTACTTCCTGTAATAGATGATTAGTTTGTTTGATGGATAAGTCGGAGATGAAACGTTATTTATAACGCTATTATTGACGTCATAACAGAACAGCGCATCACTGTACAAAATTTGGGATATATATACGCATTCTAACGCATGTGCAGCAGACCACTTTTGAAAACATTGTGGCAAAAGGAGAAATTGCACATAACGAGCAATTTCTCTTTTAGACACAATGTTTTTAACTGTTTTTAATATTTAAATACTTATTTAAGGAGATTTTGTCATGTTTTTGCCAATATATCTTCGAAGGCGTCTGCTGCAGATTTGATGTATGTTTGAAAGGGTTAATGATATATATACATGTATCCTAGATGATATAAACGGTCCGAGTTTGAACGAGAATGGACTGTTTGGTTATCACGTCTTATAATACACAACCTTTTTGCATTAAACATTTCAACATAAAACAGACCACTTTAGATCACGTCCTAAATATCATACACAAAATGTTGCATTAACCATTTACCAACATACAACAGACGACTTTGGAAACTTATTGGCTGATGTACGAACATTTTCAGTTGATAAAAGTATAATTATTGACTAGAGTTGGAGACATTGGTAATATTTCTCCTAATGACAAAATAAGTTACATATCAGCTGCAGAGGCGTCACAATGCGTCTGGCTGGGGGAAAGAGAAAGTTTAACGAGAGATCGTCCATATTCAGTACAACACTACACCAAAGTGTTTTACTGACTGTATTCCTTTTGAAAGATCTAATAAACAAATTAAATCAGTGCATTCTCGAATTGCAAGTTTGTCTTTTTAGATTCACGTCGCTGGTAAAAGTTATTGTTCCGATATTTTTATTGTAGGCCTTTCCCTGATACAGATGCTTTATGACGCCTCTGCAGCAGACGACTTTTTGAAAACATTGTGGCAAAAGATGACATTGTTCATAATAAGCTAATATAACAACTAATTTATTTTACATCGATTGCGAAACAAGCTTTAATCATGTCATGTTAATCCTGCTCAATTTCGGCAATATGCAGACATAACCAGTACTCGCGCCATTTGTGTGAACAAATCACAGAAGCAGATTCCGCTCATCACGGGATTCAAACTTGGGACCTTTGGTTCGAGAGGCCGACGATCTCCCACTGCACCACTGTATTCAACTGTCAGGAATGCGTAACCGGGCGTCCGGGGTTCGTTACCGAGTCCCGGTAGTCTCGGTGGAGTGTCATTTGGCAAGGCACAGTTCCTTACCTAGTACAGGTTTATTTACATATGGATCATGAATTCATACGTGAACTGTCGCCGTGATATAACTGAAATAATTTTTTAAGACGGCGTAAAACTCTAAAACGCCAATAAAGTCTTTGTCAGTATGTTCATCTATAAATTATCTAAACATAGACGAAATGTGAAGACAATGCGAAACAGTGTAACCAGAGCCCTCCCGACTCATATCTGCTTTGTTTGTATGTTTGTATGTTTGTATGTTTGTATGTTTGTATGTTTGTATGTTTGTATGTTTGTATGTTTGTATGTTTGTATGTTTGTATGTTTGTATGTTTGTATGTTTGTATGTTTGTATGTTTGTATGTTTGTATGTTTGTATGTTTGTATGTTTGTATGTTTGTATGTTTGTATGTTTGTATGTTTGTATGTTTGTATGTTTGTATGTTTGTATGTTTGTATGTTTGTGTGTTTGTATGTTTGTATGTTTGTTTGTTTGTTTGTTTGCTTGTTTGTTTGTTTGTTTGTATGTTTGTATGTTTGTATGTTTTTTGTATGTTTGTATGTTTGTATGTTTGTATGTTTGTATGTTTGTGTTTGTATGTTTGTATGTTTATAATAACTGACTAAGTCTAGGTATGACTGATCCTGTTATTCTGACATAAGCAATTCCGCCTTAATGCTAACCCCAACAATTTTAAGTGCCGACTTTAGCATGACTGGGCCGGAGATCAAACCCGCGACCTACCTCACCGAGTCGGAGACGCTCTACTACTACATAACACATCGTAACCCCTTTTTCGCATGGCGCGGGCATCAAATCAGTTGTGTATTTTGATTTTTTTTAACTAACCGAATTTCCGTAATTATCGTAATTAATGATGCATTGTTCTCGATGTGTATCCCCCCTTAACCCTCCCGTTCCTATATATAGACGAATTGTGAAGCAATGAACGAATGCATAGTATGTTACGGCCCGTCGACATCAAACCTAATTTCGAGCGATTAATAAAATAAAATACAATGTTTCAAAATGACACTTTGAAGTTTAAACTTAAACAATGAGAGAACTATGTAGGCTGTCCGCGAATGTATTTGGTATTTCACCTAAAACCTGACCGCCTCGGTGGTGTAGTGATAGAGCATATCGGATTTGGGAAGACGCTGATTCGATCCCCGGCCTGGTCATACACAATACTTTAAAAATGGTAGTAATGATTGCCATTCTTGGCGATCAGGGTTTCGGGGTAAGCAGTACGACTGACTGTCTGGGGGTCATGATACTTGAACAATAGACCTGTACTACTTGTAACTTACCCCCAATACGCCCTGATATAAATGAAAATGTTGTTGACATTAAACAACAAATAATCAATCAATTGACCTACAACGTACAGTGCAGTCTTACCTTCAGAAATGTGTAAATAATTCCATTCAAGTGTGTGATATAAACGTCCAAATATAAATCCAATTATCATTTAATACCAATACGTTAAATCTTCACTCGCGATTTCACAGTTGAATGTCTTGTCTCTTTGGCATATCTATACATATAAAATAAAAAGTTAAATTCGATTTACATATGAACCACTCGCTGTCCGGATATTGCATTGAAATTCTTTTTCAGCGCCGAATTGTTTAAAATAGACTCTTCCATGTTCAAAATCGGGCATCTCCATTTATTATGTTATAAAAGTTTGGACTATTTTGATAACTAAAAGACAAACAATGCTGATTTCAGGTGAGACAGCTCGTTATGAGCTGACTCGCCTGAATCAGTATTGTTTACAAAAACCTCAATATTGCCTTTTGTGCTGAAAGAGTTAAATAAGGTGGGATATGCAGCTCTTTATCAACTCTTTCAGCGCCGAATTGTTTAAAGTCGACTCTTCCATGTTCAAAACCGGGCGTCTCCATTTATTATGTAATACAACATTTGGATTATTTTGATAACTAAAAGACAAACAATACGGATTCCAGGTGAAACAGCTCGTTACGAACTGACTCGCCTGAATCAGTATTGTTTGCAAAAACCTTAATATTGCCTTTGGCGCCGAAAGAGCTAAATAAGGTGGGAAACGCAGTTGTTTGTCGAAAAATATATTTTATGTTTTTTCCAATCTAAGATGTGGGTACTCAAAAGAAGCGTCGCATTGAGAAGATTATTTAGAGTACATACAACATAGGGTTAACATGATTAAAAAATAGTCAAATAAGGATTTTAGAACGTGCAAAACGCCACTTATCTAGATCTATCTCTGTTTCTACATACATCAAATCTGCAGAAGATGACTTTGAAACTATCAGAGCAAAACTATGAAATACTTTTATAATTGTAAGTATTATAAGTAAATGAAGTTGTTAACAGTGTATAGAGGAGCATAAAGCTCAGTATGATAAATGTCTCCTTTTGCTATAATGTTTACAAAAAAAAAAAAAAAAAAATGTGGATTCGAAGAACTTTGTCTGTAACTGGGGAAGGGTAAAGTTAAATGTTATTTATATATATTGAATTTTATTTATATACCTTTTCATTTGAATAGACTACACACAAAATATTCAGTTACATCCCATATCACCACAAACACACACCTAGTTCTATAAATGTGTATTCTATATCATAATATAATTGAATAGAGTTTTTAACAGTATTACAGAGGAGAACATAGCTTATTATGATAAATGTCTCCTTTTGCTATAATGCTTAAAAAAAAAAAAGAAAAAAAAAATTGTGTCTGAAGTGGAGAAGGGTAGAATTAAATGTTATAGTTTAGTAAAATGTTATTTATATATATTGAATTTTATTTATATACCTTTTCATTTGAATAGACTACACACAAAATATTCAGTTACATCCCATATCACCACAAACACACACCTAGTTCTATAAAGGTGTATTCTATATCATAATATAATTGAATAGAGTTTTTAACAGTATTACAGAGGAGAACATAGCTTATTATGATAAATGTCTCCTTTTGCTATAATGCTTAAAAAAAAAAAAGAAAAAAAAAATTTGTCTGAAGTGGAGAAGGGTAGAATTAAATGTTATAGTTTAGTTAATTGTTATTTATATATATAGAATGTTATTTATATACCTTTTCATTTGAACAGACTACACAAAATATAATAAGGATAAATAAGTTGTGGATGCGGAGACCTTTGTCTGTAACTGGGGAATCGTAGAATTAAATGTTACAGTTTAGTAAAATGTTATTTATATATATTTTATGAATTTTATTTATATACCTTTTCATTTGAATAGACTACACACAAAATATTCAGTTACATCCCATATCCCCACAAACACGCCTAGTTCTATAAATGTGTATTCTACAAATTGAATACTTGCTTACCTAACATTTCACATAAAGTTACATTCTATTCATGTCCTCAATACACCTGACCTACTACATGCAAATAAACTGCCGAAACTTTAACGAGTTCATTTTCATTGTTAAGATAACCAAACATCACGGTTAATTTAACTGTGTCGTACTTGTTTAGTTGTCGCAAAAGAATTGTAACAGCACCCAATTTACTATTTTTTTTATTTCCTCGATATATGTGGGAATGTTTTATCGTCCATTAAACTTTAAAACAAACTTTAAAACAAACTTTAGTATATCCCGAATTCGGACACTATTTCACGGCATCAGCAGGAGATGAATTACAAAAAAATAAATGACAAACGCATAGATTGCCCACTATAATGAAAGTTCGTCTTTTGCGTTTATTTTGTTCAAATCCATTCAATAGTTACAAGTTCATTTACACATCATCGTCCGTGTCTTTCCTTATATATATTTAAAATCGTCTGCAAAAATGCAAATGTATTGGATGTGCGAACACGTTAAAACACGTTAGAGTTTCACAATTTTTCACCATCTGCGGCCTACATTTTTTTAATATGCAGATATGCAATTCAGATATTTATTCGCACTGAACATGAATTGAGTACATTTGCCAGATTAAAGCATTTTCGCATCCCATTTGAAACGAAAAAAAATAATATCCGACATCATTGGAATGTAATGATGACAGGATTTAAATGTAAACAAAGAAAGTAGCAGCAACGATGAATAAGATGGAGTAGCTCTAGTCTTCATCATTTCTCAATGTCTGTCTGTCTGTCTGTCTGTCTGTCTGTCTGTCTGTCTGTCTGTCTGTCTGTCTGTCTGTCTGTCTGTCTGTCTGTCTGTCTGTCTGTCTGTCTCTCTGTCTGTCTCTGTCTCTCTGTCTCTGTCTCTGTCTCTCTATGTATCTTTGTCTCTATTTGTCTGTCTCCGTCTCTCTCTGTCTCTGTCTCTGTCTGTATGTCTGTCTGTCTGTCTCTGTCTGTATGTCTGTCTGTCTCTGTCTCTCTCTGTCTCTCTCTGTCTGTCTGTCTCTGTCTCTCTCTGTCTGTCTGTCTCTGTCTGTCTGTTTCTGTCTGTCTGTCTCTCTCTGTCTCTCTCTGTCTGTCTGTCTCTCTGTCTGTATCTCTGTCTGTCTCTCTGTCTGTCTCTCTGTCTGTCTCTCTGTCTGTCTCTGTCTCTCTGTCTCTGTCTCTCTGTCTCTCTATGTATCTTTGTCTCTATTTGTCTGTCTTCGTCTCTCTCTGTCTCTCTCTGTCTGTATGTCTGTCAGTCTCTGTCTGTCAGTCTTTCTCTGTCTGTCTCTGTCTGTCTCTGTCTGTCTCTGTCTGTCTCTGTCTGTCTCTGTCTGTCTGTCTCTGTCTGTCTGTTTATGTCTATCTGTCTGTCTGTATCTCTGTCTGTCTGTCTGTATGTCTGTCTGTCTGTCTCTCTGTCTCTCTATCTGTGTCTGTCTCTCTGTCTCTGTCTCTCTGTCTATCTATGTATCTTTGTCTGTCTGTCTGTCTGTCTGTCTGTCTGTCTGTCTGTCTGTCTCTCTGTCTGTCTCTGTCTCTCTGTCTCTGTCTCTCTATGTATCTTTGTCTCTGTTTGTCTGTCTCCGTCTCTCTCTGTCTCTGTCTCTGTCTGTATGTCTGTCTGTCTGTCTCTGTCTGTATGTCTGTATGTCTCTGTCTGTCAGTCTGTCTCTGTCTCTCTCTGTCTCTCTATGTCTGTCTGTCTCTGTCTCTCTCTGTCTGTCTGTCTCTGTCTGTCTGTTTCTGTCTGTCTGTCTCTCTCTGTCTCTCTCTGTCTGTCTGTCTCTCTGTCTGTATCTCTGTCTGTCTCTCTGTCTGT